>JAMXBB010000005.1:12714820-12762780 GCA_024138015.1 Lumnitzera littorea
CATCATCTCTCCTCAATAATTTATCATGCACATGTGTAGGTGAGTAAAAGCAATAGTTTATAGGCTAGGGTACAACGTCTTGGATACATATAACTTTGTACATGTCACTTTGTGCAGAGAAAGGTGATTGATATAATATACATCTATAAACGTGTAAGGTTTGTCTTATAGCCACAAGTATTGTCTCTTTTAAGTAATGGACAAAGTTTTTTTTTTTCTTTTTCAATTTCTCTTCTTTAGATGAACTTAAGAAAAGAAAGAAAAAATTACTCGAGCAAGTGGACCTACCAAGTTAGGGCAAGTTAAACTCGATTGTTCATTATGGGTCAATGAACGTGACATGTATAGGACTTGCCAAATTAACGGATTCGCAAGGCGGTCTAACCCGTGTCACAGGTAACGATTTGGGTCCTTGATCTGCCGAGCTAGGTCCAGTTAGGGTTATAGGTTCAACCTGGACCATGCCTAGGTCTAAGGAAGGTGCCCACAAAACTGAATCTCCTTAAAACTTCCCTAAATAAATAGGTCCAATTCATTAGGCTTTCCTTTAGCCTAAAGAGTAAGTCCATGATATAAAATTAGGCTAAGTCTATTACTAAATAATTCATCTATATTTTGCCTCTTGATTGAAAATTCTTTTGATGAAAACTAAGGTTTTTACACATATAAAACATATCAACTCTTTAAGTTGCTATCTAATGCCTATAAGTTGTTTACTTATCAATTCATCTCGTATAGTATTCATGGAGCTGGTTCTACTTATTGTTAGTCATTGATGAACAACGAAGTAGAGGGGGAAGGAGGGTAGAATTGATTGTTCTTTAAATCTTCAAGATGTTTGCAAAGTTTTAAAGCAACCCTTCTCAATTATTTAACAATGATAGTAAATAAAGCTTTTGAACAAGTTATGAGAGATTAATACACAAAAGCAATAAAATAATTAATTGAGTTGCAGAAAATAAATAAGAGTAAAGTTCAAGAAGATTAGATGAGTGATTTATAGAGATTTTTCCTAATGAGTAAAGAAATAGTCATCTATATTAGCATGTCTCATTATTTGAGAAAACAAATAAAGATCAGTGCCACTAGTTTGTCCATTTCTTTATCCTAATCCTATGATTATCACATATCTACAGATTCTACTCAAGGTTTCTCAAATAGCTCGCCAACACTTAGAAAAATAATATGAGCAAATCAAAATGAGAAGTATAAATTTGAATATTCCCTAAAGTTTAGCACATATCCTATCAAAGTAAAGTAGAATAAAAATTTTGACAAAGATGTCTTCATTCATTTGCTCTTTTTTTTTTCACTCCCCCCCAAACAACAAACCCCTTACCCCATACCCCCCTCCCCCCTCCCCCCCAAAAAAAAAAACTTCCCCCCTCCTGTTACTAAAAATGCTCTCTTTACAAAACTTAATTTATTATCATAACCACCAGAACTACTCTTCAATTGGTGATTATTTTATATAGAAGCAAAAATTTCATGATCATGAACATACAATGGATTCAAAAATTATCAAACCATGTTATTGTGTGATAATCTAATCTTTGTTCCTTCTTGCAATATTACACTTAGGCTCGACCATTGCCAAGGTCTATGTATGGAAAATTTGAAATTTTAGAGCAAAATTGATAGGTCATTGGGAAAGGGAACCTAGGTTTCAAAAATGTGTAAGAGAGAAGAAATAGAGGGAGTCTAAAGATGCAACAATTGCTAGAATTGAACAAGAAGTTATGACGATGGAGAAGAATAGAGAAGCTAATTCATTAATTTGGTTACTTATAGTTGTGGATTAGGTAATTAAGTAATTGACCAATTACTGCTATTCTATGGCTATTAATTGTTAATTGTTAAAAATTTAAAGGAAATAGAAAGAGCAAACACAGAGGGTCCTTAGGGCTTTTTGCAACACATGACCCTAGGAGCCTATTTTCTCCTCACACTCAAGAAAATAAGCATCACCTATTAATTAATTACTTTTCTTTTTTTTTTCTCTTTCTTTTCTTTAAAGGGGTGTCTCACCCAATGCATATTACGATATAGAGGAATATGATCCTAATCAATCTTATTAAGAGATCAGCGTTTAATCACTATACTATAAAAGGCTTTGATAAAAAGCAGTATTTTTATATTTGGATCAACCTTGATTCAATCTTATAGGCCATGAAATTAGGCCGAATTACCACTTTGACCTTAATCGATAGTGACTTGGAAAACACGATTAACTTGATTAATCTAACCTAATTCTTATAAGACTTAGCCAATTTTCCATGTTAGAATGTATCCATTTTCTTTTATTCTTTTATCAAATAATACACTAAGAAAAATAATAATGAACTTTGAAAAGCTCTTAACTTTCAAATTTAAAATATGTGAACAATTTCATTCCTTTATAAGTAAATGTAAATTAAATTTTTATACCTTTATTAACATTGATTTGAGTTCAATTGCTCAACCTTTAATCTCTTCTCATTTCCAAATTAATCTGATGGTTTAGTCAAGTAACTAATGATAATAGTGAAGGATTTCTCTCTTCCTTATAAGAACCTTATTGAGTTTGAATCCTCTCTTTAGTATTAATAGTTGATTTGAGCCTAAGGTATTTACCACAATATACACATTTTATTTGCTCCTATAAAATTTTTTTAAAGATTGATACAATCCATCCTACTTAAATAAATTGTGGAGTAAAAATGATAGAAGAAGAAAAAAATTATAAAAAGAGGAAAGGAGTGAATATTGCAAACAATTTTATGCAAATAACCTTGATGTGGAGTAAAATCGATAGAAGGAGGAGCAATTATTTATATAAGCATCACATCTCTTAAGATTTACAAACGTACATCCTTAGCATAAAAATGTGGGTAGACTTAATGAACAAACCATAATTTGAACTTATTTGGACATGTTGTAATAAATTGACCATGCTAAGGTCAACGTATATGTATAAATATACATACATACTTACATGTGTATATATATATAAAGTATAAGCACAAATAACCTTTCAATATATACATACACATACATACATGCACATATTAAGTACAAGTACAATTGACCTATAGAATAGCAACAGAAATAGCAATAGTTTACATGTATGTATGTGTATGCATTACGTACGTGTGTGCGTACGTGTGTCTGCATGTACATGTACAAACGTGTGTATGTTTATGTTTGTGTGTGTGAGCGTATGTGCAAGCATGGGTACGTACATGTGTATGTATGTATATGTACATGTGTGCATGTATATGTGTATATGTATACATCTACGTATGCATGTGTGTTTCTATGTATGTGTATATATGTGTTTGTGTATATGTGTATGTGTAATAGAAGGAAGGGGTTTATGTTGTAAATAGTTGATCACATACACGTCATATGATACCACACTTTGGATTACTTTAACGAAGCTTTTATCAAAAGAAACATAGAGAAATGTGATTTGAGGGAGATGTGGGATGAGAGGAAGGATAGGCAATCTAAGTAGCTTCTAGCAAATATAACATATAACTATTCTTAAATGAAAACTGAGCGTTCTCTACCATGTCAAGCATTAGATTATGTAGAGCAAATTTTAGTAGCATAAATCATTTGGATACAAAAGATTATATAGTGACCTGAAATAATATATGAAGATAATACGTATACCTTGAGTATAATTATTATATATAGTTATATACTTAAAAAATTCTTAAAATATCCTAAAATATGTATAATTAATCAAATAATTGGGGAAAAATCACAAAAAATTGCTAAAAAATCACAAAATACTACATTTACTTGTGTTAAGATGTGGATAACTCAATAGCCAGCTGTTGATGGATTAAATCATCTTTAAGACCCTTAGCAACACTAAGAAACTAAGTATATAAGCTTAATAAGAGAGAGAAAATGTCATTCATCATTCTACAACTTTGGGATTTTCACCAACACTCTCTAGATGATCAATTAGTTTCTTAGTGACCTAGAAAATTTATAGAAACATGAAGGAACATCTAGGAAAAATTCCAGAAAAATAAGAAGTGGAAATTGTACAAACCGAACTAACTAGTGGAATCTAAGTGCGGAGGCTAATTGTGCATGAACCAGCACCACCACCACTCCCTGATAGTGGAGGCAACGGTAAAGAGTGCCAATAGGGTGATGGTCGAAAAGGAGTGTCGATATGGTGGTGGTTAGAAGTCCTATTTTCTGGTGAGTCGATTTTGGTACTCGAATTTTCTTTAATTTGTAAAAATATTAAATTTACTCCAAAAATTAAAGAAAATTTTATTTTGATGTATTTTTATATATACTTTTAGGGAAAAAATATTATATTTCAAAATTTTTACATGGATATAGTACCTCTTTAAGAAATTGAGCAAAATCGATCGATTTTCAAAACTGATTTGAATAACTCTATTGACGTAGTTTCAATAGTAAACTTTTTTTAGAGAGTACTTATATTGCGTGTGAATATTGTACGAATATTTTTCGAACAAAAGTATTTTCTATAATTTTTAGTAATTTTGAAGTCTTTAATAAATTAATGAAAAATGCTCGCATAATTAACCTTGTTGAAAATAACATTCAACAAATCTGGAGGTTGATTGTCATATATGTTTCTATGGAGAGTGGTCTAGAGATGGTTAGATTGAATGAGATTTAGAGATGTGCACAAATCACTAGTTATGAACTATATATATTAAGGTAAAAATACAAGGATTTGAGAATTTGGTAATATGGTGATTGAAGGTATGATGAATCTGTTGCATGATCATATTATACCATGTTTGCAACCTATGATATGATGCTTGAGTGAGTTGCATTATGTAAACTAGTGAAGTTAATCTATTCAAAGAGTTCTTCAAAGGGTTCTTCAAAGGGTTGATCTGGTAAAAAAATGACTTAAAATCTTGGTATAGATACTTAACTAGAATGTTAACTCGTATAAAAATCTTGAATATAATAATGTCAGGATCATGGTTAGGACATCATTTAGTAAAAGAAGCATGGTTAGGATAACTTTAGAAACTTGGTCAAGAGGTTACTAGTCTAAAAACACTTATCCAAAGACCTCATTAGAAGGTCTGGAGACTAAAATTTAATGCTAAGCAAGCTTCTAGAGCTTTATTCAGAGACTTCAATAGTAGGTAGGAACTTGATACAAAACTTACACAACTTGCTAAAGATATGTCCTAACCATACTTAAATTATTAAAATAAACTCATTTACTTTATATTTAATAAAAATAAAATGATTATATACTATATTTTAGAGAGAATAATTGAAGTGGATGAGATCAACCATCAAGACTGTTAAGCGTTGCATGTCAAGGTAAGTGGGATCAATGCTTCACCATACTTTGAAGTATTATTTAAGGATACTTGGAGGTCTTAATATATGTCTTGGTTGCGATTGTAAGTTTGCTTATACGTATGCAATGTGTGTGCTTGAATAATATTTTGCTATTTAAAGTACTGGATTTTATGTATTGGTTACTTTATGATGTTGCTTGATTGAAATGTTGAAATTGCTTAATCACCCCAAAAGCAATCTAACTAAAACTCAGCCTAACTTATAATTAGACATGCATTGCAATCTACTAGGGGAACGACCATGATTCTTAGGCTAAACATGAATCCTTCGATGAGGATAACAGAAATAATCCTCTCTCTACCCTTAGTCAAACTAAGTGATAGGAAAGGAGGTTGCGGTAAGGTTGGGGGCCGTGGTTCGAAGTAAAGTGTTGGGTAAAGTGTGTTTCTCCATTACACAGGCTCTGGTTTGGTTTCAATTCACAAGTATACGATGTCCAACTCCTCAAAACTCATATTAGAGTAAGCACAATTTTTTGATCTTACATTGATCGATCAACGTCGTACAATAGCGTTTACTTGAATATGCATTGCATTTAACTAAACTTGCTTAAAAATCCTAGTTGTTCTATGTTAGATATATGCTATTGTCTTTATCCCACTTACTGAGCAAGTTTTCGTTCATTCTCCTATAGTTGTTTTGCAAGTTCCCTAGTAGATATACTAATATTACTATAAGTTTTAGAAGTATAGAGAATAGGGTCGGGAAGTGAGATTCGAGATCAATTGTGATAGGGATCACGGACCAATCACATGCTCTCGAACCCGAAGACTCGCTCATATGGTGCGTTTAGTTATCCAAAGGGAGTTAAACTCAGAAGAGCAATGCATTTTCCAGTCTGACCTGATGAGTTACTTCGCTCTTCACCTCATCTAAGAGATTGTTGAGGTAACTGACCTGTTGTCGAGTTGGCCCCTCCTTAATACATTTGTTTAAGGCTAAGTATAGAACACGCATATTGCCGACCTAAATCATTGCCTAAGTCAAGCTGACACTAACTTGGGCCAATCATCTGAGGCTTACCTGACGATAGACCATCCCCTGGATCAACTCTTCCTAAGTTCTAATCATCCGAGCTGCTGAGCCTGACCTAATCTACTCAAAGCTTGCTATACTTGGCAAATAGCATCACTGGGACCACAAAAAGGGTAGCTGACATGTAACTTATTTGTTTGACATTCGTATTGTCCTTTGTAACCAAATATCTCTCTTTTTGTTTGATTATAACTCTACCCTTGTAAATTATTCCCCTTTCCTTTTCCATTAGGATTTTTTTTTGTAATTTACACTAACTAAGGACTTACCCTAGTTAGGTCATATAAATACTTGTAAATGGTGATGGCCGGAATAGTTAATACAATTAATATTCAAACATTCTCTTCTTGCATGAGCTAATTATACCTTGCTTGCTTTCAACTACTCTTATCTAGTCTATTGAATGTAGACCAGTGGTGAGTGACATTTGGCTATACTTATGTGTCATATCAAGCGTGACCTAAGTTTATGTCAAGTATTGATGCGTCATATTCATCGTTGGTACATGAGGACCTTTGCTCAACTTTTGACTCTCATTTATGTTTCGGACCGTCTTAAGGTTTGTACCCATCCCCCATTGGTTCGTACAGTATCGGACGTCGTGTATTCATCTACGGTCGTAGCCGTATCATCTTGGTATCAAATCTTGGCTACACCCAAGTAAGTCCTAATTACTTGTACTTTGAGTAGTTTACTACTGCTGTAAGTGTTTTAAAGTCAATTTATTGTCGTTATGAGTGTTTAGAGTGAAGAGATTCCGTACTCTGTTTTTCCCTTGTTTCTTGCTTGTAAAATAGAGTTTGTATGTGTTCACTTAGTTCATTGTGTTGGTTGTACTAGCTGTTAGTGTATTTAGCATTTTTTTTATTCTTGATTCATGGAAGGAGGTTTTTGAATAGTATCTCAACTGTTTATCTCCTGTAAAATACAATAATGTCTAATTCTAGTATTCAAGAAACTTTGGGTAACCAGGAGACTGGCGCTCAAAATGGCTAAGGTTAGCAAGAAAGCTCCAAACCTCAATCAGTAGGTGACGGGTTGGATATACTCACTGACCTAGTGGCTAACCTAGTGACACTATGCCATCTTATATTTTAGGCAACAATATGCAAGGCAACAGTTTAGAAATCATTATGATAAATTTAATAGACAATGATTAAAGCAATGGATTATAATTGTTGCAAAAAATATTTATTTTAGGCAACGGTTCTTGGGGAAAATGTTGTCATAAGTATTTTAGGTAACGGGTATTTATAACTATTGCTTTATTTAGATAAAAGGTAACAGTTTTGACCATTGCCTTTCATTTAAAAGCTTGAGAATATATTTAAAAATATAAAACAAAAGGTGCCTTCTCAAAATAGAGAACTAAACACATACTCAGAACTCTTTCACAATAGTGACCCTAGTAAATTTTCAACATCCCTCAATCTCTCACCAAAAAATTTCAAATAGTTAATCTCCTTGCCCTCTCACCAAAGAAGAAAAAGAAAAGGAGTTTAGCATTAGTTCTCTCTCTCTCTTATTATGCTTTTTCTATCTCTTAAGTACAATGTGTGGGGTAAGATTTTGGTATTATATGAATTGTATATGTGTTTAATTTTACATTGGTGGACCATTGTTTGTGTGGGTCCATGAAGGCTTGATGTGTAATATTGTATTGACATGTATTATGGAATATTTTAATCCTATTTGTAATATTTTAATTGCCTATCTAATAGTCAATGCTGTGTTCCTATTCTTTTCTTTAGCTTACTTTAAAACATCAAGAAATGAAGAGGTCGATACTTTAAAATGACACTATTAAGACATGGATATTATCAATAGCAGAAGACCTGGTCTTACAAGTAGTGTAGCTAGTGGTTTGATAAGGGAATCTAGAATGAAGAATGATGAATCCAAAGGTGGTATTAAAGTCTTCAATGATAGTAAAGAAGAAAGTAATAGTAATAATAATAATGGAGAAGTGAAGAAAGTTAATGGTAATGTTGCTAATGGAGAGAGACAAACTTGGAGATTAGAGAGTATTGATGGTTTGATTTAGATTGATAAGAAGAGTAGTAGTGGTGATGAGAAAGCTAAGGAATTGATTTCCTACATTTAGTTCTGGTGATGGCATAGGAATAGATTTTGAAGGAAATTATGGAGGCGCTGTAAATTTCAATAGCAACCTTAACTATGGTTGTACTTTGAACCCTTACTATAGTAATTCTAATAGGTTGAATAGCCTCATTGGGTACAATGGTGTTAGTCAAGGAAACTCTTCTTTCTTTAGTTCAGCACATCGACACTTGTGGGGAAATGGAACCTTTGGTTACAATTTGAAATCAGAGTTTTTTCCCATACAAGGAATAATAAGACTATAGATGGTATTTATGACAAATTTCTAGATTTTCAAGGTTTTTGAAAACATATTGAAGTAGTCCACTAAATATATTTGTCTTCCTTCTATAATATGATAAGATAGTAGTGTTAGCACTTAAAACACATTAGCAAACATGTTATGTAGCTATATAATTCTCTCTTTTTGCACCTATTTTGCAGTTTTGTTTAACATGTCCCCCAATCAAATTTTGCTAACCATTTATAATTATTATCTGATACATACCTGACACTATATTGTAAAGTTAGTGTTTTATACTTTTGTCATTAAACTCCATTTTCAAGCTTATTTGCTATCACGTGCTACATCCTTATGCTAACAATAATTTTATATCTGCTATAAATCTACTTTAAGTTGCTTAGGTATCGGTAGCTTTAGTGTAAATTTAGAAATATAACTAAAAATTTTTTTCTACATTTTTTATTCTGTAGGTTGGAAAATAGTGCTTACATCCTCGTAAGAAGTTACTACCTTATAACTTACCATCCTCATAAGAAGTTGGAATCCTATCACTTGCAAGAGTAACTACCATTGCATTGTACATTTGTTTTTTATTTTACCATATAAAGTAAGGGATTATTTGTGTAATTCTTATTTGTGTTACAAGTTGATTAAGTTTTAGACTATTAGTCATTACTTTTGTTATGCTTCTAGTTTTAGGAGGGATTTAACATTTTTTCTTTTTTTGGTAAAAGAATGTTATTTAGCTTGCATGTACTAATTTTTCTATATACACAACGTGTCTTTTGAGATGTCCCTTTAACTTATAGGATAGCAGGGGAAAAAAAGGAAAGAAAAAGAAAAAGAAAATCAAATGGTACTCCTTTATGATGCAAGCTATGTTAAGAAATGATAAACTTGTAAAGGAAGAACTCTTATATAGGGCCTTTAAAAAAGAAATGAGTTTTTCATATCGCATCAAGAGAAATTACATAATGAAGATCATTACATATTTTGATGTCTAATCTAGAAATAGTGAAAATGATTCAAGCCATGTAGGATTCATCATCTTATCTACTTATGCTTCTTGCTAGAGAAATCTTAGATATCTTATCTAATGCCATGGCATTTGTGTTCTTCCAATCAAATCATGTTTATGTTATGAATCTTGTCAATCTGTAGAAATCAATTTGTAACACAGGGATTCCCACTTTTGTATGGCCATATGTCGATTGTGTATCACATTTTCTTATCATACTTGAAACTCTATTAGTGGTTGTTGTATTTACATTCCATTTATTGACTCTTTCTAAGCAGATTCTTTAGCAATACTAGTTGTAATTAATAAAACTTGACGCGATTTACTTGTTGTAGATGGAATAGTATTGTTATAATTGCTTTTCAAAGAGAAATTTCACATAAATGTAGATTTCTAATTATTTATTTTAATTATTCATTTTCAACAGTAATAAAGAAGTATCCTTCTTTGACATGTAAGGCCTATAATTCTATATTGATTTTATTATTTTTGTGCAGCAAGCTGAGGGTTTTACAAATTTGAAGGTCCAAGTTCTTGAGAGCAATGTAAGTGTCAAGATGAGTCTAGATAAAGAAATATGCATTTATTTTGTCTTAGTTTTCTATAATCTCTATTTCATTGCAAAATTATAAGCAAATATTTTATTGATGTACAGTAATCCACTTTCACATGAACTAAGTCTTTGAGATAAGTCTAGTTATAGATGTAGACTTTCACATAGTTTTTTGTAGTCTTTATTTTAGTGACTGAATGAAGACTGGACCCCATTCATTTATGCTTTCATGTTGTCAATGGACAAAAGTTGGAGACTTGCCCGAGTAGTCTAACTTGATTTGCAATAGATAAGGATAATGAAACTATAGATCTGATCAAAGAAAGTTGCAACTTAGTGGAATAATTTATTATGTAGAGTTACATAGAAATGATTCTAACCAGAACATTTTCTAACAAACAAATAAGGTCCATCTTGATGAAGAGTATAATTTCTTTCCTCTTGTAATAATTTGACCCTTTTTGCTGTTTGTTATTTTTCTTGCCTTTATCTCCCTTTTGATCATTGCCAATAATATATATATATATATATATATATATATATTGGATTTTGGTAACGTTCAATTTAATAAATTATGCGGAAAAATCAACCCTTAAAATCTAAACTTTTTTTTTTTTCTCTTTCCAAAAGCATTACATATTACAACTTTTAAGAATTTGAATTTAGTCAATGTAAGCCCCTAAAATTGTGTTTAGGACAACCGGGTATAGATTTATGGCCTTTAGGGAAAATTATCCGGTTGAGCCCAAATTTTACGACTAAGATAGAAAAGTTAGATGAAGTGATATGGTGAAGTTAGATTTTGAAAATAATGACCCAAAATCCAATTTTTCCCTTTGAAGTAGGATTATTTAATATAGTATTAAAATATTCGGAGTTCCTAAAAATCGAGCTCGGATTGCAATAAGAACTTAAAGATAAGTTAATTAAGTTATAAAATGAGATAATATAGTATAATTTACTATATAAATATGCTCATATTTTTATGAGTATACTCGATATAAATAATAATTATACTTGTAAATTAACCTTAAATTAGGTAATTATATACATATTGCATTGAATTCACGAAATTAATTAAGAGAATATATCTTAAAAATAAAAGATATGTTAGAAACTTAATTATATGAGTATATTCATATATTACGCGTGATATATATTCATATATTAATAAATAACTAAATACTAATATAATATATATAATAATGATATTTAAGCAAGATATTCATCAAAATTTATCCAAGAAGCCTTCAAAAGTTGCTGGATCAGCTGGATTTCATTGTGGCAGTAAATTGAAGATCCTACAAGCTGATTCAAAAGGGAATTTATTGTGCAAAGACACCTCCAACTTGGGAAAAAAAGAAAGAAAATGAAAAAAAAAATCCTAAGCGGTAGACAAAGCCCTATAAATAGTAAACCCTTAGTAGACTAGTAATAGTTTAGCAATTAGGAACTTAGAATTGAGAGGAAAAAGAAAATCTGGAAAATAAAACAAATTAAGAAAAAAAAAATACAAAAATAGAGCAAATTTCATACTAAGATGGAATCTGAACTTACCTTGAATCCACTGTAAAACCCAATCGTCCCTAGGCAGTCTACTTACTGTGTAGGCCGTCCGACATACCCTTAACCGTTGCCGGCCACCGTAGTATCCAAAAACAGTTAGATTGATTTTCTACCCTATTTTTCTTTAATTTATAAAAAATACCTAAAATACCTAGAAAATTATGAAAAAATTTATAATTAGGTTATTTTGAACATGCTTCTATGTGATATTTTTATTTTTGAAAAATTTGTAATATTTAGTATATTTGCTTAACAAAATTATTATTCATCCAAAATTGGAATTGTAAAATAAATGTACTAAATGATATTGTTTCTAGCTTAAAATTTTTTTGTAGGATGTGTATAATATATAGATAATTGCTATGTATCTCAAATTTTGATTTGAATATTTTTAGTATTTATTTCATTTTTTAGCCTGAAAATAGCTCCAAAATAAGCTAAAATTGTGAAATAAATAGGAAATTGTGAAATTAATTGATGAAATGGATGTGTACTAATCTCTAGTGAATAATAACAATGTTAGGTTAGATTGAAATTAATTTGGTGTAAAAAGGAATCATAATTGAGTAATTTAGAATAATTTAGGGATAAAATTATAAACACAAATATATAGCAAATAGGTTGAAAACTTGAAACCAAGTAATAGTTGAGTTTCCCATATTTTTAAGAGTCTATAGAAATTTTTTGGGAATTATTTGGTGACCTGAACTATTTATTACGAATTTTTGTAGTAAAATGGCTTAAATTACAAAAAGGAATGCATTTTTTTGTAATAATAAGTTAAAATGAAATAAATAGTTAAATAAAAACTATGTATAAGGTTGCTGATTAGATTAGATAAAAAGAGTATTTTTAATATATTTATTAATGTTTTTTATCGGAATACATTATAGGTATATTACGGTTAAATAATACTTATATTATAGCGTTATATGGATAAATTAAGTAAAATACAATTTAATAATGTAAATTACGTATAATACGATAATATTTATATAGATATGTATAACTGAATTAAAAACCTGAACTACCTTTTAAAAGTCATATTTAGGAACATGACTTATAACACTTATCATTAGGTCTGTACAAACTCAACGACACTAGTTTTATTAAAATCGAATAATTTTAGGCAATATAACATAAAACTCTATCATATTTTAGAATGTACGTATTTTAGTAATCCTACTGGAATTAAAACGTGATTTAATAAATTAAAAGTATGTTTTGATACAATCGAAACGATATATAATACGTAATAGTATAGATTACGTATATTATCGATAATTAACAATTTAACTCGATATATAATAATAATACAGCTATATATTATGGAAATAATATATATATAACCGTTTTAGATCAAACCCCAATGTTTTTGTAATTATTATGAAAACTAAATTTGGGTCTTTTGTATATATAGGATCTTTCAATGAATAGGTTGTCGATGACTTAAGCCTGCCGTAGTAAACGTTTAAACAAATAAGTTGGGATTTTAGATTCACCATTTATTGGGATATTGTATTAAAATATATGGAGACCCAAGAGTACTTCTAGTTGTGTTTGTAGTTAGTTGACTATGTGCATGCTGTATGTGTATATGATACTCTATTGTGACAGGAGTTGAACTCCTCGGTGTGTTGTTCTGCATGTTCGCATTGTTTCTGTATTATATGAACTTATTTAGACACCCCTAATTAAAGCCAATAGCTATTCGAGTAAAACGAAATTGGACATGTATAACACCCATTAGGGAAAACAATTAAGAGTGTCAGGCTAAATATCGACTTCCTTCGATGAGGATAACTGAAATGGTCCTTTTCCTATCCTTATTCAAACTAAGTGATAGGCAAGGAGGTCGTGGTAAAGGTAGGGGCCGTAGTTTAAAGGCGATCATGGGAGGAGGGTATTCTTTATTATACAAGCTCGGGTTTATTCTGATTTGAGTCGCGATAAAACTACTCAATCTGAGTTGGAACGGATGTAATTTCTCCAACCTTACAATGGACTGGATAACATTGTGCGATGTTTCATTTGATTGATTGTATTGCATTTCATGATAATTAATAACCTTGCTTGTGATTATATGGTACTCTTTTGACTTTGTCCTACTTACTGAGTTAATTGTGCTCACATCCTCATAGACTCTTTTGCGGGTACTAAGTGAGGATCAAGAGGTTCCGATAACACCATCCCTAGGTTAGTGTGCTGTTGTTTGGGAAAGTGAAGAATGAAGAATCAACTAAACCTAAGCTTTTGACATTTTTTTGAGTTTTAAGAAAACTAACTGGGAATTCCCTGAAACGCCCACTAGTTTCCTAACTTATTGTAAATAGTCTGTAAAGCCTATGGCTTTTTTATAAACTCTGATTATACACTTTAACTTTGGAAGTGAAACGTTTGTATAAATACTGTTGTGTTATGAGACAACAGGTTGTATAGAACAAATATTTTGGAAAGCCTTACTACAGGATTGGTTATTAACGGATATCAAAACGAACGTTTTAAGCTGGTTGAGTTGTGCACGTCTTGTATGAACTGTATTTGTGATAACAATTGTAAGGTCAGCTTCTATCTTAGGTTAGTTTACATGGCGGGACTATTATGACTTTTCATATTTGAGGTGTGATAATTGACCCTGTTAGAAGACAAGTATTTAAACTATTAAGTTACAGTGGCCTTGATTTAAAATCTAAATTTTAAGTTGTTTAAAGTATACTCCAATGACTAATGTTATTTGTTATAATGTCTTTAATTTTTTATTTTAGTACTATTTTTTAATGTATAAATGTGTGTGGTGTATTAATAATAATGCATTCTTGCTTCACCAGTGACCACTATAAAAAAGATGGAATAATAATAGTATAAATGGCATGCTTGTGTTTGTGGTATACATCATTCGAAAAAAAGAGCAATAAATTTATATAATTAGCATAGTAGGCTTAAATTAGTTTTACTCTAGTTATATACTAGATTAGGTGCCAACTCAACCCTTCATATCATTATATTTACTCTTTATTTCAATTAAAAAACAAATGTTTTTGCAGGATATTTCTAATTGATATAGGATTTTATGATGATTTTTCATTTTAATAAAGTTAGATATGGTAGACAACTATTGAAATATAATATAATTTTTGTTCTTAGATGTAGATATATGCTTAAGATATTTTTCCATTTTAACCTAAGCGAATGTTGCATTCAGCTGACATAGAAAATAAATGTTAACTATGTAATTTTTGTTCTTAGATGTAGTTCTGTTTTTTTTTTTTAAATTTAAATGTTAACTACATATATATACCAAAAAAAGTAAAATTAAGGATTATTATGGCAATATCTTAAAATACTATTGATTTTAGCAATAACAGTTATTATTTTGATTTCAGTAACTTTTTACTTATAAATAAAGGAGACAAACGATGGACGATGTGTCATAAAACGAGTGATGAGTACATTAATGGATTGGAAGGATTTTTAGATATGGCTTTTACTCAGATAACTCAAGGAGAGAAAATTGCTTGTCCATGCAAGAAATATTGTCATAGATATTAGCATTGTAGAAATATTATTTTTGAGCACTTGATATGTAACGGGTTTACTCCAAGATATGACAAATGGGTTTTCCATGGAGAGGAACCATCACCATCTTTTAATGTAGATAATGCAGTTGATTGTAATGTTGATGATAGTGCATTAGATATGCAAGATAATATTAATGGGCTCTTGCATGATAATTTTAAAGAAGTTGCTAAAGAATTTCAAAACCATGGTGAGGAGACTAAAGAGGGACCAACTAATGAGGCTAAAAAATTTTATAGACTATTAGAGGAAGGTCAACAAGAGTTGTATCCGGGTTGTAAAAGTTTTTCAAAACTTTCTTTCACAATTCGGTTATATCTTTTTAAATGTCTTCATGAATTGAGCAATGCAACATTTGCTGATCTCTTGGAGTTGTTGAAGGAGACATTTCCTAATGCACAAATTCTTGAGTCCTTTAATAAAGCAAAAAATGTAGTGAGAGATTTAGGTTTTTGATTACAAAAAAATACTTGTGTGTCCAAATGATTGTATCTTATTTTGGAAGGGTGATGAAGAAGCACACCAATGTCGTGTATGCGGTGCTTTTAGATGGAAAATGTTTGAAGACTATCAAAGGAATAGTGACAACTAGTTCAAGCACCATGTTCTTGCAAAAGTGTTAAGGTACTTCCCATTGAAACCTAAGCTCTAAAGGTTGTTCATGTGTTTGGAGACAGCAAAGTCTATGAGGTAGCATATGGACGAATGCCCTACAGATGGCTATATAAGGCATCCTACTAATGGTCAGGCTTGGAAGGATTTTGATTCAAGGTATCCTAATTTTTCACAGGAGTTCCACAGTATAACATTGGGTTTAGCTAGTTATGGTTTCAATCCATTTCGTACATTAAGCATTACTCATGGTATATGGCCAGTAGTTTTAATAAACTATAATTTGGCACCATGGATGTCTATGAAGCTTGATATATGATATTATCTTTGCTTATACCAAGCCCGAGAAGTCTTGGAAAAGATATAGATATTCACTTGCAACCATTAGTTGAAGAGCTAAAAGAGTTACGAGAGTTTGGCATTAAAACTAATGATGCTTCAAACAATCAAACTTTTAGGATGTATGTAACCTTGCTTTCAACCATTAGTGACTTTCCTGCTTATGCTATATTATCTAGTTGGAGCACCAAAGGACGATTAGCATGCCCTTCTTGTAACTATGGGACTGCTTCTCATCAATTGAAACATAGTAAAAAGATTATGTATATGGGTCACCACAGGTTCTTAAATATTGACTACCCATGGAGATTTGATAAGAAATCTTTCAATGGTGACATAAAGATTGGGAATGCACCAACTCCTTTGTCAGGTACTGAAGTATTAGGTTTTACGTTTGAATTTGGGAATGCCTTTGGGAAAAAGCAAAAACAGAAAGAAGTAAATGGCCCTTGGAGAAAAAGGTCTATTTTCTTTGAGTTGCCATACTAGAAGTATAATACGTGTTGCCATAACCTATATTTGATGCACATAGAGAAAAATATACGTGATAGCTTACTTGGAACACTATTAGATATCCTTGACAAATCAAAGAATTATGTAAATGCTCGATTTGACTTGCAAGATATGGGAATAAGGAAGGAATTCCATCATATTCTTTCTAATGATTTTCGTCATATATTTTAAGCTAAAGCATGTTACTCTATGACCTATGAGGAGAAAAATGTTTTTTGCACTGTTATGAGAAATGCAAAATTACCTTAAGGTTGTGCATCGAATATTGGTTAGTGTGTGCAAATATCAGAGAGAAAGATTTTAGGTTATAAAACTTACGATGCTCACATTATGTTACATCACTTACTTTAAGTTGCAGTTAGAAAAACTCTATCAAAGCATGTTGCAATTCCCTTGATCAAATTGAGTGCCTTTTTTAGAGGTGTATGCAAGAAAGTTTTCAAACTAGAAGACCTTGATTATTTGTAAAATGAAATTACTGAAATTCTATGCCACCTTGAAAGGATTTTCCCACTAAGTTTTTTTGACATAATGATACATTTGCTTATCTATTTGGTTTATGAGATTTCACTTGGTGGACCAGTGCATTATCGTTGGATGTACTTCATTGGGACGTACTTATGTGATTTGAAAGGGTTTGTTCGTAACAGAAGTCATCCAGAAGGATCTATAGTTGAAGGATATTTAGTTGATGAGTGCTTAACATTTTGCTCAAGATATATGTATGATGGAGTGAAAATGAGATATAGTAAAAGGTCAATTTATTAGGATGAAAGGAATGAAACAAATAAGTCATCTGCTCTCTTCCTAAATATAGTTCATCTTATAGGGGGGTAAGAGAAAAAGAAAGGGAAATGCAATTTCTTTAGATTCTTGTTCTTGGGTTTAAGCACATTGATATATCTTGTTTAATTGTGGAGATGACCAAGTTGAAATATATATTAGGTAAATACTTTTTAAGAAAAAATTATCAGTTACCACTTTTTCAATTGACATATATAGATGCATTTAAAAAATTGAATTTTTTACTTGTGCAAAGAATATATGGAATTACTAGAAAGATGATGTAAAAGGAGTAGGTGGGTAAGAGCAAGAGATCATAGTAGGATTTTCATAAATTGGTTTCAAGACAAAGTCAAACAACAAGTTCCTTCTCACATTATATGGTTATCAAAAGGTCTTAATACAGTAGCAAAAAGATATATAGGATATTTTAATAATAAGTACAAATTTTAGATAAGAGAATGTGGTATAAGATGTAAAACTTAAAATAATGCAGTTACCCTAATATCATGGATTGATAGTTTTACATCATCAAGAGATCAAAATCCAACAAGAGGAAGTATTACTTACTATAAGGCCATCCAAGAGATCCTCAAAATAGATTATTGGGGTAAATTCAGTTTTGTCCTCTTTCAATGTGATTGGTTTGAGGTTAAGGTAAATGATTATGGGCTTACTTGAGTTAACTTCAATAAGCTATGTTATTTGAACGATCTTTTTGTTATGGCATCGTAAGTTCATTAAGTTTTCTATGTAGAAGATCTAGTTGAGAAAGGATGACATTATGTCATGGAAAGATAACACATGGGATTTGTTTGATATTGTTGAATAGAGTGATTCTAATGTGCAAAACACATATTGGCACGAACGAGAGATACAACCCAAATATGTTGATACAAATGATATAAATGATGTTAATTTATCTTGAGATGATGAACCAAGAGCAATTGTTGACATGCCAATAAACATAATAAACCCTCAAAATATTATAAAAGATGGTGATGAAGATTCCAATTTTAATGATATAGATTGGGATTAGATGGATCCAAAAGATTCATATGAGATTTATTTTTTATGATAATTTAAAAAAGAAAGTTTGTGTTACAAAACATGCATATTAAATAAAGTACATTTCTTATGTATTTATTTAATTTTTATATTTGTTTAGATGTTATTATGACACTAATAGTTTTTTTTTTCCCTTAAAACATGACTATAGATTAAGAAGTAATTACAATGAATAATTTGAGAAAATATACAATCAAGAGGAATCTATTAGGAAAGCAACTATCGTCATCACATTCTCAAGGAGTTGGATTACCTAAAGAACAACAACATCAACCATCAAGGGCAGTAACAAAATCAGCATGTTATGGTTCTTAATTACTACAACAATCTCAAAGACAATAGTCTCAAATGTCAATAAGTGCTTCAAATTATTTGAAAATGCTACAAAGAAATCATACTCTTGTAGAGATGGAACAACAAAGAGAGGTAGATGAGCATGAAGATAATCAACAACATGAACAGGAGGATTAAGAAGAAGAAGATGATGATCAAGAAGAGGAAGTGGAAGATCAATAACTAAAACAAGAAAATCCTTAAGATAAAAGTATAACATTCTATTCTTCATATCATTTGGAATTACGTATAAGTTTGTCCATTGAATTTTTATATTGCTATTATTTTTTGAATAATACATTAAAAAAAGAGGAATACTAGAGGGCCAACAATAATAAAAGAAGTGCATGCTCGAAGTGATGAAGAATGTAAGCCAATTATTCTAAATGAGTTCAACTAACCTATTGGCCTAGATGATCAAATTTTGAATGAATTTAGTAGTTTTTTTGGGAACTTTGGCTCGAAAAGCAAACCTTGCACTACTGGATGTCATAAGTTAGTGTAAAATGATAACTAAGGATCAATTATGGGATTATGTGCAAGTAAGTCAAATATTATATGAAATTTATTTGTAATTTTATTTTGTGAACTTTATGAATTTTATGTACTATTAATTAACGATTATGCCTACATATTTAATTAAGACGATTATTTTACTAATGCAGAAAAAATATATGGTTCTTCTAGAGGGTAAAAAATGGGTCTTAGAGGCAATTAGAGATGATTAGAGAACTTATAAATGTAGATTGAAGAAAAACTACTATATGAAGTATAAGACTAATAAAGAGAGATTACAAAATAGACCCAAAAATGTGCTTGAAGAACAATTTAGATATCTTCTAAACTATTGGAACTCTGGAGATGCATAGGTACAATGTATCATTTAATATATTGTACTTATTTAATGTTAATTTTGTACATGATTTAAAAAATATTTATAATCTCTTAGATAAGCAGAAAATTACTACTATAAACAAGGTTAATAGAGAAAAACATAAGGACTTACATACAGTGAGACCAAAAACCTTAGCAAGGGTACACCATGAATTGGTAAGAAAGTTGTCTTATATTCTTTTATTGTTATATAATGATATGAAAATATTTGTTGTCATAAGTTAAGTAATTATACTATATATATTATTCATTTAGTAAGATGCAAAAGAGGACAAAGCACCACCTACTCGTTTTGAGATGTATATTGTCACTTGAAAAAGAAATCCAAAACGAGTATACAAACAATCGAATGAAGAGACACAAAACAAAATTGTAAGTATTCAATGCATTTTTCTTTTTATATTTACACCCATTCATATATATTTAAAATTTACTTAGAAATTCAATCATACACTTGACAATGGATAAGCTAGCATAGAGGTGCTACAATCCTAACAATTTGACTACAATGAAGGAAGTCAAGAGTCAATTGATGTATTTTCAGAAGTGATGGGAAAAGAACATAATGGACGTAGTAGACTTTATGGGAAGGGAATTACTCCATCTGATTTGAAAGGAAAGGGAGTTGCTGGTGAGCCATCTATAAAAGCTCCTTAGGATCTTATATAGTCTATTACAAGAAAAGTAAAGGTAGAAATGCAAAAAGAAACGGATATAGAATGCGAACAGAGAATGTACCAATAGAGAAGTGAAATGACAAGAGATATCGTATCTATGCTTGTTTTATAGTTGTAAAGGGTCAATCTTAATTTAAATATCGATCCTAACATTCTTGATAGCATGATTCCACTAAGAAGGTCTCTTGGAGATGCTTCTAGTGCCCCATCAATTTTTCTTGGCAATATGAAATCTTCAAATGGCATGCATAATCCATTTATTCAGGTAATTATATAAAGTCCATGTTATATAAGACATGAATTTCTATATGATATATATATATATATATATAGGTTTTCATAAATCATGTTATACTTCTAATTAATTTTTATTATTCTCTTTTTTGTAGGATGATGATGTCGAAGGTGATGGTACTTAGGTATATGTTAAAGTCTCAACGGTATTAGAATATTTGAGATATTTTTGAACATTTTTAGTATGAAATGTCAATTAGAGAATGTTTGAACTTTTTGTTGTTACTTTAGAGTATTTCTCTGAACAATTTACAATTTACTAGAGCTTAGTTGTTTAGTTCACTAATTTGTATATTTCGAGTATGTTGATACTTATGAACCCTTTTATGGTGATAAAATGTTGGCTTATGGCATGCAAATAGTTGTTGATGTCACTTTTGTAATATTATCCTTTATAAAATTAATAGGTTTCTCGTTGTGAAAGTTTAAAATGTTACACATAAGTATGTAAGAAGTTGTTGATGTTAACTTTGTGATATGATCATTTACAATAACTATAGGTTTTCTATATTCAAAGTTTAAAATGTTATATATAAAGTAAAACTATTGCCTTTAAATATTACTGAACTATTGCCTTTTGTCATATGAATTGTTGCTTTCATTATGCACCAAATTGTTACCTTTTTAGAAAGAAGCTGTTGCCCTTTGAATCCACAAACTGTTACCTTTTACCTAATTATCCGTTACAAAAAACTTACATGAATTGTTGCCTATACGAGAAACTATTGCATTTTATTTCTCTCAAATCGTTGCTTTAAAGATTGTAACTATTGTCAAATATTCTTAGGTAACCATTGTATTATCTCTCATATTTGTTGCCTATTCAATAGGATAAATCATTACTTATTTTTATAGAAATCGTAGCAGTAAAAATGCACAAATTGTTGCCATTATAGTTTTTAAATTGTTGCCTTATGAAAAATTAAAACCATTACTTCAACTAGGCAATGCTTGTCTCTACTGTTGCCGAATCTGTTACTTTATATCAAAGGCAATAGTGGTCAAATGTAATCGACATAAAATCGTTGCCTTAAATCAAAGCAACGATTTTATGGATATGAACAACAGTTTGTTGTTGTTGCTAAAAGTGTTAAATGACGTATTGTGATTGTCATAAATGAAGATAGACAGTAAGCCAAAAATGGTTCATATAGAAGACAAGCCAATGAACATCCTAAAAGAGGCAATGGTCAATATGGCCAAGCTAATGCCCTAGTTTGACTATTCTAAGCTAGAGGAGTAGATAGAGATGCTAGATGTAGGCTAGCACTCAATGAAATCGAAAAAGCAAATGAGTAAGAAGGTGATGAAGTGGAGTGTTATGAACCCAGGGAGAAGAATGTCTAAACTCATAGAGTTGAAGGATTAAGGATGTGAATTCTAAGTTTTTCTGGAAGTAGTAATGTAGAGTACTATTTGGACTAGGTAGATAAAATTGAGAAGCAATTTGAATGCCATGAGGTACTTAAAAATGCTAAAGTTAGACATGTTATGCTAGAGTTTATTAGCCATGATGCCCTACAGTGGAAGAACATGCAAGCTACACATAGAAGAGAAAGAGAACGTGAAGTTAGAAATTGGGATCAAAAGAAAGAGGGTCATGAGGAGAAGATTTGTTTTGAGCTACTATTTACAGGATGCGTTTAAGAGGTTACAGGGGTTGAGGCAAGGTGGATCAAGTGTTGATGCCTATGTAAAGGAATTCCAGATGTTGATGATCCGATGTAAAGTTGTTGAGCCTAAAGACCGAACTATGTCTCGATTCATTAGTGGGTAAAAGTACAAGATTAGAGATATTCTAGAGACCATGGACATTAGATCACTTGATGAAGCTATCCAAGTTGCCCAGAGAATTGAAAGGTGCCAATCAGGGAGATTTTAAGCTCCTATCAGTTAGCCTACCCTGAGTTGACTTATTTCAAGCAAACCTATGCGATTGGAACTAAGTAAGGTTACTGAGACCCGACCTGCTCAAATTACTCAAGTAGAGGAGAAGGAGATCTTAAGGAAGTTTGAGAAATGCTAAAGCTCAAGAAAGAAGACAAGTGAGATAAAGTGCTTTAAGTGTAAAGGATTTGAGCATATGGCTGCTTAATATCCGAACAAAAGAACCAAGGTAATCCGAAGCGAAGCGCTAACTATTGAGCTAGACAATACCGACGAGAAAGTAGAAGAGTTGAAAGAGACTGGACAGAAAGAATAGTTTGAAGAGGAGGAAATCATTTATAGTGAAGAAGGTAACTTTGTGCCTGCCACCTTGATGTTGAGAAGAATAATAAGTTTGAGTCTTATCCTTAAGAACGAGTAGCGAGAGAATCTATTCCATATTGGATGTGAGATGAATGGGTCATTATGTGTAATGATTATTGATAGTAGCAGCTGTACTAATGCAACATTTGCTTTCATAGTTCAACAGTTGAAGTTGCAAACCAAACCCCACCCTAAGCCTTATAAGCTGCACTGACTTAGTGAGAAAGGAGCCCTATAGGTGAACAAACAAGTGTCGATACTAATTAACATTGAGAATTATTGAGATAAAGTGCTTTGTGAAGTGTTGCCTATGGGTACATCCCATATTCTTCTTAGACAACCATAGATGTTTGCCCAAAGTGTGATATACGATGGGAGGAATAATACATGTTCCTTGGAGCATGAAGGTAAAAAGGTGAAGTTGGGCCTTATGAATGATGAACAAGTTAAAAGCATGCAAACTCAATTGAGCTGAGTTTTGAAGAAAGAGGCTTTGGTGATAACTTAAGTTGTGTTGAAGAGAGAGATGGAGCTTATAGAGCCGACTTATTTGCTAGTTAGAAGGTTACTTGAGATGAGGGGATTCGAGGAAGCGTTGCTACTTGCCAAGATGAAAACCTTATTGGATGAGTTTGCTGACATGTTCCTAGGAGAACTACTTAAAGGTCTGCCTCCCTTTGAAGGTATTGAGCATGCAATTAACTTGCAACCAGGAACCGTATTATCGAACAAGCCTGCCTATAGGTTGAATCCTAAATAGACTACTAAGTTATCGGGGCAAGTAGATGAGCTGTTGAAGAAAGGGCATACATAGGAGTCCCTAAGCCCATGTGTTGTACCAGTCTTGTTGGTACCAAAGAAAGATAAGACATGGAGGATGTGTCTAGATAGTCAAGTAATTAATCACATCACCATGAAGTACGGATATCATATACCAAGGCTTGATGATATGCTAGATGAGTTGAATGGAGCATGAGTGTTCTCTAAGATTAATCTAAAATCTGAATACCATCAAATCCGAATGCACGACGGAGATGAGTCGAAGACCACATTTAAGAATCGTCACGAGCTATATGAATAGCTTGTGATGCCATTTGAAATGTTAAATGCACCAAGCGCGTTTATGTGATTAATGCACCATGTGTTCTGAGAACTAATAAGGAGATTTATGGTGGTATATTTCAATGATATCCTAGTCTATAGTCCTGATCTGGAGACTCACCAAGAACATCTCCGAGTAGTCTTTTTGAAACTCCGAGCTGAAAGCTCTATGCTAATCTAAAGAAATGTAACTTATGCCGACTTGAAGTGAACTTCTTAAGGTTTGTTGTGAATAGTGGTAGCATCTAAGTTGATAATGAGAAGATAAGAGCAATTACTAAATGGCCTATACTGACCTATTCAGCTTATGTGCGAAGTTTCCATGGCTTAACATCATTTTATCGCATACTTATAATTAATTTTAGTACAATTGTGGCACCATTCACCAAGCTATCGAAAAAGAAGGTAAAGTTCATGTAAGAAGAAAAGGAGCAAAGGAGTTTCGGAGAAGTAACGAAAAAGTTGACTATAGCCCCTATCTTATCTTTATCGAGTTTTGACAAGGTGTTTGAAGTGGAGTATGATGCATTCGAACTAGGTATAGGTGCTGTGCTGATGTAGGAGGGCCGACTTATTGTCTACTTCAATGAAAACCTTAAAAGAGTTACACTCAACTATTATGTTTATGATAAAGAGTTTTACTCCTTGATTCGAGCATTGATTGTATGGCAATACTACTTTCTACCTAAAGAATTTGTGATCTATATTGATCATGAATCTTTAAGATATTTGAAGAGCTAGCTCAAGTTGTTGTAAAGACAAGCTAAATGGGTCGAGTTTATGGAGGGATTTTCATATGTTGTGAATTACAAGAATAGAAAGAATAATGTAGTGGCATATGCCCTATCGAGATGGCATTCTCTTTTGATTGAATTACAGACCTAACTATTAGGATTTTTAGTGATAAAGGATTTGTATGTTGAGGACTTACATTTTGGTCCAATCTACGCCTAATGTGAAGATGGTCGAGCACTAGATGACTATCACTAGGATGACAGATACTTATTTAGGAAGAGGAAATTATATATCTCGACTTATTCTATGAGAGAGCTGTTAGTGCGTGAGGCACATGGAGGAGGATTTTCTGGACATTTTGGCAAGAATCGAACCCATAAGGTACTATCCTCAAGATTCTTTCGGTCAAGGATGATAGGGGATGTCCAAGCTATGTTGGAAAGGTGTACTACCTGTAGAAAGCCAAAAAGCCAAGTCGAGCTAAGCAAGGCTAATATTTACCAGTACCTATCCCGACCAAACCATGGTCTGAGCTAAGCATGAACTTTATGTTAAGTCTATCGAAGACGTGTCAAGGGAAAAACTCCATCATGGTGGTCATGGACCATTTTAGCAAGATCATACACTTCGTGCCTTATTTTAAGACTAACAATACTTTGGCTATCTCTTTTCTTTTCTTGTAGGAGGTTGTTAAACTTCATGGAGTGCCTAAGACCATTGTTTTAGATAAATACCTAAAGTTCATGAGCTACTTCTGGAGAACATTATGAAGACAAATGGGAACCAAACTATTGTACAACACATCTTATCACTTGCAAATAGACGAGCAGATCGAGGTTGTCAATAGGATAGTAGGAACTTTACTTCGGGTTATTGTTGGTTGAAATATAGTTGATTGGGATCTATGCTTACCAATAATTAAGTTCACCTACAACAGGACCACACGTAGTGTCACGAACATGTCGTCGTTTAAGGTCACCTATGGATTCAACCCTAAGCTCCATTAAACCAGATGCCCATTCCGAGCCTAAATGATGATTAACCAGTTGTAGAAAAAGCCAAGGCCATCATAGCAATGCACCAAAAGGTCATAGAACATCTAAGCCGAGCTGCTACCAAGCTCAAGAGATGGAAGAACAAAGTGTTTCAGCCAGGTGATTTTGTATGGATCCACCTCAATAAAAAACAATTCCTAAGTCGAAGGAAGAGCATATTATCTCTTAAGGTTGACGGACTATTTAGAGTGCTTGAAAAGATCAATCCTAATGCCTATAGAATTGAGTTATCTAAAGATTACGATGTCTCTAACTCCTTTAATATTGCCGACCTCCATCCGTATACTCTTGAAGATGAGCAATGTGGAGTTGAGCCAGATTTAATCCTAAATCTCAAATAACTCGGAGGGGACAATAGGGATCATGGATCAATCATGTGCTCTTGAGTCTGAGGACTTGCTCATATGGTTTGTCGAGCTATTCCAAGGGAGTTAAGCTCAAAAGAACAATGAATTCTTCAGTCCAACTTGACGAGTCACATTGCTTTCCACCTCATCCAAGAGACAGTTGAAGTGAACGACCTGTTGTCGAGCCGATTATAAATACTCCATTTTTGTCACCCTTTATTTTAATTTTGGTCTCTTTTTACTTTTAAGCCAGGTTTATAAAATAATAATAATAAATTGAAAAATTGAATTGAAAAAAAATTGAAAAATAAAAAATTTGAAAAATAGATAAAAAGTAAAAAGTTATGGAAAAAATTAAAAAAATATAAAATATAAAATATAAAATGTCAAAAGTGTCCTAATTAAGTTAGTTGGTCACTTAGGATCAGATCAGATTATAATAAAATATGTGTGATTTAGTAAATTTAGAGTTTTTTGGGCTTTATTAGAAAAATGCTATTTAAGAAAAATCCAATCATGTTTGAAATCATGAATGTCGACCTTAGTCCAATTTTGAATACTTTAATTAGGCTAAAAAAGACTCAAGATTTATTAAATGAGCTATGGGTTGTGGTTAATTAAGTTAGGTTAAGTCTAACCTAAGATAGAAAGCCCAAATAAAATATGGAGTCTCTAGAAACTTGATCTTGAAAATAAATTAGATTAAATCTTAAGTGAAATTAACAAATCTAAATCTGGTATAATCGTATCTTATGAATATTAGATTTATTAAAATTGAAATTCATAACAAAAAGATTCAAAAGATCCAAGTTTATGGTCTATAAATAATGGACTTTTAACTTAAAAAAATACATGTTTTCACGTTTCACAATTATACAATACAATTCACACACATAATCTCTTATACAATATAATTCACAATACAATTCACGTCTATCTCTACACATACTGTCCAATTTCACAATACAACACTCGCCACTCACTATTCAGCACACACCACACTTACGTCATTCACTCACTCATGTCTGTTGTCACTCATACACATACGACAACTCACACTTTTACACATTTCCCCCACTATTCACGCCATTGCACACTTGTCCAGATACAAAACATGACAACATTCCTTGTCTACGTCCTGCATAACATGTACATCTAGACACAACATACGCTTGCATTACACTTTATGCTTACGAACACTGATGCAACACACTACACTTTGCGCTCATGAACGCCGACCAGCATACTCACTTACACGACACACAATCGTTGATCAGTCACTCACACGACATACAGACGCCAACCAATTCACGCACATTGAACCACATAGTCCATTAACACAAGGCCACGTCCAACAATCCATTAACAATGCACATCTAAACCAAGCTCAACATATATATGCCATGCACAAGACCCGATTGTGGTAATTCGACCTGCTTAGATAATTGGGTAAATTACTTTAGTTATTTATTTATTTTGTTTTTTAATTAATTACTTTATATTTACTAACTTGTTTTTAGTGCATATTATTTAATAATTTTAACATGAACTATAATGTCATGTATTTTAATTAGATAAATTTACAAATTTTTAGATAAATTGTATTTTTTAGATAAATTTCATGTTTTTAGTAAAATTGCATTTTTTAAATATAACTGTATATTGCATCTTTTTTTTTTTTAATGAAAATTGCATTTTTAGAAAAAGATTTGTATCTAAATTACATACCTTAGTAGATTCACGTAAATCTTGCATTTAGGGTTTAGAAAAATAATTTTTTGACACGTAGTAGTTTTTTTTAAATAAAAATCTTAACTAGAGTTTTTTTTTTTTAAAATAGATTTGTGAAGTTAAATCTTTTTGGTGATTTTTTTTAAAAATAATAAATTGATAACTAATATAAATTTAGCTCAATTTTTAAATTAAAAAGAATCAACCCACTAAATCATTTCTAAAAAAAAACAGGACTATATTGATTTGATCTCGACTAGTGGGTATGTAGATATTTTTAGACAACCATAAGAAAATAAAAAAAAAAACTTTTTTTTTTTTAAATTCGTAATAAAAAATATAAAAAATTCATTTTAGTTACATTTATTTTTTGTATATCTTTACATAGCTTAGCATTTTTAGAAAAATCATAAAAAATAAAAGCCCATTAATTTTTTTTTTATTTTACATGGTGACTTAGTTTTAATAGGTTAACCTCCGAGTTTAGATTTTCTGGTTAGATTTTCTAAAAATTATTTTTTTAAAATGTTTGCAAACTAATGGCTTAATTAGGATTTTCCCATTCGAAATTCCTAATTTAACTTTTTAACAGTTTAACTAGTTGACGATTCCATTTTTTTAAATATTTATTTAAAAAGTTTTTTAAAGAAAAATATTTTTCCTTAATTTAATGTCGATTAATTTATATTCAGTGGGTTGGACTTAATATAGATTGAATTAAGAAAAATAAAATAAGGCTTGATAGAAGCCCCTTTTCAATACATATATCTAAGGCCAAGTATAGATCACGCATATTGCTAACCTGAATCTTTGCCAAGGCCAAGCTAATATTGACTTGCGTCGATCATCCAAAGCCGACCTGATGATGGCCTTAAATCAACTCTTCCTCAGTTTAAATGATCCGAGCTATTGAGCTCGACCTGATTTGCTTGGAGCCTACTTTACTCAGCAAATAGCATCATTGGGATTATAGAAAGGGTAGTTGGCATGCACCTTATTTGTTTGACATCCGTATTATCCTTTGTAACCGAATACCCCTCTTTTTGTCTGATTACAACTTTGCCCTTCTAAATTGTTTCCCTTTCCTTTTCTATTAGGATTCTTTTTGTAATTTACACTAACATAGGACTTACCCTAATTGAGTCATATTAGTACTTGTAAATGGTGATAGTCGCAATAGGTAATATGATTAATATTTAGACATTCTCTTCTTGTATAAGCTAAGTATAACTTACTTACTCTCAACTATACTCTTATCTAGCCCATTGAGCGTAGACTAGTGACGAGTGACCTCCAGTTATATTTGTGTGTCATATTAAGTGCGGCTTGAGCTTGTGTGAAGCATTAGTGCATCATATCTATCGTCGGTGCATAAGGACCATTGCTAAACTTTCGACTTTCATTTGTCTTTTGGATTATCTCGAGGTTCGAACCCATCCCCCCTTTGGTTTATGCGATATTGGACATTGTGTATTTATCTATGGTTATGTTAGTATCAAATTGGTTGGATTCCTATTTTGTATATTGACTTTACTAACTTTTAAGAAAACTAATAGGGTCTCTTCAAATAACCCTGTAGTTTTTAATTACCATTACCTATGTTATGCTTTGTAAACCTATAGACTTTTATAAATCCTTATTACGTCGTTTTTCTGAAGTTATTTATAAAACTTGTTTTTTTCTCGAGTTTTTATATTGCAAAATCTCTTTTAGAAGTTATTTAAGAAAGTTGCACCATAAGTTGATAATGAATAGGTATTGAATTGGATGACTTAAAGTTATGGAGCAGTAAATGACTGGTGTAAGTAATACCTACATTAGCGACTAAAGTAGCTAGCTTCTATATTAAGTTAGTTTACACGGTGATACTGTTACAACTTTCTGGTTTGGAGAGTGACACATTGGATAACTTTAGAAATCGTTGGATAAAACGTACTCTCAATCTTGTTGAATGATTTTAGTGATCAATTAGTGAAGTGTGTCCATCTTTATTGTATATGTGTATGTGCGTATATATATAAGTATGTATATAATTCCTCCTTAGGCTTCTAATAGCATGAGCTTAGAGGTGAATCTACTTTGCATACAAGCTTACCAAGAATAGTTAAGAGTGGTTAAATGCACTTTACGATCCCTAATTTATGCCCAATAAATTGAATCTCCTTACTATATCCCTAAATAAATTGGCCCAATTCCTTAGTCTTTTCTTTAGCCTGAAGAGTTTATCATGATATAAAATTAGGCTAAGTCCATCACCAAATAAGTCCTTTATATTTCCCTTATCGACTAAATATTTTTTTGATGAAAATTGGGGTTTTTGCACATATGAAACATATTGTCTCTTTGAGTCGCTAGCTAGTGCATATCAGTTGTTAAAGTTGACAACTCCTATCGCATTCATGGAACTGATATTTCTACTTATTATTAGTCCATGATGAACGACCAAGGAGAAGGAGAAGGAGGGTTGAATGGATTATTCTTTAAATTTTAAAGATGTTTGTAAAGTTTTAGAGCAACCCTTCTTAATTATTTAATAATGATAGTACATAAAGCTTTTGAACAAGCTATCAGAGATTAACGCATGAAGGCAATAAAAATAATTAAATAAATTATAGGAAATAAAAAAGAATAAAGTTTAAGAAGATTAGATGAGTGATTTATAGAGATTTCTCCTAATGAGTAAAGAAACAGTTTTCTATATTAGCATGTTCCACAATGGGAGAAAACAAATAAGGGTAATTACTATTAGTTTGTTCTCTCTTTATCTCAATCCTTCCATTATCACATTTCTACAAATTCTACCTAAGGGTTTTCGAATAGTTCACCAACACTTAGAAAAATAATTTGAGCAAATCAAAATGAAGAGTACAAATATGAATATTACCTAGAGTTTAGCATACATTCTATCAAAGTAAAGTAGAATGAAAATTTTCGTATAGATGCCTTTTCCCCCCTTAAATCCCATTTGTTTTGAAGTTGTCTGATTTGCATAGCTTCTTCTATAACGTTCATTAGTCTTCAAATTTGGAAATAATTGTCTGTCATCAATCTTCAAGATATTGCCTGTTGTAGCTTTCCTTGTTCTTCAGAAATAGTATTCGTGCAAACTGTAAGTATCCAATACTTGAGCTATTAAAACCTATGACTACCATAAATAAGTCCTTGACATTTGATTCGTTCTTGAAACTTTGACTGTCGTAGAACATTCTTTTATGAAAAATCATTTTCTTAGATGTTGATTGAAAAGATATGATTAAATATATTACTCAAATATATATAGGAGCTAGATCTTTAATCTCTACATTTGATTTGAAATATCCAATGGGATTCTTGATTCTACCAGGCTTCTGCTAATGCTTCTACAAAGCTTCAGCTAAACTTCTTTAAAACTATTTGCTAAGCTTCTTCTAAACTTTCTTTTAGGTTTCTCCTAACCTTTTATCAAGTCTTCTATCAAAGCTTCTACTAACTTTCCACACCAAGTCTTCTATTCCACTTCTACTAAACTTTTGTAAGCCATCTATTAAAACTCCTGCTAATCTATCAAGTCTTTTACTTAACTTCTACCCACTCTCTTTCAACGTTGCTTTAAAAGTTTTTTCCAAAATTTCTTTACGGATACTTCCAAAGTTTTTTCTTCTCTTGATTTAATTGATTATGTCTACCTTGAATTCCTTATAATAAACTAAGATACTTCGTTAATCAAATCTTTCTTTTTGTACATTGTGTAAAATTATTAGAAAACATACAATATAGTGATTTAACATCATCAAAATAATCTTAGAAAACCTAACATTCCCTCCAATTTTTTATAATTTCCACGAAAGAAATCACTGAGACTTATAACAAAGATTTTCAAAAAAAAAAAAACTAGCAGCCTTTGGAGAATTTACCGTATGATAAATTCTTTATGAAAAAAATGCAATTATGTGATATCCAATATTTTGGAAAGTTAACTGGATCACAACCAATTTAAAGCACAACTTAAGAGTTCTAGAGTACGAACCGATAAAGATGATTAAAGAAGGTATTCATATGGTGTTTTTAATAGTTGATGAATAAAACATAAAAAGTGTATCGACAAATATGTTAATTGGATATGACAGCAATTTTAGAATCAAACCAAATTTGATTAATTGATAGGATTTATACGACACATGATAATAATATATAATCTAGTTATTAAAGGGATTTAATATGACGCGGGAATCTTAGTAATGGGTTGTTACATAGAGACCAATACGTTGATGGGTTATCTTGATAATGTATTTGTTCGTTATAATCTGCGAATAGATTGATAAGAGCATTAAATTAGGGTAAAAAACGATAAACCCATTATGAAATATCAAAGTTTGAATTACATGCCATGCTTATTTATAGGTTAATAAAATGACCTAACACATTAGGAAAAGAAATAAGAAAAACAGGAATTTAAATATGGAAACTAAACCAGGAAGCTAAAATAAGAAAGTTAAAAGAAACTCCAACAAGTTGCTAAATGATGGACGGTTGGAGACTCAATTGACCATAACCTGACTGACCATATGGTTGGTTATAGTTAGTTGATCGCCTAGTCAACCATCTGCCTCCTTGGACCACCTAAATGACCCCATGGTCTTGGGCTTGTCCTAGACCATCTTAATTACAATTCTCAAATTTGGATTTCCATAAGAGGATATCAAAATTAAAGGATTTAAAGCTTAGATTCAATCCAAGCCTACTCAACCTAGAGCTTAAAGTCTCAAATTTTATCATCACAGATTGTGCATTTTGGAATATTAGAGAGCTTCAAAGTGGTTTGACACATGTAATAAAATCAATTCAAGAAATTCCTCTCTCCTTGAAACCTATGCAATATAAATGGATTTGGCCATATGAAGAAAAGGGGGTACATGTAGGGTAAATTTACACAAAACTTTATAAGATGTTTAGAGGTGGCAAGTAGTTGTAATAAAATTGATGGAATCAATCGTAATTTTCCTAGAATAGTTCATATTTGCTAAAGGTAAGAAATTCATTTGGAAAGTCCTCAATAATGCAATTCCCAGAAACATCTTCTCATATGTTGTCCATGGACAAAATCGCCATGATTTGCCTCCTCAAGGATAAAAATTCACGAAGTGTCCATTTCAACCCTTGATGTTTAGCTTAAGAATCGATCTGTTGAAAGCGTTCATAGTAGAAAAGAGCATATGAGCTCATTTTCCAAGACGACAATTGTTATGTGCACCATTTAGAAGATTCAATGTCATTGTGCATTCAATCATAAAATTTTAAATGTACACCTGGGCCATTAACGGACGCACTGGAGCCGTTAAAGGCATTAGTGACAGCCCAAAACAATATGCTCCTCCCATTGAACAACACAGCCAATAACAATACTGACTAAGAATATCCTCGTATTACCGATTTAATCAAGTTAAATGTTACGAAGCGTATGACAGTGCATTAGCAGTGGTATCAATAGGGGTTACAGCCAAGATGTCAATTGTCAAGCACGTGTGATTAACGGTCTAGACTCTTTTCGTATAAAAAGAATAGTGGTTTTAGAAGACGATAAAAAGTATCTTCCAATTTTATCAGATATCTCCAAAGAGACGAAGATGATAAAAGTAGGATGGAAAATTTTTATCATCGAGAAAGGCATGTACTATTTTCGTATATAAAGTAATCGACTTTAACAAAAAAAAAAAAAAAAATCTCTTGGGGAAGTACATGTATTTCTATGAGGCATATACTATTGTTCCTTCTTTCTCATCTGTTAGCTTCAACTTGATCCATCGACAAGCAAACAAGATAGATACTTGCACTAGAATGAAGATGTGTCTCATGGAATGCACTATTGTTCTTTCTTTCTCTTCTATCGGCATCAACTTGATTCGTCCACAAGTAAATAAGATAGATACTTGCACCAGAATGAAGATGTGTTGCGTAGATTGGGTTTCAAACCTCCCATCTTCTCTCATTTCCTCCTCCTCCTCCTCCTCTTCTTTTTATTTTTTATTTAGGATTGATTCTATTAGCTTGTGTTGTTTTCATTGTGTTCCAAACATTGATGAATTATGTGTAGCTTTTGTTGCCCTTAATTCTTGGCCAAAAAATCTGATGCATCAGATTAGAGATGTAAGCTTCTCACTAAAGTTAGCCAAATCCTAAGACTCAAGAATTTGTTAAATATGTTTTAAGTCTGTCGGATTTTACTTATCATGTCATCAAACATATTGATATTCTTCCTACAATTAAAATAGGATAGCCCAAATGCTTAGGTGGAAGAAGTCGATATCGAGAACGGTGTATTGAAAGCACATTCAAGATGGACGACCCTAAAATTGCTTTGATGCTAGAAGCCGGACATAGGCAGATAGGCTTAAGTAAACTGAAGTGCGATCCATAAATGTGATTAGAGTACACATAAATTTAATCGCAAGCACCTAACATGATATAACATTTTCCTTTTATGCCTTCAATTTTACCACTACATACTAATACTATAAGTACTAAAAATTATTTAAAATGTTTTATCCTTTAATAAAATTATTTTGATCCACATATTATATAATAATCATATTAATAGTAAATACCCACTAGTTTCAAATATGATGATTATTATATATATGTTTAGTAGGTTAACCAATAAAACGAAACAAGATGGTAATCTGCAAGATTAAAACATTTAGGAATAAATGAACATGAAAATTTTTAGGAATTGAATGAAATAGGCTAATCAATTGAACTCGTTAACTATAGTCTAAAACAAAAATTAGATCATAAAAGATGGCTTAACATGAGGCTAAGCAACACAGAAACTTGGAATTGGAGTTAATATATCAATCATAATACATAAGAGCTAGTTAGTAATAACAAACAACGGAACAAGAGTGGTGAAGACTAGGTCCTCAATTTCGCAAGTAAATAGAGTTAACTGGTGAAGCACATGCTTAGAACCGTCACTTTTGGTGATTTTCAAGAAAAGGCACATGCTTTGGTAAATATGCCTCACCTGGCACTTGATCATGCCCCTTTATTAGCCTCACCTCGCCTCGCCTGGTGCATTCTGTCGCCAAGGCAAACCCCTTTGCCTACATTGGTGGAAAACCTATTGTGCGTCTCAAGGTTTGAATTCTAGCTCTCCACAAGGAAAGCAATCACTTTTGGTCCTATTAATCTTTTGACCAGAAAATAGCTCGAAGTGAGTAGGAAATCCTATAACCTTTTTTAACGAGCTACTATTTCCACCGGGGTGAAACTGATGCAATCATAGAATTTTAGAATAAAAAGAACATCTCTTCTTATGCTTCAATTAATCTTTTATCAAGAAACTTACTTGTATCGACAAAGGAAAACCATTTCTCGTTTTAGATGAGAAATGTTTCAATGCTAACAGACCATGTGTTTTAGTGAGCGACGGCAAATAATATTAAAATTTTAACATGTGGAAATAAATACCTATATTAATACGTGTCTAAATATGATTACAACTTTATCTATTGTTCATTAAGACATGAGGGATGTTAATACTAACAAATTTCTTTTTTTTTTTTTTTTTCCTTTGGAGAGCTACTATTTTCTTTGGGAAATATGATACAACCATAGAAGTTTAGATTGATAACATTTTGCCTTCTCCCTCTATGTCCTATCTTTTCACTTCACTCAGCTCCGAATTAGGGACTTATTCCCTAACCAAACTCGTTTAAAACCACGAGACCCAACAGAAACAAGGAATCAAGCATAACCATGGTGCATCGTATTAACCCAATAGGTCCTAGAAATCTGGAGTGAAAAGTACTTGTAATTCCGGTTTTTGTTTCTTTATAAACAGACCAATCATCACCATCTCAAACTGGTCATGTGTTGCTCAGCATTTTTCTGCTTCAAAGAATGAGAATATGTAATTGTTGTAATATGTAATACTTAGCAAATAGGATGGACCAAATTCAAATCTCCTCCCTCCTAGTTGTAATATGTAATGGTTGGAAAAAGGAAAGAAAAAAGAAATGAGAAATTTCTTAAAATGGACAAACTTTCATGATGGGAACATATAATTACTTCACACTTGACCAGCATTGGTCCCCAACAGAGATGAACAATACCCAGGCACTTAAATAATAAAATATTTATCAAAAATTACCATTGCAGCTGATCAGACTCGCTGATTCAAAACAAGCACAAGGAACTTGTATCTGAACGCCCATAAAGGTATAAAAGCCATCATTTTTTTCACTATAAAGGATGACCTGTAAGTCAAGAACTACTGCTAGATGATTCCACTATACCCTAGATGATGTCTGAATTTATTTCCAACAATAGCAGGTTTGACATTCACATCCGTTATAAATGTGTATGCACAAACATAGCAGCAGAAATGGCAGGTTTAACATTCACTGCAATTATACATGTTTAGTATGAGTTTCTTTACAGACACACAAAGCCCACTCTATCTGGAAAAAGAGTATATGTAAACAACTATAAAACAATGGAGCAAGGTAGGCGACTGACTCGTTGCATCATGCAGGTAAAGCAAAGCTCTCCTGATTCCATTGGGGAGGATCAACCACAGCGCAAGCATCCGTTTTTTCAAAATCAGCTACCTGAACAATTATAGATGAAATTAGAAGTCAAAGAATATAAGAATGTCATAGTTGTTAAATAAAATGAAAATCAGATATAAACCAGAAGTAAAGAACAATTATTAACCTTTTCATTGCAGCTTGGGCAGTAATGATATTTATGCCAAAGGCAATCCATTGAAGGACAGAGAAAGCAAACTCCCAGCATCATTGGCATCATGCAACCAACAACAGCTGCAAGACTTGGCTTAGACCTACATCATACAGAAGATGCCATGATCATATTAGTGCTTGCAAGACCAAACCACTCTATATCTCTCTATGAAAGACAAGGCTCCAAGCATTGAGAGGCTTTTGTAACTTGATCCAAAACTGCGATTTCTAGAGCTACAATGAGGCAGGAACATAGGAACAACAGCAAGCTGCTTATCATCGAATGAAATTCCTGTTGCATAAAGATAAATTCAATCTACAAAAAACATGTCTTTTAGAAACATCCCTATAAGTGCTTAAAACTAGCAGATGATACTTCCCCATTGCATTATCTTTCTTTACAAGATTAAGTCCAGCTTTTACAGTCTTAATGAAGTAGCTGGAATAAATATCATAAGACCGAATGAAACACCTATGCAAGAATGAGAACTCCCATCTGTAGACTCTGTATCTCACGAATAACAGAACAAAGTAAATGCAAGAAAGTAAAGAAATCAATAGCTTTTGTTCAAGCCTTTCTTTAATAATGAAACATTCATCAGACAATAGGAAGGTCCATTCTAATAGTTACCACACGATGGATAAAAGACAATGCAACACTTAGTTTTAGTTTTCACCAATGCATTGTTACTCAAGGGCATTTTCGAATGTACTTGTAAAACAGGAACTGCAACAGTTGTTAACAATTCTAACAACGTTAGAAAGCTGCCTACTTAAACCCATGAGTGCCTATAAAGTGAAATACCCAGCTTCAGGAGCCAAAATTCACAGCAGATCATTGTGCTCTTGAACAAGCTAACATTCATATAAAGACCATGATGAACACTCACATAGCTTGCCATTTTTGTGATTTTGGAGATAACTCCACTTTGCATCATAGACTGGAAATTTTTTAGTAATACTAAAACATACACATACACTTACTCTACTTTCTATTTGTCCAGCTCCTATAACATCAAGTTCACGTTTGAACATCATTCATTCTCTTAGCGTTTGGCACACAGCTCTAAAGAAAAATATCAATATGATATGTTATCTATCAATCCCTAGATCATCATATCCCTATTGTCTTGTTTTCTTCACACTATCAATCGCTTATCTTGTCGGGTTAAACGAACCATATATCCTTAACAGAGCACTGCCCTGAACATAAATGAATTAAATTCTCCTATAACCTCATTCTAGATTTCACATGAAACAGGATTCTAAGAAATCCAATTTACCATCGTTTTAATGTAGAAACCAATAAGAAAATATAGATAATGACAAAAATAACAAACCGTTAGGGGAGAGGAATCAAATTGCGAGAAATCGAGAGCCATTAGTCATATTTTACAATTCCCATCACTGTATTCCCAGTAGAAAATGATATTGACAAACAATTACTACTCTATATCCATACACGTTTTCCTTATTTCGATGAGTGTTGAATCATATGCAACACTGAGCATCATCAGTTATAGAAACTACTCCAACGGACAAAACAAGACTCCAATTGAATAACAATAACACCAAAATGAAGAGTATATGTGTAATAATAAATTACTTGACGGTGGTGAGACCAGAACTGCCACAGTAAACGCAGTTAAAAGGGGCAGGAGTATCTCTGTAAATGGTTTGTTGAATGGGAATTCCTTTGGGGTCCCCAAACACAGCGTTAGGAGGGGTGGTTCCAGCTTGGTATGGGTTTTGTCCCACATAGTATGGGATCCCCATCACTGGTTCTTCCTTCTTCTCCATGCCCTAATTCTCAGAAACAGTTGATCGTATAGAATGTTTTGGTCGGATCGATAAGAAAGAAAAATGAGAAAGAGTGAGAGAGAGAACGAGAGATCAAGTTGTTGGGATGATGTCGAATTGAATAGAAGAATTGAATTTTCTTAGTTTTTATTAATTAATGAACGCGGATTGTAGAAGATGGAAAGTGCTTGGAAAATGGGAAACAAAACAAAACAAACACCATCTTTTTCTTTTTCTTTTATTTTTTGTGCGGGGGTGGGGGGTAATTTGACCCTATCAAGCCTTGTGATTGTGAGACCTTCGGCTTTTGGATTGCATCTGTTATTTATGTGGAATGCTCGTGTAAAAAGGTACAATTATTAATAAAAATTAATTATAATAAAAAAAATGTACCTTAAAAATATAAAAGAATTGTATGATTAAAAATTAAAATTTTTTCTCATTTTCTAAAATAATTTGTAAAAGTTACAATTTTTTTGGTGATGTAAAAGTTACAATTAAAAAACTTATTATTATTTTCTAAATTTAAATTACAAAGAAACTACATTATAGATCTTGGAAATAGATTATTTATGTTAATGTGTTACATCAAAATTACCAACACTTGTTCATCAAGTGATACTACATGGACAGTGTACCTAAAATAAAAAGATTAAATATGATAAGGAATTCTATACTGCAATTGGGAGGACTGTGTGTGTAGTTGCTCATCTAATCATAAAGATGGTTAAGAAAATCAATGTAGATGTTGGATTGATGGTCCCACGGATAAGACCATAGAATAAATCAAATATAATGTATTTTAAATGTAAAATCTACCATAAGAGTTACAAATATTTCTCATTTTTACATCCTCATTTAGTGAAATTTAATTTTCTTACCTTAATTGAAGAAATGATTATATAATATAATATAATATATAGGAAGTTAAAATTACCAAATTAATAAAAATTTATTGGAACTTACCTTAACCGTTTGTGTCATAAGAGAATACATTTATTTATTTAATGGTAAAAAGTTAATATTTAAAGTGCAAAATACAATGAGCACCTTAAACTTTAACTTCAATATGGAATTTTTAAAAGTGATAAATAACCAACTAAAACTTTAATAAATTATTGGTTTTAATTTTTTTGATAAATTAGTAATAATTTTTAAAGGTTACAAATAATCGCTTCTATCTAAATTTTGACTGTGGTATCAATATGCCCTATTTGAACTTACAAAGCGTATTTTAAGATCCTTAAAAAAATTCACACCTTAATTAAGGGTTTTTGCAATTTTTCATATTTAGAAGTTGTGAGGTTATAAATACTCTCACTTTTAGGATTATAAAACATAAGAGATTTTACGTTCTGATTGTTTATTTTGATGAGTTGATCTTACCTTTTATATCATCGTTCATTTTTTATTTTAGTTTAAATCTAAATCATTGAATTTATAGTTTATTTAGTAGGTTATAAATACTCTTACTATTATAGAACATAAGAGATTGTAAAGTCTTATCGTTTGTTTTGATGAGGTTGATCTTATTTTTTATACCATCATTTATTTTTACTTTTTTCTTGAAATCTAAATTATTAAATTTATAATTTATTTAGTGGTTTAGATTCAACGAAGTACAAATCAAAGGTAAAATATATAGTATAATTTGTATCGTAAAAAATAATGATATATATTAATGCGTTACTAGCTTTGAAAAGTCCTATCTAGTTGTTGTCGAGTCGGTTTTTTTCTGGGATTCTAGAATGAGATCTAATCTTTGTCATTAGTCGAATTTGGATTTCTCGCGGTCATAAATCTGCGGCCTGTGGGTCCAGTCACTTTTGGAAATTCATTCCCAGTTTTCCTTTCCGAATTCCAATCACATTTTCTGCTTTTTCATTTTCCAAATAAGTTACATTCAATATTACCAAGGAAAGAAAGAAAAAATAAATAAATAAATTGGAAACGTGTTTGCCATACCAAAGCATACATAGTTTAATGGCAAATGAAAATTCTAATATGTGTGTCTATTTTCAGTTATTTTTAGGAAAGCATGTTCCCTTTATTGCTATTAGCGAATGTGGAATTGCAATACATATGTAAAAATTAAATCCAGCAGTATAATAAATTTAGAATATAAATAATTATTGAATGAAACTATATACAGACATTATTTTCATAAAAAAAAATGACAAATGAAAAACCCTATATGATTCTCTTTTACATCCTTGGAACTCATCAATTATTTTCCAAAATAGTAACTGTTTTTATAAAGATTAGTGGATGATACACTCATATTGTGTACGCGCAAAAAATATTAAAAAAAATTGAATTCTATAATATATAAGAACGCTAGTAATATATGTTTATAAAATAAAAAATGTAATAAATTTTTATAGAAATTTTTTTTACTATAATAACAAATGTTAGTCCAATAAAAAGTACGATGAATTTTTAAAATAATAACAACATTGATCAATTGAAATAATGAATAAATAAAATAATAGCAACCGTAAAAATAAGTATAACAGAAAATAGTAACTATATAGTTAAAAAGATTTATAAGTAATCAACAATAGTTTAAGAAGTTTGTGGGATAAGTTTGGATTGGTTTGATAATTATCATGTAAATATATTTAATTGATTCAAATTATAAAATACTAAGTTATTAGTTATAAGTAGTTCAAAGAGAATTTCTTTTTAATATAATAGATAAAGGATGAAATATATACTTGGATTGAGGAAGAGAGGGCTGTTGGTAAGTATGCCGTAGAGATTTCCCAGAAATTATTTAAGAAAGAAACTTTGGAGCTATGCAAGCCAAGTTCGCTTTTAAAGTAGGTTCAACGATTATACTAGTAGCTTTTATAAATCATGCTGGACGGTTGTTGAGGAAGATGTTATTAAGGCAATTGCTAATTTTTTCGGTCATTATTTATTAAGGTGTACAAGCACTTCTATTATATTATTACTACAGAAGGACAAAGCCAAGCGAATGGAGGGATTTTAGGTCTATTAAGTCCACATAATATATTTTTTCAAAAGTACATCGAAGATTTTGTCTGATCATTTGAATTTTTTCTATCCCTAACTTTATTACACCAAATCAAACGAGCTTTGTAAAATGAAAAAATATTTTGGAAAATACATTAATTGCTCAAGATCTTACTCGTCTTTTTAAAGGATGGTAAGAGGTGGCAACGTAATAGTGAAACTTGATATGGAAAAGATTTATGATAGAGTTAATGGGGTTATTTAATAAAGATACTTGAAATCTTGGGTTTTGAGTGGCCTTGATTGTCGGTCATTAGTTTTATAGCAGGTTTAACGACTATAATAGTTGCTTTTATAAATCTTGGTAGACAGCTGTGAAGAAGTTTTTGAAGCAATTGCCGATTTTTTTGTTTTTTTTAAAGGTCATCATGTACCCAAGTATTTTATAAGTGTCATGATCTAAGAGTTAAGAAGTAGTGTGGGGCTTAACTTGGACATATTATGTAACGAGTGGCTTTAATAAGATAATTTGCTTTGAGGTAAGTGTACTTTAAAGGTATGTTTAGCTCTCTATGAGCAAATTAGTCATGAGTTAATAGCACTCTTCTAATGATAGTTATGATAAATCAAAACTAGTTGGATAGTTGAGTAATGGAGGCCTATGATAAGGTAAAGATCGCACTCTTGATGAGAATGACTGGCTTGAAATAGTCATGGGTAAACAAAAAGAGAAAGTTGACCTGCCATGTAGAATACAAGTAAAAAAGAGAAGCTAAAAGATGGGCGAGAGTTACACAGCTCCCTATGAGAGGTAAACCTTTTGTTTTATAACAAGTGGTATCAAAGTTAAAAGTTTTAACTTTCATCAAGCCACCTTAATACTACCTAAAGTACCTAATGAGTGGGTCATTCTTGTCAATAATAAAAGGCTCATTTGAGTTAAGCTTAAAGGAGCTATCACTAGAAAACGGAGGAAATTTATAACAAAGGGGATCAACATTTGAAATAAGTTTAAATAAGGAATCAAAGTTTCATAAAATAGTTTAAATAAAGAATTCAATTATTGTAAGACTATACTTAATAGCTATTCTGTAAAATTATTTAAACCACATAGTGAAGAGTTGGTCCCTTATTTAAATTTTTCAAAACATTAATTATTTATTTGAATTACTTTATGAAATGTTGCTACCTTATTTAAACTTTTCAAAACATTGATTCTTTATTTTAACTTATTTCTAAAAGTTGATTCCTTCTATTATAAATCTCCTCTTAGAAAAGAACACCATTGAAAGAAAGGCGATCGTGTTGTAAGCCTTAATTTGTATGTGTTAAGCTTAAATGAGTGGCCACTAGAGGGAGGGCATAGTTATACAAGGTAGCTAAGTTGCAAGTTGATTGTAGCAACATCTACCTAAATCTTTTCCAAAAGTGCTTGAGTGGTTTACCGTATCTTTAGGCAACTTAACAGGAGGTAATATAAGGGAATAGTGAGAGGGGTAAGGTCTAGAGGGTAGCTTGTGGAAGCTCGAAGTCATTATAGAAATGATCTTAGGTAAGGTCCAGCAACTGGTGGAGAAAGGTTGACAATCTTTAGGTATAGATTGTAGCAGCAATTTGGCCTCATATAAGGGTGTCATGAATTTAAGTGAAAGGAAATTTCATTGTCTTAAAATTAGCAACCAAGTATGAAGACTCAACTTGAGCATCTTATATAGCAAGTTGCATTAGTAGGGTAATTTGTTCTAGGGAAGGTATACTTGAAATTCTTTAAGAGATTGCTTTCTCGATTACTCTTCTTAGAAACTAGGCTGGTGTACATGTTAGGTATTGGGGATTGGCGAATAAGGATATGAGTTAGGATACTCATTGGAAGAATGGTATTTCCCATAATACCAACATACATCACCAAAAGTCATGGGTATGGGGTCCTTATATATACTATTGGGTACACTTAAATAGTTATCTCTTTAGCTCCACCAACTGTAGTCCATGCAATCTTCTTAACCAATACAACTTAAATCTATAACCTTAAGAATTCTCAACTCAAAACTTAATAACTATCAATCAGTTAAAATCAAGCTTACAAATCAGGAAAAAAAAAATAAAAAACAAAGTCAAAAACAAAAAATAAAAATGAATGAAAATAAGATAGAAAGAAATTTTCTTTTTCCAAGAAAAAAAAAAAGATATAACAAAAGATGGTTAGATCGATAAAGTCGAGATATTCCTAATGTTCTAGTCTTTTGTAATGATACCAAAAACTTAATATAAACTGGACTACTACTTTACTAAGCTAAAGTACGTGTTATTAGAAGTACACTAGGTCAAGTATTATAGTCTTATAAACTAGTGAGAACCGATAGAACCTACAGAGACTACAATTACTAATACTTCATCCACTCCTTATTAATTAATCGATAAATCAAAGTTGTAAATTTAAAACAGGGACATATAAATCTTAGATTAAAGTAAAATTAAATAAATAGAGAATAAAAATAACAATAATTAAACACACAAACCCAAAAATCCTTTGAATCCCTTAACTCCCCTTAAGAATGCCTATGTAACCTATCAATCTCATCTTGATTTATTAGACTATTAGAATTCCTAATTTAAGTTAATAGCCCTCTCAAGACTACTAGCTCCTAACCATCAATTAATTAATTGGAATTTCTTCTTACTTAAAACCTTTAGATTGTACTAACGCTATGTGAATTCTACTATTAAGTTTGACCTTAATTGTAATGCCCTAGAATCTAGAATGTTATAGCCTACCACATGTCTATATAATTTACTAACAAGTTAGGTGTAAACATTTACTACATTCACCAAAATTTTCTATTGAAATCTCTAAATAATATCAACAAAATTTAATTCTTCAAAGAATTTTGAATAACGATGAAGTAAATTTTACAAATTTTAAATAAGACTTTACTAATTGTACAATAAACTGAAATTTTCATAACTCAAAATTTATTCTCACAAAAGGAAGTTTTAGTTGCGACTCCTCATCCTCGTAATCTTGTTTATGGTATCCAAATTGACAAACTTCTCAAGTACTTGCACTTGAAAAATATCACGGGGTGAGCCGAACCTAGTATAAAACACTAAAAAACACATACGTGCGTTATACATACGACAAGAATCACATGCATACATAAAGAATTAACGCAACAAACATGTTTTAATTATTTTTTTATTAGTTAACAACAACACAGTTCCAACATCTCGGAACTTAGAGTAACTCATAGCTTTTGGGCACATAACATATATATACATATAATAGTATTAGTGTGAGTCCAACTTATCACCTAAGTAACCCTTCCTAGATCTAATTGGATTTTCTCGATATGAAACTCCTATCGAGAGAGTTGTGTACAATCATTAGGTGCCTCACCAATCCACTAGACCCCATCAATGAGAGGTCGAAGCTAAGCATAAGCAGTACAACAATTAATGAGCTAAGTTTAATTCAATTCCAATTAATGAACTACATTAGATAAACATAACAAAACATGCATGTGTCTCATACCTGGATTCAAAGAGCATTAATGTCACCTGTGTCTAAGCCAAGAGTAAGTTCAAGATGAACATCTACAATATTAAAGATAATATTTAGAATCTACTTTTTCAAATGTTCTTTCATGTCCTAACTTAGTTCTCAAAATCCTACTTGAGTCTTAAATTTAAATTGCTGTTATCTGTGTTTTCAAGATGAATTTAGAATCTTAAAATGGTTTAGGTAGGTTTAAATTATGATTTAGAAGGTTAGAAATTAAGAAAAGAAGGAATAAAAGGTAGAACAAGTATATGGCTAAGAATCATGGCCATGAACTTTGATCGTGGTTCTTGTTCTTGTACTATAGAAAGAACACGAGTAGGGATCATGGCCGTAGACCTTAGTTGTGATCATTTAGTCTTAAATTTTTCTTTTTCTCCTTTGTGCACAACTCAACATGACCCCTTGGGAAGAATACGGTTACAACCACGACTGTAGTCTTAGGTTGTATTCTCTTTAAACGATATTTTCCTCCTTTTAACACCACTCTAAACCAACCTTAGCAAATGACCCAACCTCTTTAGAGTAAGTTTTAGTTCCTTAAATGCTAAGATCAACCAAATCATAGATCTAAACATATATCAAATCAATCATAACTTTTCCTATTTATATGAAACTAACATAAAACTTTAGCTTTGAGAGTACTTACTCGTTTCCCCACTATAACGATATCAAAGGATCATTTTTGCACCTTCGCTATGTTGCAATTCATAGAATCCATCATGTTTTTCACCTCTCTCCATGGAAAAATGAATTTTTATAAATACGATATTGTCAACATACCTTTTAATAGTGCTTTTGAAGCGAATTTGGTCTCCTCTTGTGATTTTTGTCACTCAAAGCCTAGAGATTTGAATTGTAGACTTTAGGTTCAAAAACAGTGAAAGTATTTTCTATTGGTTGCGTAAGGGGTCAAAAGAATATAAGGGTTAGGGTTTTCTTAATCTATTTTGTTAAAGGGAGGGTTTCCTAGTATTTTTATTGACTAATATGCCCTTTTTGGAATTAGTCAATCACATGCCATAATAGCCCCCATTTAAGACTTTAATATTTTCTTAGTTTTCCCTTTTTAAATGTTAAGATTCTGGGTTTTATAACTCTCCCTCCCAACAAGACTTTCATCCTCGAAAGTTCACCAAGCTTTAGAGCAATTCCAATTACTCATTTCTAATGTCTTCCCTTAAACTCCATGTAGCTTTTCCTCTTAACATACGGTTCCTCCTATCAACCTTAGCATGCTAATTGATTTTCCTCATCAGTATTTTCCTTTTCATATTTGAGTGTATATCCCATTATAAATTTAATCCTAGATTTGTTATTGATCTCTCAAATAGACACCTTTGTTTTATTCGCAATATTGTTCATAGGTCTTCAAATTTATATGTTTAGTCAACTTTACTAAGTCTCTTTAATTCCCTTAGCTCACCTTTAGTTGAATCATATTATACCTCATTTATCATTCGGTCCACTTATCTTAAAGAACTTAAGTTTAGTTGAATCATTTTTCTATTATCACTAAACCGATATCTTCAAAAATAAAATTCATTGATATATTTATATACAAAATTTTCTTTTATTCTCCTCACTCTATTTATTTCTCAAATCCTCTTTACAACTTGAATCTCTAAAATTCCGTGCTTATTTAAATTGTAAATCTTTATTTATCATTCTTAGATTCTTTAAGATTATCTTCAAATTTCTTTTGGAAATAAATAACATATCTAAGGGCTATAACAACCTCTTTTTTTTTTTTTTTTTTGTTAAGTCTCTAATTATTATTCAATTGAATATCTTCCAATCAATTCTAAGTATTTTAAGATCAACGAAAACCCCCAATTGATCAATCTAAATTAGCCTTATCACTATGTATGTTCTTCATATGTTACTATTAATACTGTAAGATATTAATACTTTAAGCATTATACACATTTAATTTTGTAAATTACTTATTATAGGTAGGCATATAAAGATGTTAGGTCATTTTCTAATTGCCACTTTTAAATTGATTGTTATATAACTATTATTGCACTCATTGTAGTATTTCCTTTTTATCATTTCAACCCGTATTATATATATGCATGTCTATATTATTACTTATGTATTTATCATCTAATGTTATTAGTGATGGATGATACTATTTTTCCCTTTGTTATCAGTATTATTAATTGGCTTTATATGGTTACTATCATTATCTATTAGTCAATTTATTTATTCCTTTTAAAAACCTTTTCCCCCCTTTATTTAGAAGCTCTAATGGGTAATTAATTATGAATGTAATTATGCATTTCATATACTAATAAGTATATATATTGCTTTACCTATCAATTGTTCTTATCTTGTATATAAATTCATTATGTAATACAAAGTTTGATTAGAGTAATATGTTATAATTACTCGTGCATGTCTATATGATTGTCTAACAATCTATTATTACATAGTATATATTTTCATCAAATCGTAAGGGTCTCTTCTTCTTTGTTTTTTTTTTTTCACTGTTTTATGTCTTGAAATTTCTATATTTTATTGTTCTCAATGTATAATAATTATGAAATATTATTACAAGTTTCTTGTACAAGTCTTTTGACCCATCTTTATAATTATTTATTATACTCGTATGTATATACTCTTGTTGTCTTATTATGATTATATGATACAAGTTCCTTATTATCATTATTGTCCTTCTTGATTTATTGCTTTTAATATCAGGTTCT
>JAMXBB010000005.1:12765254-12994215 GCA_024138015.1 Lumnitzera littorea
TTATCTGTGTTTTCAAGATGAATTTAGAATCTTAAAATGGTTTAGGTAGGTTTAAATTATGATTTAGAAGGTTAGAAATTAAGAAAAGAAGGAATAAAAGGTAGAACAAGTATATGGCTAAGAATCATGGCCATGAACTTTGATCGTGGTTCTTGTTCTTGTACTATAGAAAGAACACGAGTAGGGATCATGGCCGTAGACCTTAGTTGTGATCATTTAGTCTTAAATTTTTCTTTTTCTCCTTTGTGCACAACTCAACATGACCCCTTGGGAAGAATACGGTTACAACCACGACTGTAGTCTTAGGTTGTATTCTCTTTAAACGATATTTTCCTCCTTTTAACACCACTCTAAACCAACCTTAGCAAATGACCCAACCTCTTTAGAGTAAGTTTTAGTTCCTTAAATGCTAAGATCAACCAAATCATAGATCTAAACATATATCAAATCAATCATAACTTTTCCTATTTATATGAAACTAACATAAAACTTTAGCTTTGAGAGTACTTACTCGTTTCCCCACTATAACGATATCAAAGGATCATTTTTGCACCTTCGCTATGTTGCAATTCATAGAATCCATCATGTTTTTCACCTCTCTCCATGGAAAAATGAATTTTTATAAATACGATATTGTCAACATACCTTTTAATAGTGCTTTTGAAGCGAATTTGGTCTCCTCTTGTGATTTTTGTCACTCAAAGCCTAGAGATTTGAATTGTAGACTTTAGGTTCAAAAACAGTGAAAGTATTTTCTATTGGTTGCGTAAGGGGTCAAAAGAATATAAGGGTTAGGGTTTTCTTAATCTATTTTGTTAAAGGGAGGGTTTCCTAGTATTTTTATTGACTAATATGCCCTTTTTGGAATTAGTCAATCACATGCCATAATAGCCCCCATTTAAGACTTTAATATTTTCTTAGTTTTCCCTTTTTAAATGTTAAGATTCTGGGTTTTATAACTCTCCCTCCCAACAAGACTTTCATCCTCGAAAGTTCACCAAGCTTTAGAGCAATTCCAATTACTCATTTCTAATGTCTTCCCTTAAACTCCATGTAGCTTTTCCTCTTAACATACGGTTCCTCCTATCAACCTTAGCATGCTAATTGATTTTCCTCATCAGTATTTTCCTTTTCATATTTGAGTGTATATCCCATTATAAATTTAATCCTAGATTTGTTATTGATCTCTCAAATAGACACCTTTGTTTTATTCGCAATATTGTTCATAGGTCTTCAAATTTATATGTTTAGTCAACTTTACTAAGTCTCTTTAATTCCCTTAGCTCACCTTTAGTTGAATCATATTATACCTCATTTATCATTCGGTCCACTTATCTTAAAGAACTTAAGTTTAGTTGAATCATTTTTCTATTATCACTAAACCGATATCTTCAAAAATAAAATTCATTGATATATTTATATACAAAATTTTCTTTTATTCTCCTCACTCTATTTATTTCTCAAATCCTCTTTACAACTTGAATCTCTAAAATTCCGTGCTTATTTAAATTGTAAATCTTTATTTATCATTCTTAGATTCTTTAAGATTATCTTCAAATTTCTTTTGGAAATAAATAACATATCTAAGGGCTATAACAACCTCTTTTTTTTTTTTTTTTTTGTTAAGTCTCTAATTATTATTCAATTGAATATCTTCCAATCAATTCTAAGTATTTTAAGATCAACGAAAACCCCCAATTGATCAATCTAAATTAGCCTTATCACTATGTATGTTCTTCATATGTTACTATTAATACTGTAAGATATTAATACTTTAAGCATTATACACATTTAATTTTGTAAATTACTTATTATAGGTAGGCATATAAAGATGTTAGGTCATTTTCTAATTGCCACTTTTAAATTGATTGTTATATAACTATTATTGCACTCATTGTAGTATTTCCTTTTTATCATTTCAACCCGTATTATATATATGCATGTCTATATTATTACTTATGTATTTATCATCTAATGTTATTAGTGATGGATGATACTATTTTTCCCTTTGTTATCAGTATTATTAATTGGCTTTATATGGTTACTATCATTATCTATTAGTCAATTTATTTATTCCTTTTAAAAACCTTTTCCCCCCTTTATTTAGAAGCTCTAATGGGTAATTAATTATGAATGTAATTATGCATTTCATATACTAATAAGTATATATATTGCTTTACCTATCAATTGTTCTTATCTTGTATATAAATTCATTATGTAATACAAAGTTTGATTAGAGTAATATGTTATAATTACTCGTGCATGTCTATATGATTGTCTAACAATCTATTATTACATAGTATATATTTTCATCAAATCGTAAGGGTCTCTTCTTCTTTGTTTTTTTTTTTTCACTGTTTTATGTCTTGAAATTTCTATATTTTATTGTTCTCAATGTATAATAATTATGAAATATTATTACAAGTTTCTTGTACAAGTCTTTTGACCCATCTTTATAATTATTTATTATACTCGTATGTATATACTCTTGTTGTCTTATTATGATTATATGATACAAGTTCCTTATTATCATTATTGTCCTTCTTGATTTATTGCTTTTAATATCAGGTTCTCATTATCATCTTAGTATCATTAATATTCCTAATTGATATAATATTGTTGAAATAGGATTTTATTTTTTAATTAAGTTCTATGTAATCATTTAGAAAAGTTTGCATATATGTTTATATAAGTGAAGGTAGCGAATTTGGACATGACATAGCATGACTATAAAATTGACATAATATGACATGATGTGATGTGATATAACATGATATGACTAGATGCAATACGATATAACATAACATGACTCAAGATGATATGACACGAAGTAGAGTTCACATGGAACAAATCATATGAATTTATCATTCCTTCTCATAAATATATATATAAAATATTAGTCCTGTATAAGATATCAAGAGCGAGGGTGAATTAATATCTTTAAAAATTTTGAAACTTTTTCAATGTAAATTGAAATTAACCCTCTTAATAACTTAATTTAATGAACAATAGTACTTTAATAATTCAACACACGAATAATAACATAAATAAATTACTTAAAGTAAAAAGATAGAGAGGAGAAAATCAGGCTTAGCATTTATTAAGCTTTGGTCTTTTGTCTACTACTCTTTTTTAGCTTCACTGTTGAAAACTCGATTTACTTCATTGATACTGTTTCACTTGATCTACTAAATCAAAATAAATCACGAAAAGTTTATTAACATTTGCTACACTTGGCCTTCACGGTTCTCTACTCTACCTATCTAGTCTCTCTATAGTCTAGGCTAATTACAGATCTATAAAGTATAATCAAACTTCTCTCCAACAAAACTTAAACAATTAAAAAATACTTACAAAATAGAATTGAGAACAACAATATAAATCTCAAATAATTTAGCACAAAAATAAAAATAAAGATTATTGAATAAGTAGTTTCAGTTCAACTCTTTAAACATGTCATTGAGAAATGTTTTGAGCTCTTTTAGATAGTAGAAATTGATTTTGATCATGATCACAATATGATGTGTATTTTTTTTTTCTTTTTTAGAATCGTATTTAATATTTTGAAACATCTCTTCTTGTCTTCTAACATTTATATTATTGATGATTATCTCCATCTTATGTCTATCCAAACCCAACATTTAAAAAATGATCCATAGATATTTAGAGAAAATATTGGAGTTTGAATTTTAACTTGATCTTATCTCAGTTAGATCTCCTTAATGGATATACTTTGATTAGTAACTCCAGATAATTTCTGAAGTGCTTTGTTGATTCTTTTTATATAAGTTTTTGAAATATTCTTTGAATATTTTTTAAACTTATCTCTTTTTTAATTGATTTAGATTTTCTGAATAAATCTCTGAATGCAACTCGAGTTACAATTTTAAACTTTTTGGAGAATTATCTGAATACCTGCTCTCTCTCTTTGTTCATGTTAAGGTATATATATATATATATATATATATATATATATATATATATGTATAGTTATTTAGTAAAGTTGTAGGTTCAATTGGAATTTTGGTTAACATAGAAATATGAAATACTTGAGTCAACCACTTATGTTTAAGAAGCGAATTATGCTATTTTTAGTTTTATTACTTAATTTATTTCTATAATTGGTTAAGGTTATACTTAGCCCACATTCTACCCACACTTACCATCTCATTGTCATGTTGATCGTTATTATAGTTTCCCTACGAATCATAAACCTATGTTCTAATACCACTTTAACTGTAATGCCCCTGAACCTAGGGTATTATAGTTCGTTATGTATTCCTATCATCTATTGACATGTCAAGCATAAACATTTATTATATTCACCAAAATTTCATGTTGATATCTCCAAATAATACCAATAAAAATTAATTCTTCAAAGAATTTTGAATAGCTAAATAGTAAATTTTACAAAGTTTAAATAAAATTTTACTAATTGTATAATAAACACAAATTGTCATAACTCAAAATTTATTCTCACAAAGGAAGTTCCAGTCGCCACTTCTCATTCTAGTAATCTTGCTTATAGTATCCAAATTGACAAACTTTGTAAATTCTACTCGATTACCTACAATTGAAAAAATATTATGAGGTGAGCTAAAACCTAGTACAAAACACTAAAAATACATGTGCGTGTCATACATACAATAAGAGTCACATGCATACACAAGGAACAAATGCAAGAAACACATTTTAATTATCTTTTTAATAGCCAACAACAACACGATTCCAATATCTTAGAATTTGAAGTAACTCATGACTCTTAGGCATGCAATATATATGTACATATAATAGTATTGGTGTAGGTCTTACTCATTACCTAAGTAACTCTTCCTAGATCTAGCTGGATCGTCTTGATACAGAAGCCTTATTAGGCGAGTCATGTACAATCACCAGATGCCTCACTAACCTCCTAGACCTTACTAATGAGAGGTTGAAGCTAAGCATAAGTAGTAGAGCAATTAATGAGCCAATTTTAATTTAATCCTAAGTAATGAACTACATTAGACAAGCATAACAAAACATGTATGTATCTTGTACCTAGATCTAAAGAGCAACTATTATTGTTACTTGTGTCTAAGCCAAGAGTAAGTTCAGGATCAATACTTGCTATATACTAATAAAGACAATATTTAGAATCTACTTTTTAAAAAATTCTTTAATGTCCCAACTTAGTTCCCAAAAGTCCACTTGAATCTTAAGTTCAAATCATTGTTATCTATGTTTTTAGGATGAATTTAGAATCTTAAGATGGTTTAGGTAGGTTTAAATTATAATTTAGAATTCTAGAAATTAAGAAAATAAGGAATAAAAGGTGGAATAACTACATGGCTAAGAATCATGACCGTGAACTTTGGTCGTAGTTCTTGTTCTTCAACTATAGAAAGAACATGGGTAAGGATCATAGTCATAGACCTTGACCGTAATCCTTTCATCCTAAATTTTTCTTTTGCTCGTTCATGCAACTCAACACAACTCCTTGGGAAGAATATAATGATGACTACAACTATGGTCTTTAGCTGTGTTCTCCTCAAATGATGTTTTCTTCTTTTAAACACTACTCCAAACCATCCAAACAACACCACTTGTAACTCTAGCAAACCATCTAACATCTTCATAGGAAATTTTAGCTTATCAAATGCCAATATCAACCAAATCATAGATCTAAACATATATTAAATCAATCATAACTTTTCTTATTTACATGAAACTAACTTCAAACTTCAGATTCAAAAGTGCTTACACATTTCCTTACTATAACGACATCCAATAATCATTTTTGCACCTTCGCCATGTTGCAATTCAAGGAATCTATCATGTTTTTCACTTCTCTTCATTGAAAAATGAATTTTACAATAACACAATGGTTAACAAACCTTTTAATCGTGGTTTTGAAGCGAATCTAGCCTTCTCTAGTGATTTTTGTTACTCAAAGCACAAAGATCCAAAATTTGGACTCTAGGTTCAAAAACAGTGAAAGGGTATTCTATTGGTTAAGTGAGGGATTAAAAGAATATAAGGGTTAGGGTTAGGGTTTTCTTAATCTTTTTTGCTAAAGGGGAGGGTTTTCTAATCTTTTCATTGATTAAAATGTCTTTTATGACATTAGTCAATTACATGCCATATTAGCCCTCATTTAAGACTTTAATATTTTCTCAAATTTCCCTTTTTAAATCTTAAAATTTTAGGTTCTACACTAATATGGAAGATTTATATCATCTTATCTTTAGGATTGTATGCAACTTCTTCCAATTATGTTAGATCTATTTATATACATGACTTTTTCACTCTATATGTATAAAACCAAATATTGAATTAATACGTCAACAATACTAATTCAATGACAATAAAGAGTAAATAATTGCATCCATTAAACCAAGAATGATAGGTTGAATTAAAAACATAAACTATGATTATATAGCCTCCTTAGGTTAATAAAAAATCTTGGAGCAACTAATTAAAGGAAACTAACAAAAAGATAGAAAAAAAAAACCATGAAAATCATAAAAATGAAAACCTCTTTAACTCTTGCTTACTAGAATTCTAAAATTCTTTTGTCAAGAACTTTCTCTAGTATCCAAAAGATTAAAAAGATCCTTTTAAAGTTGTACACTACCAAGACTTTAAATATTTTTGAAATAAGAAGATTCACAAAAAGATAACAGAGTACATGTCTTATATATATAGTTATACATTCTAAATGTGCATCTCACTAATGAAATTGCAAGAAACATTGACTTCAATAAAGATAAGGGAAAATGCAAGGCAACATACTCAAAATGTGCACCTCTTGGGTCTCTAAAAGTCAATTCTTCAAAATTCAATAATGCATCCACAATGTACATAACCATTACACAAGGCATGTAAATTGGACGTGTATCTATAATAAAGCTCAAAACTTCATTAAATCAGCTTGAAATTATTTAGAACTTGTAAATTTAATTCAATTCCATAAAATTACAATACCATTCCTAAAATCAATATATAACTCTAATGAATATCAAAATTATCCAAGACACTCAAAAAAATCTATAAAAACACTATAAAAATCTCATAGAAAAATAAGTATGATAAAGCATTTATCATATTCTTTTAGGTTATGTGTGATATATATTCTTTTTCTTTTCTTTTTGTTTCTAATCAGGATTTGAATTTCATGAAATTTTATCTTATTCTACACACTCAATAACTTAGTTAGCAATATTAAGCACATGTTTTTTGTTATTATCAAAAGATCTTGTATAGACATTCTAACAATCTTCTGCCTTTAATGATAACAAAACACTTGTCAAAAAATTAATTTTGAATAAACAACAGCATAATTAATCATAGCTTTGGTAAAAATAAACTTTGTCAAACTATGTCTTATGTTTATTATGTCATTCAATATCTTAGTTCTTATAATATGCATTTCCCTCTTAATGTTTGCAATCCTATGCATTCTCAAACAACTTGTCTTGATATTTTATTTCACTCCCTTTTTGTATTATTCCTAGATGGGTTAACTTTTATCTTTATACTTCTCCATTTTCATTATACTTTTTTTGCTTCTCAATTTTCGCAATCTTACTCATTTTTCTCAATACGTCTCTTTCTAAATGTTCTACAAACCCCCCCCCCCTTTATGTTATCATAAAAAAATGCATTAAAAATGAGGTTCTAAAAATAGTATGAACATTTACACATAAACACATACAAAGATGTGAAATATTTCTCATCATCAAAATGTATTTTCTTACGTAAAAAGTTAGTAATGCAAGAATATATCAATGAACCATAAGAATTATTAATCCTTTACTCTTGCTATCTTATAGAGTATAAGACTTTTTTATATAATCATGTTTAAACTTGTTAGTTCTGCTATTTATAACATCATAATCAAATGTCATATATTTTGTAATCATATATAAAATAAAATTTCTTACATAGAATTACATATGCAATATCATTCGAAGACGTGATCATAACTTAATCCAAACATGAAATGTAGTTCAATCAATACAATTATCAAGAATAAACTAAACTAGAGATTTGATGGTTAGCTTAGTTTTGGAAGAATTAAATTCATGAGCTAACTTTGATCCATTGAGAAACTAGTGAATTATGTCAATTCTCTTCCCATAAACATGATATGAGCCATTGTATTGCTAAAGGATTCTTTCTATAGTAGATGCTTCTTGATTGAGTCAACCTTTCATAACTTTGTTAGCCAATCTTTTAAGTTTTAGAAAACATCTACATTTTCAAGTAATCCTCTAACTTCCTTTTGTACTATAATTTCTATTTCTCTTATGAGTTCTTTATAAGGTGATGATTTCTTAATATTAAAAGGTAATAATTTCTTTTTTCTTGTTGATTTTCATCCAATGCTTCTTCCTGCTCCTCATCATTTATTAAGTCTAACCTTGGAGATTCATTTTCCTTAAGACTTATGACTCCATTTTTAGAGGTCATCATTGCTTCATTTTTTGTTTCATGTTTTGCATCATTTGTTCTCTTTCCTTTCCGATATACTCCTAAAAAATTGTCTAATAATATCCATCGTAGGAATGTTCAATTCCTCAAGACAACTAATTAAGTCTTTCTATTCTATTGTATCATTCTCTTTATCTATTACTTCTTCAACAAGAGTGTTCTTAAGATTTTGTTCTCTAATACCAATTCTTTGAGTTGGAGTCTCTTGAGCAATCCTCATTTTAGGAGTTATTTTGAAAGTAGTTTTTCATATATAAGCATGAGAGGATTGAAAACCATTTTTTTTCATAAGTTTTTATACTTCCTCCTTTCAACTTCCTTCTTTATTATTTTTATAAAATCAACATAAATAGTTAAGTAGAATTTATCAAATTCGATTTTGAAAAACCCGTTTGTTTTTCATGAAATCCAACAATTTCTTAAAACTAAATCTTAACTTATTGCATGTCATCAAAATCATTAAAAAAATTCTTAAATTTCAGATTTCAGATTTCACAAAATAACTTGTAAAGTAGCGAATTTTCCCTAAATTTTAGCATATCAGTTTTTTGAAAACTAAAAATTAACCATAATTACATAAAAAATTTTGGGAAAATTTTTTATAGCATTCATCTATATAATATAGGGTATTAATAGAAAAAATTTTGAAAAGGAAATTACATTATTTGGCCTTATTTGGATCTAAATTTAATTCTGAAAAGCGTTTTTCTTAAGGCTAATATATAAAATGAAAGATTTTTACAAAAATAAAAATTTACATGTAAATATAATTAAAATAATTCCTAAATAAAATTTTTCATATTTTTCGGATAAAGTTTGATATATTAAAAAAATTTGAAAATCAAGTAAAAAATTGAACTTATTAAGATGGGAATCTCCTGTGGCCCTGTCGTGGGATCTTTATTGGACAAGAATGGTGTTAAGCGGGGCCTCTATTGGTGGTAGCCATTAGACATTAGGTCTTCTCTTGATTTGGGAACTCTAAGTGTCTAGATTACTACTTAATTTTCCATTGTACTTTAAATTTCTTTAGATTTCCTCAAAACTTCTCATGAATTCTCCTTATAATCTCGAGTGTATCTAAAAAGGAGAAATGAAGGATGTTTAGGGTTTATATAGGCATGTGGTTAATGGTTGAACTTAGAGCATGTTGGACAAGTGTATACTCTTTAATCTTTTCTCAAGCTAAGTTGCAAGATTGTTCCTTAATCCATGGTTTTTTGCTAATGGTTTTGGCAAAACCAACTACTTTCACCCTTGTTTTTTTAATAGAATTATGGTCTTGGCTTATCATTTAAGTTATCTATATATTATTTAACTATTTTTTGGTTACTTGGGTTAATTTCTCTTAAAATAGAAGTTTTTAGTAAAGTTTCTACAACCTAGTATCTTAATTAATTAATAAGTTGTACTTTATATATATTTAATTATTTTTCATATCATTTAACAATTTTCTTATTTATTCAATAATTTCTATGCCCTTATGATATTTCAGATCAATTTTTGATATTCTGAATGTTAACCATTAAATTGATTAGTCTTATTGTTCAAGCTTATATTAATGTTTTAGTATCCCATTTCTAGAATCTAAGTTTACAGGGTTGGATTGACTAACTTTTGGGACCTTTTTGTTAATTTCGAGCCTAAATGGATTGGTTTCCTAAACATCCTAAATTAAGAGTTTGGGATTTTATGTATCTAGTTATTAATTCTTTTATGCATTTATTTCTAAATATCATTTATTATCATTTTGTTAAATTTTATTTTATTAATTTATATTTGAGATCTCATTAATTTGGTCCTTGAATTTCACAATTTTCTTGCTTCAACTAATACTAGGTAGATCTTGAAATTTTTAATTTTAACTATGCTAATATTTTGTTGTTTCATTTCAAGTACCTAAATTCTCTTCATTGTTCTAACTAATTTATGGTCCCAATATATATATCAGGCTATAAGTGCTAAATTTAAATTTTTCTTTCTTTTCTATTTTAATGGACGTCCTAAATTTTCAGTCTTAGAATCCTATTCACTAAAATGTAGGCCTTACAGTAATCAAATGTAGTACTATAATGTAAAGAAAAAATAAGGTAACATTTTAGGATAATAAACTTGTTACTAGCTAATCCCCTTTTTCATTTCTTCTCTCTTACCCTCTTTGGCTCTTCTTGTCATGTCTCCTTTTGTTTGTATTACCTTAATTACCTCTCCTCCAACCAACAGTTGTCAAAACCATTTTTTATTGCCAAATTTGTTGTTGTGACTTTTCATTAAGATATAAGTATGGGGTTTTATTGTTCCTTTGCTAGTTTTTAGCTTATTTGTTTACAAAAAGATCTTTCTAATTTAAGAAAAAACCTACTTGGGTTGATCCATGTGTATTTTTCATGTGTTTGTCTATAAGGCCTTACCTATACCCTACCTTATTGGTGTATGTTTTCAAATTTTAGAATCGAAATCTACTCCATAACACATTGAAACCACCTTAGAACTTGTATTCTATAAAACTTATTAAGTATAAGATATATCTTTTCATAAATTTCAACTTCATGTATTATATTATAGCAATTTTTTATTATATTTTTTCTTTTCTATGCCAAAAAAATTTCAACTCAAACATTACATAGAACCTTAATGTTAAATAATACTTTTTATTAGCAAAACAATTAAATGGCAAATATATAAGGGTGCATGCTCAAAAGAAAAGAAGATACAAGTTTTTTGAGACTATCAACAATATTGCCTTCTGAAGTTTAAGGTTATTATTTTAGTGCTTTAGATTTAGGGTTTTTGTTGAGATTAAGACGTTGTGTTTGACACAAGGGTAATATTGCTTATATTCTTTTAGTTTTTTTTTTTTTAATTGAATAAACTATAAGTTCTTTTTATTCTATTCATTAATATGTATTATATTATCTAATAAAGTTTAAGAGTGGGTACGAGGTAGCCTAAAATTTATATCTTATATTTCTTAGAATTAGGATTGACAATTTGTGTTATCATGTAGTATCTCGTTTCCGCATCTAAACAGTTTGTGTCCAAAAACCTTAAACCCATGACGTGACCTGTTTATTAATTATATATAAAAACCTAAACTCATGACTTAGTGTGTCTCTTATCCGGGTTAGACCTGTTTGTATTAAGCTGACAATTCATGCTATCATATCATATCTTGTTTATCTTAAATTTAACATCATTTATCGATTAAAAAGTTATAATTAAATCTATAAAATATATATAGTACAAAGGGTAATGATAATAGTATTTAAATTTTATAAAGACAAATGACATAGTATCTTTATACATAATAAAAAAATTACAACTTAAACAAAAGTTTATAGTAAAGCAAAATCTTACTAAATATAGAAAATCTAAAAATTTAAGTTATATAACATCACTAAATTAAATGGGCAATGGATCAAATAGATATTTATATTATTGTTAATGTTGATTTCTAAATTTATTATATTGTTTTTTAGATTTTCAAGGGAGATGGTTACATAATTTGGGAAGATTGTTGTATTTTAGCTATTTATGCACGTGTCATTTTACATGTATACATTAGTTAGTTAGCTAGATGTCAGGTCATGTATACATGTATTAGTTGTACAGACTTTTCCAACTAATTCATAACAAACACATTACTTTCATCTTCTTCTCAATGCTCTGCTTTCATTGTGAACTTTCCTAATCTATAGCTTTATGGCATTAGGATTTACAATTCAATCTACTTCACATGGAATTAGAGTTGAATTGGTAGGATCTATCACTTTGTTTGTTGTTCTTGATTGCAATTTCTTAGATTGCACATGATGAATAATCAAGTAGTTCCTATATGTAATGATCAAATTGAGAAAATTAATGTTGATCCATTAATCTTATCTAGATCTAATAGTCCAAGCATGATTATTGAAAATATAAAATATCATCTTTACTGATACTAATTTTCTGGCATAGAGTTGCTCAGTTAAGATGGGATTAGGCGATAAATTGAAGTTAGGGTTTATAAATGAGACTATTCTTAGGCCTGGTCAAGATTCACTATACTTGATTAAGTGGATAAGAGGTGACTATATGGTTAGGTATTGGATTGTTAATTCAATAAAGAGTGAATTCTCTCAAAATTACTTGTATTGTGAATCAGCTTATGATCTATGAAGGAAATTAATGAACAATATGGTTAGGGTAATGCACCATTGGTTTTTCAACTGTAGTATGATCTTAGTAATACAAAACGGTTAAATTAAGCCATAGGGGTGTATTATAATCAATTGAAATGTAATTGAGATGAACTTCAGGTTGTTCATAGATTGCCTCCTTGTAATCGTGGTAATTGTACTTGTCAAATGAATGAACGGATTATGAACTTTGAGACATTAAGTCGACTAATTCAGTTTTTGATGGGTCTAAGTGAAGGATATGAATCTGTAAATTTTATCAATGGACCCGCTTCTTATAGGAAATAAAGCGTATTACTTGGTACAACAAGTTGAGAAAGAAAAACAACTAGTTTTGGGTGAATCATCTGAGTTAGAGACAACAACTTTTAATACAAAAAGATAAGATTTTTTTAAAAATGCAGCTGACAAGAAGTGTATGAAAGTAGTTGGATTTAATAAAGTAATTTGCAAACATTGTAATAAAGAGGGTCATACTGTTGAAACTTGTTTCCAATTAATAGGATATCTAGAAGAGTATAAAGGAAAGAAACTTATGAAGGATAAGAATGAACTTACTGTACATGTGTTTACTAATGATGCAAATGCAACTGTGTTTTAAGGATATACGGCAATTGATGATGTTTCTAATGCTTCTTCTATTTTGATTGATGTAAAAAGGGAATATTTCCCAAATTCTTTTGGTCATATTGCAAGTTCTTCTAATCTAGTAGCAAGGGTTTCTCCCAATAGTGAGTTTAATCCTCAGGTGGTTCAAAATCTATGTTAAGAATTACTTAAGATGATGAAGGGTAGTTAGGAAGTTACATCAATAAGTTTTGTAGGTAATTCTTCTATTTCATCTTATTCATTTAGTTATTTTAGTGCTAAGAATAAGGATTTTAGTTCTTAGATTGTTGATATTGGTACAACAGACCACATGGCCCCATTTTATTCTCTTTTGTTTGATACCAATATACTGCCACAACCTATCTCTATTTGTTCACTCGATGGACAAACCAAATATGTTTAGGTAGTGGGTTCAGTTTCTATTAATCCACACTTAGCCATTCACAATATTCTATATGTACCCCATTTTCAACATAACTTGCTATCAGTATATCGAATTTTTATTAACAATCATTTGCTTGTGACAATTGATTCCTGTAGCCTTATGTTTCAAGACCTTCAGTTTAACCATTTGATTGCTTTAGCTTAAGCTGTTAAGGGGTTATACCTCCTTTGTGCAGTAAACTAGTTCTCTAGATGATAAGGTTTTTCATGAGTCTTCGTTTGTTCATTGCTCTTGTAAAAATCCTAATTTGCTTCATTTGCTACATAATAGGTTAGGGCATGTCTCTTTATCCAAAATAAAGCACTTAGATGCTTGTTATTTCATTTGTGAAACATGTGCAGCAAACTCTCATAGACTTCCTTTTCTTCAGAGTGATCATAATACATTGTTTCCTTTCCAATTATTGCACATAAAAGATTCCATCTATTACTGGTGCTCATTATTTCCTTACTATTCTTGATGACTTTTCTTCTTGTACATGGTCCTATTTGATGAACAATAAGTCTTAAGTAGTTGGTTGTCTTGATGGTTTCTTTAAGATGCTGCAAAACCAATTTTCTATTGACCCAAAGTGTATTCATTCTGACAATAGGTTAGAGTTTCTTTCTATTGCATGTTAGACTTTGTTTCATGATCTTGGTAGTATTCACCAGCTATTTGATGAACAATAAGTCTTAAGTAGTTGGTTGTCTTGATGGTTTCTTTAAGATGGTGCAAAACCAATTTTCTATTGACCCAAAGTGTATTCATTTTGACAATAGGTTAAAGTTTCTTTCTACTGCATGTTGGACTTTGTTTCATGATCTTGGTAGTATTCACCAGCAAACCATGGTTTATACACCCCAACAAAATGGGAAGATTGAAAGAAAACATCGACATCTTGTTGAGACGGCAAGAGCTTTAAGGCTTTTTGCAAACTTACCAACATACTTTTGGGGAAAGTGTATCCTTACAGCTACTTACCTCATTAACCTCATGCTTGCATCCAAACTGAATTGGAAATCACCATTTGAAATCTTGTTTAAATACCTACCCACATATAATGATGGGAATTGGGCTACCGGACTACTGACCCACAGTCGAGCTCGAGGACTAGAGGGACTAGTAAGATGAATCCTCCTATTCCAACTGACTCATGTAGATGCCGAATAGCTCCTTGCTGACCCATTCGACCTACCGAGCTGTATGACTGCCTTTTTCTCATGTATTGTGTGCTGAGAAGTAGAAGGTCGAGACAATAGTCCATCCTTATTCTCTCACACACATGGTCAATTTCTTACTCAGTTGCACCCCTACTGAGATGCCGAGAGAAAGAGCTCAGATTGACAAGCTACCCTTGCTTGGATAAGCGAGCTATCTGTACTTTTTGTCCGCAACTTTTAATGGCATCACCAATGCAGTATCACCACATGTATAGTATCATGTGTAGAATCCATTGCACTAATGATTGCTTTCTTTATATATTGATTTTTATCCTTTTATATCTTATACATTATTTCCTTAGGAAATGCTCTTTTTTGTCTTTTCCTTTTTGGGTAGGTTACCTTAACTTATGGGTATAAATACCCTTGTAATTGTAGCTGTAAAGAGACATGGAGATTATCCTTAATACACTTGAGTATTTCTTTCTTTGCATAAATACTACTTGTTTACTCTCGGTATTACTCTTATCCTGACCCTTGAGCAAGATTAGGTGGCGAGTAACCTCACCGGACCAATTAGTACGTCATATCGAATTATGCCATGAGTCCTCCAAAGTTCACATCTATTGGAGCGTCACATCTATTGGAGCTATTCGTGAGTTTTTGATTACCCTTCATTCGCATTCACCCTTTCTCTTTGCATTCTCTATTATTCCTTTCGAGCTTTCTGTAAGCTTACACCCACCCAGCGACCGGCCTTATCTGTTCTTGGTCACGATCTACAACATCTTAGTATCAAAGTGGAGGTTTTATTTGAGATATTGGTTTCTTTAAAGTTCTATTTATACTTTGTTCTACCTGTGTAAAACATAGTAAGTTACTATGTTCATTTGAGTGTTGTGTTGTTAATTGTTGATTTTTTGAAGTGTTTATGTGAGCTTTGAATTAGTGAAAAAAATGACAAATCTAAGTGTGATGTTGGTGCTGGAGATGACAATAGTGAAGTTATTCACCATAGGCGACAGTCCCAGGGAACGCTGAAGAGCACTGATGAGAGACTCGATGAGATAGCTAGCCTTTTAGTAGATTTGATGCGTAATCTATGCAACGGTCTTGGATGCCAATGGGGTTCAAATGGGAACAAGGAATGGGAAGTGAGAGTGGGGTTTTGACTATGAATATGTATGGATATCATACACCAAGGCATAAACACAATTAGGGGTTAAGCTTGAAATAGGGTTCGATATAACTCATGAACACTAAATATCACTTGGGTTTCAAATGAGAGGTTAGTGGTGACTTACTAGCTCGCTCAAATGAAGAGTTCACCAGAATCTTAAAGGTAAGATTGATAAGAACATGAGAGATAAGGAGTACGACACTCTTAATAATCCAAAACGCCAGCTTAAAGGGCTCAAGAATGTCTTTAATCCTAGAATGAATGTTCAAGTGTAAATTTATTGTATGAATATTCTTTACCATCTGTATTCCCTTGATAATTACAAAATGTTGCTATTTATAGCAAGTCCTAAAGCCCTAGTGGTAAAACTATAAATAATATATAAGGCGTTAAACCCTAAAGAATGACTCATAATCAAAATAAGGAAAATATTTACAAAGTATACAAAATTGTGCACTTAACGGAGTGGTTAGCATGTAGTCATCTGAACTGTTTGTGGACTCGAGTAGGGGTCGATTGGAAGTCGGGTGTTCGAGCAAGGGTAGGATGTTTGGAAGTCTTATTGTGCTTAGCCAAGCTCCAAGTGAAGTCGACCCACAGTTGCTATACTCGTGGATTGCTTGGTATGATCTCTCCTGTACTGTGCTAAGCTATTCCTTAGCTTCGAGTGCTCGGTTGTGTGGTTTCTCGGCTTCTTAGCAGGCGATAGACTTGAGACCGAATAGCTTCTTTTCTTCCCTTCGTCCTTCTGGTATTAGCTTGGCCTTGGCAAAAGCTATTTAACCTTGGCTTTGAATAATTTAGCCTCAGGTTAAGACAGGTTGGCTTCAACTTCTAGTAGGTCGGCGTTATCTTGGGAGAGGTTAGCCTTAGCTTAGGGATTATTGTAGACTGATTCCTATCATCACCGCGGGGTTGAAAAGAAGTCGTCCTCGACTTTAGATTGTGAGTGTGAGCCTGGATGCTAAACAGACTTCTCTTTCCTTTTCTCTTCACCATGGGTACCGAATGTCTTTGGATTTCCTCAACGCTCATAGGGGTCAAGCAATAGCTCTTCCTATCCTTTTGAACAGTGTAAGTGTTGAAGAAGTCTGCATGGATCACTCTCTGATCATTTTCCCACGGTCGGCCTAGAAGTAAATTTGTGACATTCATAAGCACTATGTCAAAGTCAATCTGATCCTCATACTATTCAGCCTTGAATGTTATCCAAGCTCTTTTATGTACATGGACCATACCCTTATCATTGAACCACTTCAATCCGTATGGTCAAGAGTATGGGTAGGTCGACAATCTCATCTTCTCTATAAGCTTAGTAGAAATGGTGTTGGTGCAACTACCTCCATCAACTACTAGGGAACAGGTCTTCCTATTCATTAAACATCAAATCTGAAATAAATTCTCCTTTTGACTTGGGTCTTCCTTAATGTCGGCTCATTTTCTTGTCAGGGCTACGGTTCTCCCATCTCAAGATCGACATTAATTGTTTCCTCACTCTCTGAGCTCTTATCATTATGGCTCTCTACTTAAGCTTTAGGTCCTTCACCTTTCAAAATCATGACCTTCTTGTTTGGGCATTGTGAGGCAATATGTCCAAAGCCCAAACATTTGAAGCACTTAACTTCTCGAGCTTTAGTACTGGGCACTTTCTACTTCTCCACTTTCTTAGTCTTAGCTTAATCAGGTCGGTTAGGCTCTCTTTTCTCCATCCTTCTCTTGGGCATTTTCTTCTCTTCATACCTCTCAAGCTAAGGGTTACCCTGTTGAGGTTAGATGGTTGGCCCCTGATGCCTCCTACTCCTCTGTCTCTCTAGTCTTAATGCCAAATTGATTAGCTCATCCAAAGAGTTAAATGGTTGCAATTTAACTATGTCGGCAATATTATCTTGGAGTTTACTCAAGAACCTAGTAATGGTGCGGTCCTATGGCTCGGTAATCTCACATCTTGTCATTAAAGTTTCGAACTCCTGCAAATATTCTTCAACAGTGTTTCATCCTTGTCTCAGATGTTAGAAAGCATGGAGCATCTCCTATTTGAAGTAAGTTAGCATAAAGCGTTGTTTCATTAACCTCTTCATAAGCCTCTAAGTTGTAATCAGCTCCTCTCCTTCGGCATCTCACTTAATGACCAATTTATCCCACCAAAGACCTACATATTCAATAAGGGCTAATGAAGCTAGCTTGACCTTGGTTCTATCATCGTACTCGTAGCACTTAAACAACTTCTTGACTCAGGGAACCCAATCAAGGAACTTTTCTGGTCGGCTACTACCATTGAAGGTTAGCAACTTAAGCTTGATGTTATCAAGTCCTTAGCTATGTGTTCGGGGTTCATCCTGTGCATTCCCAGTAGGTCGGTTCTCCTTAGGTTGGCTACTTTTGTTGGAGCTTTGCTCGTCTATATCTCTTCTCGGCCTCGGCTCTCTTCTTTGGGCTCCTTAGTTCACCTTGGAGTCAATGCTCCTGTCATTGCTTCTCTTTGACTTAGGTTGGTTTTCTCTTCTCCTTTACTCAACAACTCTTCTATGCTATCTTGCATCATTATCAAGCTCATTGGAGCCACTTCTACTAGGAGGTGTTCATTTTCTCCTTTCACCTTGACCAGTATGTCTATAGCCTTTGACTAATCCATTAAGTTCCTGAATAGAATCAATGAGATTTTAAATTTAGTATTCCATGTTATCAATACATCTTCTTAAGCTTCCACGAGGATTGCATCTACTATTATTGACACTATCTTTTGATATTGTGGTTTGTACAATAAATTTCCAAAGAGAGAAAATTTAATAAATACGTAACACACTCAAATTGTACTCAACTTGGAACTACTACTCATTCGATTCTATAAATACCATTGTAACAAAATACAACTAACAGTAACTTAAAAATTACTACTACTCGATTTCTACAGCTACCCATAGCTGATAAACACTACAGCAACTAAAATCGGCTATTAAATTAACTACTAAGAACACGAATGACAGAATTTACTAAAGAATGTTGATGAATAGAAATGTTCAAACCACAAGTCAAACTTTGAAGAATACTAATACGTGTGTCTCCCCAAAGCTCTGATACCAACGAAGTTGATGCATAATTCACACAGCGATCTCAGATGCTAATGGGGTTTGAATGAGAATAAGGAATGGGAAGTGAGAATGGGGTTTTGACTGCAAATGTGTATGGTTATCACATACCAAGGCAAAAACACAATCAGGGGTTAAGCTTAAAATAGGGTTCGATATAACCCACGAACCCTAAATGTCACTCGGGTTTTAAACGAGAGGTTAGTGGCGGCTCACTAACTTGCTCAAATGAAGGATTCACCATAATCTTAAAGGCAAGATTGACAAGAACACGAGAGATTAAGGAGTACGACACACTTAATAATCCGAAACGCCAGCTTAAAGGGCTCAAGAATGTCTTTACTTCTAGAAGGAATGTTCAAGTGTAAATTTACTGAATGAATATTCTTCACCATCTATATTCCCTTGATAATTATAAAATGTTGCTATTTATAACAAGTCCTAAAGCCCTAGTGGCAAAACTGTAAATAATATATAAGGCCTTAAACCTTAAAGAATGACTCATAATCAAAATAAGGAAAATATTTACAAAGTATACAAAACTGTACACTTAATGGAGTGGTTAGCATGTAGTCATCCGAGTTGTCTGTGGACTCAAGAAGGGGTCTGTTGACAGTTGGGTGTCTGAGCAGGGGTGGGATGTTTGGAAGTCTTATTATGTTTGGCCGAGCTCTCAGTAAGGTTAGCCCACAGTTGCTATACTTGTGGATTTTCTTAGCATAATTTCTCTTGTACTGTACCGAGCTATTCTTTAGCCTCGAGTGCTTGGTGGTGTAGTTTCTCAGCTTCTTGGCAGGCGATAAACTTGAGGCCGAGTAGCTCTTTTTCTTCCCCTCAGCCTTCTGGTATTAGCTCGGCCTCGGCAAAAGCTATTTTGCCTTAGGTTTGAACAATTTGGCCTTAGGTTAAGATAGGTCGGCTTCAGCTTCTAGTAGGTTGGCGTTGTCTTGGGACAGATCGGCCTTGGCTTAAAATGCCCCACAAGCTACTTAACCTGTTAGAGGTTAGAACTCAGCTTGACCAGTTTGAGATGGAGGAATAAGTGGACGAATAAGGCAAATGATAGACTTGAGAGAGCTTGATGAAGAGAACAAGGAAGAGTATTTCGAAGAAGAGCATGTACGAGTCCCCAAAGTATCTGACCATGTGAAGCTTCGGATTTTAAGCTTCAATGGATCTGGGAATGCTGATGAATATTTAGAGTGGGAAGAGAAGATGGAGTGTGTTTTTAATTATTATCATTACGAAGATTATAAGAAAGTGAGGATTGCTACTGTAGAGTTCTTCGGATATGTTGCCATGTGGTGGAAGAATTTTCAGGCCATAAGAAAATGAGAGGGCTATTGAGAGATTAATACTTAGCGCAAGATGAAGAGAATACTCAAAAACAGATTTGTGCTGGAAACTTATCTTTAAGATACTTTCACTCGGCTTTAGAAGCTAAGATAAGGAAGCCGGACTGTTGACGAGTATGTTCAAGGATTTCAGATGCTTATGATTTGTTGTGAAGTGAAGGAACCACTAGCTTGAATAGTTTCAAGATTCATTACTGGGTTGAGAGGAGACATTTGAGACATTGTGGAGCTCCAATAATTTAACATAATGGATGAAGTTGCTAGGATTGTGCAGTGAGTAGAAAGGCAAAGGAAGGGCCGATTAATAGCTAGGATGTTGACTATTCGACCTGAATAGGTAAGTCACTAGGCTTAATCAAGTATCAAGCTAAGCCGAAAGATTGATGTCCAAGCCAAGCAGAAAGGTCGACTTGATGGTGAAGTGTTGACTCAAACTTATGAGAAGGGGTAAGGGTCTGGCAGGAAGATTGGCCAGATCAAGTGCTTTAAGTGCTAAGGGTTCGGACATATGGTTGCTTAGTGCCCGAACTACAGGACAATGGTCATTAAAGGACATGTCTCGAAGTTAGAAGTAGACAGTATAGATGAGGAACTCGAAGAGGAGGAGGTCCCTACCAAGAAAGAAAATACTGAGAAAGAGCTAATTGAGGAAGATGTGTTTGTTAAGGACTTGGACAAGTTACTCATGGTTGTCTAAAGCAGTATGAACATGGAACCCTTACAGAGGAGGAGTAGAGAGAAAATTTGTTCCATACCACTTATAAGGTGAATGATCAAGTATGCACCCTCATCGTGGATAGTGGAAGCTACACCAATATGGCATCAGCCGAACTTGTTTCAAAACTGAAGTTGCTAACTGTTACACATTCGAGGTCGTACAAATCGCACTAGTTGAGTGAGAAAAGAACATTACATGTTACTCGGCAAATAACACTACCGATCATTATAGGGAATTACTCAGATCAAATTCTTTGCGATGTGTTACCTACGTGTGCTTCTTACGTGTTATTAGGTAAACCGTAGCTGTTTGATGGAAGAGTTATCCACAACGATTACAAGAACATGTGTTACACCCTAAAAAGATGAAGTCGCAATAGTCTTGCTATGTGAGCCATCTTAAGATAGAAACTATCTTTACAGCTGTTGTCTTAGACTTAGTTTACACTAGGCGTACTTGACTCTATCCCTTTGAAGTGTCTAATTCGATACTTGTTTGATATAAACTTGTGGAGTAATCCTTTGAAATAATTTGTTAAAAATAAACTTGTAATTTAACTTTATAAAAGAGTAGTAGAAAATCTTATAGGTACTTGTCATTTCATATACAGACAAAAATATTAAAAACTACTAAACCCCTTGAGGAGTCTTGTGTAGTTTTCATTAAAAGATAAAAAGTTAATACTAAGGACAATAACCAGCCATTTCTTATTGCATCTCACTCCTTGTCTCAGTTTACTAGGGTTCTGGTATTGGGTAAGGAATTGTAAGCCATTTGGAACCTGTAAAACAAACTATAGAAGAACGAGCAACAACTTGCTCAATAAGTGGGGTGGAGACAGAAGTATGCACTTAGCACATCACAAGTAGGGTTTTCAACCAAGTTGGTTAGATGCAATGCATGTATAAGCAAATGCCATCAAACAACGTTATTCGGTTTGTCATGAGATCAAAGAAATTTCATTCGCTCTAACCTAGGTTGAGGAGATTGATGTTACGTACTCGCAAATCGAGACCAAACCGGGGCTTGTGCAATGGAGAATACCCTCATCTCATGACTACCTTCAAACCACGGCCCCCAACCTTGCTGCGACCTTCTCTCTTACCACTTAGCTCAGTTAAGGGTGGGGAAAGAATCGTTTCAGCTATCCTCATCGAAGGGAGTTCGTGCTTGGCTTGAGAATCTTAATCGTTACCTCTAGTGGGTTGTAATGCATATTAAGTTAGATGTTGAACTGAGTTTAAGTTAGTTCATTTTGAGGGTAACCAACTAAATTCAAACAATTCAAGCATAATATTCATAGAACAACCATGACATGGAGCTTAGCTCCCATAACAGCAAATCGAAACTTAACCATAAACGTTACATATACACAAATAGCTAACTACAATAACAAGTCAATATATACCAAAGTCTCCAGATATTCTAAAATAATATCCTAAAATGCTATGAAGCATTGATTCTACTCATCTGTTTAGATGCTCACGACGGAAGATTCAGGTTGTTAACGATTTGATTACCAAGGAATCCTATATACATAAAACTTAAATTTAGTTTTTGTAATAGTTATAAAAATATTAGTGTTTGATCTAAAATGGTTATATATATATAAATATATTATCACAATAATATATAGTATTGTTATTATATATATATCGAGTTAAGTTATTAATTATTGATAGTATATGTAATTTCTACTATCACACATTATATATTATTTCGATCGTATCGAAACATATTTTTAATTGATTTAATTACATTTTAATTCCAGTAAGGTTACCATAATACGTACATTCTAGAATATTATAGAGTTATAGGTTATATTACCTAAGATTGCCCGATTTTAATAAACTTAGTGTCGTTGGGTTTGTATAGACCTAACAACATGTGTTACGGGTCTTATTTTTAGAGATAACTTTTAACGGGTAGTTCGAGCTTTTAATACAATTATATGTATCTATATAAATATTATCGTATTATACGTATTTTAGGTTATTAAATTGTATTTTACCTAATTTGTTGATATATCTGTAACGGTTATTAAAATATCATTAAATATATTAAAAATATAATTTTTATCATATCTAACCAGTACACATATAAATAGTTTTATTCAACTATTTATCATATTTTAACCTATTATTACTAAAAATGAGTCTCGGTTTATAATTTAAACTATTTTATTACGTAAATTTGTAATAAATAGCTCGAATTACCAAATAAGTTCCTAAAAATTTCTATAGACTCCTAAAAATATAGGGAACTCGATTAGTACTAGGTTTCAAGTTTTTGGTCTATCGTCTATATATTCGTATTTATGATTTCACCTATGAATTATCCTAAATTACCCAATTATAATCCTTTTTGCACCAAATTGATTTCAACCTATCCCAACATTATTATTATTCACTAGAAATTAGTACATGTCCATTTTATCATTTAATTTCATAATTTCCTATTTATTTCACAATTTTAGCCTATTTTCAAGCTATTTTTAGGCCGAAAAATATAATAAATATTAAAAATATTCAAATAGAATATCAAGCTACATAGAAATTACATATATATCATAAAAATCCTACAAAAAAATTTTGACCTCGAAACTATATCATTTAATGTATTTATTTTGAATTTCAAATTTCAGTTGAACAGTACATTTGTTAAGCTATTACATTAAATATTCCTAATTTTATTAAAATAAATTTATGAAACGAAAGTATATCTAAAATAACCTAGAAATTAATTTTTTCATATTTTTCCTAATTAATTTAATAATTTTTCAGAAATAGAGAAAAACAAGATAGAAACTTGGAATCTGAGTTCATTAGAGCTTCAACCACTATTGGCCGGAGAGGGGTTGTCGACCAAACTGGGCAACGATAGCTTTGCTAGGTGGCAATGGGGCTCCACGTCAGGTTATCAAATGGTTTGGGAACTGTCCTAACTTGGTCTTTGCTTTGTTTTTATTTTAATTTTTTCTATTTTCCTTTGATTTTTTTCCTTTCTATAATTTGGGTTCCTAAAATGTGTGTTTGTTGTAGGGGAGTCTTATTTATAGTAATTAAGGTTGGTTGAATTTTTTCTTAATTGTTAAGTAATTTATTTTAATATTTTTCTTGAAAAATAAAAAGTATGAGGTGGGAAATGGTTGATGATTTACTTTTGAGTTATCATTTCCAATAGTTGTTGAAGTGCCATATAGATTCTAGCTGTTCCTACATCATTTGGATAAGTTTTGGTTAAATTTTAGTGAAATTTGAATAATTTAAGTATATTTAATCATTATATTAATATACATGTATATATACATTATATACATAACACACATAATGAGTAATTATATACATATAATCATGTTTCTAACATATTTTTTATTTTTAAGATATTTTTCCTATTTAATTTTTGTGAATTTAATGCTTATTACGCATAATTATATAGTTTTAAGTTAATTTACGGATATATTTATTATATATATCGAGTATATTCATAAAAATACGTATATACTCATATAGTATATTATGCTATATTATTTTCTTTTATTCCCTAATTAACTTATCTTTAAGTCTTCATTGCATTCTGAGCTCAGTTTTAGGGGTTTCATTCATTTTTACATTATATTGAATAATCACATTTTTAATGCTAAATTTAGGATTTTAGATTGTTATTTTTGAAATCTAACCTTACCGAGTCATTTCAACTAACTTTTCTAACTTAGTGGTAAAGTTTGGGTTTAATCGGATAACTTTTCTCGAAAGCTCTAAATTTAGGTACGATTGTCTTAAATTCAACTTTAGGGTCTCATATAGAGTAAATTCTCACTATTTTGATTGTATTCTTGATATTTTTATTATATTATGGATTTCTAAACGTATAAGAATTCCTTGATTAGGGTTATCAATTTTGTCATAAGTTTCTATCCTAACCAATTTATTTTTCCGAATGCCCTAGATCAACTATTGACCATAATCGTATGAGGATAGGGCTTTGCCTTAATACTTAAATGTTTATGTCTTGATTGTTGATTTATGAAATATTACAATACGTACACGTTCGAGAAGGATGATTGGAAGATCACACTGGACCCGATGTCGCCAATAGAAGTTAACAAGTTGTAGACAAAACTTGCTTGCAGATCCAAAAAGGCTTTGGTGATGAGTAGAGTCGAGTTCTGAGAGGCCATTAATATTGACGAGCTGACCTTCATGTTGGTGAGGTGCTTATTAGAAATGAAGGAGTGGGGTAAACTACCCTAGGAAATCAAAGAGTTGCTGGATGAATATGCCAATTTATTCTTAGAGGGTTTGCTTCTAATTTAAGGCATAAAGCACTACATTGACTTAGTACTTGATGCTGTACTGTTGAACAAGCCAGCCTATCGGATGAATCTTAAACAAGTTGTTGAGCTCCAATGACAAGTCAATGAGTTGTTAGAAAGAGGATATGTGAAGGAAAGCCTCAGCCCTTGCATTGTACCAGCCCTTCTAGTGTGGAAGAAGGATAGAACCTGGAGGATGTGTGTAGACAGCCACACTGTGAACAAGATTATTATTAAGTATAGGTATCTTATCCTAAGATTGGAAGATATGCTGGATGAATTGAGTGGAGCTAAAATTTTTCAGCAAGATTAATCTTAAGTCTAGTTATCATTAGATTCGCATGAGGTTATGAGACGAATGGAAAATGACATTCAAGACTCGACATAGATTATATAAGTGGATGGTCAAGCCATTCAACCTGTTGAATGCCTTGAGTACTTTCATGCAATTGATGAACCACATATTAAGATATCTGATTGAAAAGTATCATATGGAGGATGGTTACTTGTTCCGAAGTGGAAAACTAATGTGTACTAACTTATTCCTTGAGAAAACTACTGATCAGGGAAGCCCATAGTAGAGGACTCCTCGGGCACTTTAGAGAAAGAAGGACCTGTGAGCCATTGAATGGTTAATTCTTTTAGTCAAGGATGAGGAGAGATGTACACCGAGTAGTTGATAGTTATGCCGTATGTAAGAGGGCTAAGTGTCGAGCCGAGCAAAGGAAGGCAATACCTTTACTTGTCCCGATGAAGCTATGGACTAAATTGAGTATGAACTTTGTTCTCAAACTACCATGAACTACTTGAGGCTGAGATTCTATAATGGTTGTTGTGGATCGGTTCAGTAAAATAGCACATTTCTTACCCTACTCCAAAACTAACAATGTTTCGGTTATTACTTCTCTTTTCTTGTAGGAGATTGTGTGAATACATGGCGTGTCGAGAAGTATAGTCTCTGATAGAAACCTGAAGTTCTTAAGTTATTTCTGGAGGACCTTGTGGTGTCAGATGGAGACCAAACTACTATTTAGTACTTCTTATTACCCCCAAACTGACAGCTAAATAGAGGTGGTCAATCATACTTTGGGATCACTACTCTAAGTTATAATGGATAAGAACTTAGCTAATTAGGATGCTTGCTTGTTAGTGGTCGAGTTCACTTACAACCAAACAGTACATGATACCATTAAGCAGATTCCCTTTAAAGTGGTATATGGTTTTAATCCTGAGTTACCCCTTAACCATACCCCTATGCCTACACCCATGCAAGAGGACCTTGACGCCTCGGTTAAAGCACAATCCCTCCAGTACATTTATGATAAAGTCACTTAACACATTGACCAAGTTGTTAGAAGAATACAGGAGAAGACCAAGGGTAGGATAGCTAAACAATGCCAGCTCGGAGACTTGGTATGGTTGCACCTTAGCAAAGAACGATTCTTAAATAAGAGGAGGAACAAATTATCTGCAAGAGCTGAAAGACCTTTCAAAATCCTCCAAAAGATCAATGACAATGCCTATAGATTAGAGTTATTTAAGGATTATGGGGTTTCTAACGCCTTCAATGTTGCTGACCTCAGTCTGTATCACCTTAACGGAGAGCTAAACGAAAACCATTTAGATTTAATCCCAAATCCAAAACAACTCAAAGAGAATGATAGGAATCAGGTTACCGGATTAATGACCTGCAGCCGAACTTGAGGACTAAAGGGACTAGCAGGATGAATCCTCCTATTCTAACCGACTCATGTAGAGGCTGAATATCTCTTTGCCAACCCATTCAGCCTGTCGAGCTATTTAACTGCCTGTTTCTCATGTGTCGTATGTTGAGAAGTAGAAGGCTGAGACAATAGTCCATCCTTATTTTCTTGTACGCCTAGCTAATTTCTTATTCGGCCACAGCCCTATCGAGATACTGAAAGAAAGAGCTCGGATTGACCAAGCTACTCTTACTTGGACAAGCAAGCTATTTGTATTTTTTTATCCATAACTTCTAATAGCATCACCAATGCAGTGTCACCACGTGTACAGTATCATGAGTAGAATCCATTGCATCAATGATTGCTTTCTTTGTTTATTCATTTTTACCCTTTTGTATCTTGTATATTACTTCTTTAGGAAATATTCTTTTTTGTCTTTTCCTTTTTGGGCAAGTTGCCTTAACATATGAGTATAAATACTATCGTAATTATAGCTGTAAGGAGATACAGAGATTATCTTCAATACACTTAAGTATTTCCTTCCTTATGTAAACATTGCTTGTTTACTCTCGACATCATTCTTATCCTAGCCCTTGAGCAAAGTTAGGTGGCGAGTAACCTCACCAGACCGATTCATGCATTATATCGAATTGTACCGTAAGTCCTTAGAAATTCCATTGGTGCATCATATCCATTGGAATTGTTCGTAGGTTTTTGCTTACCTTTCATTTGTATTCGCCCTTTCTCGTAGCATTCTCTATTATTCCTTTTAAGCTTTCTGCAAGCTTGGACTCACCCAACGACTAGCCTCGTCTATTCTTAGTCACAGTCCACAATATATGATCATTTGCATAGTATGGGATGTTTTTGTTATATCACTAATACTACTCCACATTGTGATAAATTTAACACCAAAGGCATTACCTATATGTTCTTAGGGTATGGTTTTAGTTAAAAGTGATATAAAGTTTATGACATGCAGCATAACAAGATTATGGTTAACTATGATGTGCGGTTCTTTGAAACGATATTTCCTTTTCATGCTAGTCCTTTTGATCAAATATCTAATTCTTTGCCTAGTCCATGTATGCCTAATTTTTCCACTTCTAATATTGATTTGCTTACTACTAGTCTTTGTTCTATTTCCTTGCGTTCTGACTCTGTTTCACCCATTGCTTCTTATGACCATAATATTTTTCCTCATCATGATTCTATTCTTCATTCAAACACCTTTCTTCTTGTTGATTCGCTTCAAACTAATTCTAATACTCCTAAAACCAAACACTTGCGTCAGTCATATAGAGAACGATGTTTGTCTACATGGTTACATGATTATGTTCATGATTTTCCTTCTACTACTATTGCTACATCTTCTTGTTCCACTACCTTATACCCTTTCTTTCATTCTCATGCCTTTTCCCACTTTCCACCAAATTATGTGGTTTCATTATCCCAAGTATTAGCTATTTAAGAGCCATTTTCTTATTCTCAAGCCTCTAAATCACTTAAGTAGATTGAGGCCATGAACAAAGAACTTGCTACATTAGAATTAAATGATACATGGGAGATAACAAATTTGCTATCGGGGAAGAAGGCCATAGGGTCCAAATGGGTTTATAAAATTAAGTATAAACTAGATGGTGTTGTTGAGGGGTTTAAGCTCGACTTGTAGCTAAAGGTTTTGACTTAAGTCAATCTGAATTCTCAATGTTGTTGCTATAGTTCATGCTTAGCCACTATTTCAAACAGATATTAATAATGCGTTTTTACATGGTTTATTAAACAAGGAGATTTATATGGTTTCTCCCTTGAGTTATTTTAAAGCTGGTCCTAATAAAGTTTGTAGGTATAAATGCTCGCTTTATGGCTTTAAGCAAGCATCTAGGCAATGAAATATCAAAATTCTTGGTTAGCAAAGGTTTTACTTAATCAATGTATGATCATTCTTTTTTTACGTTTTCTACTGGTGTTGATTTTATAACTATACTTCTTTATGTTGACGATATGCTCATCATAGGCACTAATGTTTCTTTCGTTAATTCACTCAAATTTGATTTGGACAAGGCCTTTTTTATTAAGGACTAAGGTTTGGTACATTTTTTTTCTAAGAATTGAAATTTGCAGAACTGAGGCTATTACTTTACTTTGTCAACATAAGTTTATTTTGGATGTGCTCATTGACGTGGGCATGATTGGTTGTAAACCAGTTACAACTCCTTTGCCGTCTACTTTGCATTTGGATAAAACTTCATGGATTTGCTTGTTGACCCTACTTTGTATAAGAGGATTGTTGGGCGCATGTTATACTTAACTCTTACACAGATAGACATTTCTTTTTCTGTGAATAAGCTTAGCCAATTTTTATCCTCTCCTCGATAACCACATTTGTAGGCAGCTTTGCATCTTCTTCGTTATCTTAAGGGATCCGTAGGAGTTGATTTATTTTACTCAGTCCAAAATTTGTTGGATCTTCGTTGTTATTTCGATGCCGACTGGGGTTCTCATTATTTTGATTGAAATTCTGTTTTAGGTTTTTTTGTATTTCTTGGGAATGCCTTGGTTTTTAGAAGTCTAAAAAACAATCTATTGTGAGCACTTCTACTACAGAAGTTGAGTATAGGAGCATGGCTTTCATAACCAAGAAAATTCTTTGGATTACTTTTATTTTGTGTAACCTTCATGTTTTTGTTCCGAAGCTCATTCCTTTATACTATGATAATAAGTTAGCCACAATGATTGCACATAATCCATGTTAGTTAGTTAGCTGGACGTCAACTCATGTATATCTATATATATATATCTTAGTTGTACAGACTTTTCCAACTAATTCATGATAAAAACATTACCTTCATCTTCTTCTCAATGCTTTGCTTTCATTGTGACCTTTCCTGATCTATAGCTTTGTAGTATTAGGATTTACAATTCAGTCTACTTCATAGAATTTACACATAAAGTCGTAATTTTTTTGTCCATTTAAATTATGATGCAACAAGAATATATAACTGAAAACATTTCCTACCTTTAATTGAGATCTTTAACTTAAAAAAATGATTTATGTAACAAATGCAAATATGGAAGTATATATAGTGTGTCTCATATCTTGTGTTTGGGCCGGAAGCTTGACCTAAACCCAAACACAAATTTAACTATGTTTAAACGACTTTAACTCATTAGTGTCTCATATCAATTTATTTTTATATACACTAGTTCTTTTAAATCATGTTGTGTCATATCTATGTTTAGATCCTTTGTGTCTAGGTCCCAAATTATTAGCCTTACTTAGAATACATATTTCAAGTTGGCATATCATACACTATATCTTATCCTATATTAGTAGGTTCTAAAAATTTGTTGCTTAGAATCTACTTAATAATCCTTAACACCTACCTAGAAACTATTTAGTAGAGTACAGTACATGTAAGTATCCTGTACAACAACGTTATCCCCTTACCCTTACAGTTACTTTACTGTGAGTTTGTTATACTAAATATATATTTATACACATACACACACACACACATACATGTATATATGGATCTATGTGTATTCTTCTTTTTAACCTCAGTGAATGAAACACATGGTGAGTAAACCAAAAAGAAAAAAAAAAAGAGTAAAATGTACTGACAACCCCTTAAGATTATTATAATCGCATAGATACCCCCTGTTTTTAAAATTAAACACTTATACCCTTAAAATAGATATATTGTCCATTCCTTTTATTATATGGTAGCTTATGTGTCATATTCATTGACATGGAAAATATGATAGAATAATTAATTAATCATGTCATCTAATATGCTGACGTACCCCATGCGATGTCCAACTTGAAATTGAAAGCTAACTCTTTTGTTTATTTTTTTTTTAAACAAAAGCTAGTGATTTTTATATAAGTATTTTTATACAGAGATAGTCCATTGTATATAAGTATTTTGATAATATAGCGATTTTTTTTCTTAGGTTAGAGAAGATTTTTCATGTAAAACTATTTCTTTATTTGCTCTTTCTCCACCCTTAATAATAATTTTGTTTGTTGCCTCATACACGGTTTACTTGATTCCAAATTCAATACAACAAGATATGTCTAAAATGCAATGTAATTAATATATAGCTCCTAATTTAACATGACTTCAAAGACATTGAAGATGTCTTATCAATAAAAAGGAAGTGCTTTGATTTCTTTTATTTTAAATAAAGAAAATATAAAACAAGAAGCAAATCATAGAAGAATCAGATTAATAAACCACACAATAGAATTTTGGTAACAAGTTGATTAAATAAAAATATTGGAGAGAACTCAATTTTTGGGAATCAATTTAGATTTATATCAAGAAGGTCAATAATATAAATTATCTAGGAAGACTAGTAGTTTAGATTTATTAATGAAAAACTGTAGTTTTATAGCTTTCGTTTTTTCAGGAAAAAAAAAAAGACAGTTAGATTTTGGTTTTGGGCAATGATCACATGGTGGAAATGAAATAAATTAATTATGTATTTGTTATGTCAGCAAAATTAGATGTTTTGGCAAATTAGTTGTTTTATAATATTTTTCATGTCAGCAAATTTAATATATTAGCTGCTACATAATTAAGAAAAGCGAATATCATATTTATTTTAGAAACATAAGTGCTTAATTTTAAAGAAGGAGAGGTGTGTCCTTGTAATTATAATAATTTGATGTGGATATAATTTAGGAAAAAAATAAATTATTTTGGAATTTAAATCGAGCTATCATTTAATTGAATCTATTATAGGAGTTCCTGCAGGTTGACCACCCCACCAATCCGTTCCATTCATTTGGCTCGGATTTCAATCACGTGTTCGTTGTGTATCCTCGTGGTGTACAATTTTCTCCTTCACGTTACTTGCGGTAACACGACATCAAGCAATGGGTTGTGCCTTCCATAGCACGCTGCTTTCGTTATCTCTAAGCTCGTGACTTGTCCTACTTTCTAAACATCTTTATTGACTTTGACAAAGCGGCAAAATACAATACATTTGCGACGAGACTAGACTCCCATTGATTTCCCCCACCAACCCCATGATTCCCCTGTTTTCCTACCTAAACTTGTCGCACATTTGCCGACACACGGAACAGTACATCTTGATCAATTATTTTCAAAGCCCACAAAAAGTTATCTTGTTGATTATTTTTACCGTTATTTATCTGATGAAAATATCATGTGGGATTTTATTCTTTTTCAACAACAGAATATTTTCACAAATGAATAGCGTTATTTGACTGCATACTGATTCAAAGAATTAAGTTTGTTTGTTTTCCTTGTGAAACATTAATGTTTTCCCTATTGTTTTTATGTTGGAGACCACATGTTTTGAGTACCAGCAAGCAATATGAATTACGTCATTCCAAGAATGTGATGAAAAAAAAAAAAAAAGTGGAAGCAAACCCACATTATTAACGCTTACAAATAAATCATGAAATAAATCATAAGTGAAGGAAGAAAAAACTATTAAAATCACAAGGATTATCTCAAATAAGGGGAAAAATTCATGAGCGCATTTAAAGAAGATTCACTACATTCATTAATCAGCATACAAGAGTATTTATAAAGAAAAGAAGAAGGGGAAAAAAAAAAAAAAAGAAATGAAAAGCCTCGAACTATCTATTTCACAATTCACATGCAAGTTTTGTAAAAAGACTTATACGAGTGTTCTAACCTGACACACTCCCCAAGAAGGAAAACTTGATAATTATTTTTTATCAAAATATATAATTAATATCGTATTATTCTTTTCCCTTAAATATATATACATTATTATAAGAAAAAAAGATCCAATAGTATTTAAATATTGGAAAATAAATGATCATATTTTTTGAAAATGTATCAATTATGTATTTATGAATTAAAATTTTACTAGTATTTACACGTCACTCATTAATCCATATAACATGTTAGTATCATTAAATCATTTTTTATATTATTGACCATGCGATTTTTATTTTGAGCCAATTATACAAATTTCATGTTGCCCATCACTTATCAAAACACGTAGCATTTTAGTATTAATAAATATTTTTTCAATTCGCATAAGATGGGAATGGGTGAAATGTTAGAATCTATTGTAACCCTTTGGTAAAACAAAATTTATTCTTATCGAGCTACAAGATTCTAGCTATACTTTGTCTTTTAAAAGCTATCAAATTGGATCTGCCATTTTCTATCCACAAACTCAAGCTACAAGTCTTAATAGATGGAACAATGTGGTTATGTAATCTATTATCTATTATAATACATAACTTTGGAATCTTCTTGATTATTGTACCTTTCAATATTGCTCTTTTCACAATACCGCTTCAGTATTCTTCGTCTTTTTCATAATACATCTTTAACATCCACTTATGATCATTACATTTTAAGGAAAGGATATAATTAACAAAAACATTAATAAAGGATTATGAATAAGCTTGCAGTATGGTATGTAACACAAACTAATACAGGCTCTAGATGATCATTGAAGAAGACGATAGAAAATACCTCAATATTATAGTGATTGTTCAATTCAATCTAATAGAATGGAGAAAAGCTATTTATACTACAATGTGACAGACCACTTTAACCACCTATACATTCTACACATGTAAAATTGTTAAAATAATAATTATGAGTATATAATATGTAAATAGGTCCTAAATGTGCCTGCCCCTCTCAAGGTAGAGTCTCACAAAAGTCTAACTTGGACTTAGCAAAGGATAATTGAGCTTCTAAGATAATTGAGCTTTTAGTAACTTGATCCCATGTTGAATGAGCATCAATTGCAATGTGTTTAGTTTTGCTAATGTAAATAAGGGTGATCAATGAGTAATTGTGTAGATCTATTATCACTGTGAAAACACAACTAGAAGTTGATACTATATTTTGCTTCTTCCTCTTCCATAAAATGAGAGATGTGCAAAGAAGCATATAATAACTAGAATTAGACTTTCTATCATGCTAATACGCTCCCTAATCTGAATCCAAGTACCCTTGTAACTTAAAAGAAGAATTAGCAGAGTAAAAAAAAATAAGATCAGTAGAGCCTTTAAAATACCGCAACACTTGGAATGCTACTTTAAGATGCCTTACATATGGTGTAGCTAAGAATTTACTAAGCTTATTCACAATGAATAAACTATCAAGAAGTTAAGTACAAACGATGACCCATAATTCTCCTATAAAATGTAGGATCATCCAAAGGAACATGAACATTAATGTATAATTTAAGCCCTGAAGGAATTGGAAATTGAACTGGCTTAGTTGTAGTTAGACCACACATTAGCAATGAATTTTCATTGGTTAAAAAAAAAATACCTTCATTAGATTGACATAATTTAATGCTTAAAAAATATTGAGCTAAGCCTAAATCTTTAGTAGTAAATGTCTCATGCAATTAATCTTTCAAGGTAGCAATAGAGGAAGAATTAGTGCCAATAAGTAACATATCATCAACATATAGTAGTACAACTTGAAAAATTGATGTATGCTTCTTTGTAAAAAGAGAATGATCATGTGAAGATTGAATAAAACCATGTTGAACAAGGAATTTAAAGATCTCTAAATTCCATAGTCATGAGATTTTTTTAAGCCTATAAAGTGACTTCAAAAGCCTATAAACTTGCCTCGATTGTGTCTTTGTATAACTAAGTGGTGGCTTTACGTAAACCTCCTCATCTAAGTATCCATGTAAAAGTGCATTATTATCATCAACTTGGAAAAGAGGCCATTTGTTAATTGTAGCAACAACCAACAAGATTCTAACCATGCCTTGATTAGCAACTAGGGAGAAAGTATTGTGATAGTTTTCTCCTTCTATTTGAGTATGACCTTTCATTACCAAACATGCTTTATAGCATTTAATGCTTCCATTAGAATCATATTTAATCTTATGAATCCAATGACACCCAATAGCATGATTACCCTTAAGTAAAGAAGTTGATTCCCAAAGTCTCATTATCATCAAGAGTTATAAGCTCTTTATTCATAGCCTTAACTTACTAATTATCTTGTGAAGCTTGAATATATGAAGTTGGTTCTTTAGTCATTAACACATTGGCCATTGAATGCATGTAATCAAATGGGTATGACGAAAATGAGTGTAATGAGAATAAAAGGTATTTAATAGTGCAAAAGAAGGATGAAATGTGCATGCATTGTTAATACAATGCACATAATCTTGTAGCAATCTATGTGGTCTATTAGGGTTAGTAAAATGCCTCTCAACTATGACAAAATTACGAGGAATAAAAGTATTAGAAGTGATAGGGGACAAACTATGACCAACACGAGCAAAAACATAAGATGATAATAGAGAATCCAATGAAGTGTGACTCATAAGAATAGAAGGAAGCAAAGAATTACCAATATCAAATTGAACAAAAGGTAATTGGGAAGCAATGGGAGAATTAGAACGTACAATAGGAAAATCAGATTGTGAATGTGCATCAAGTTCTTTAAATGGAAAGATATTCTTATAAAATACCACATCACTATTGATCATAGTTTTCTTTGCCTCTAAACCATACACCTTATAGGCTTTATGACCTTGAACATAACCTAAAAAGATATATTTTGGATCTTATAGATTCAAACTTATCTTTGTGAGGACTCATTTTGGGAATAGAACGTAAGCATCCTATCACTCTTAAATGATTATAAGTTAGAGCATGACCACAATGAACTTCTTAAGGTGTATTCTAGCTAAGATTAGCCATAGGCATATGATTGATCACATAAGTAGCATTAAGAATACAATCACCTCAAAATTCTCTAGGTAAACCAGCATATAAGCGTAAAGCTCTAGAAGTATCAAGGAAATGGCCATGTTTTCATTCAACTCTACCATTTTGTTAAGGTGTGTAAGAGACTGTTTTTTAACGAACTATAGCAAAATCGAGCAAGAAAGCTTGACACTCTTTAGAAATGAACTTAGATCTACTATCACTTTTGATGAATTTGGACATAAAGAGAACTGATATGAATATAGATAAAAAATTTCTACAGAATAAAAGAAAGTTATGATTTGTGCTTCAACAAATAAGTCCATGTCCTACAAGAGTATCATCCACCATAGTTAAAAAATAATGCTCTCCAATATGAGTAGCTACATGATGTGGCTCCCATAAATCCAAATGTAATAGCTTAAATGAATTTTAGCTAAGTGATAGGTTTCACAAAGGAAATTATTGAAATCAAGAGTTTTGTAACAAGCTAAATGTATAAGTTTAAGTAAAGAAGAATGCCCCAATTAAGCATGACACAAATATATATTTGTTTGTATAAAACTAGAAAAAGAAATACATTTAGTGGATTAAAAAGACTAAGAAGCATCTATCAAACCATTACGGTTCCTAGTAGAAGTAGAATCTAGTCCATATAATCCATATTGTGCTTGAGCTTTGGCTACATAACCTTAGTCCTTTGGTAATGGAAGTAAAACATGTGTTTGTCAAAAGTCAAAATAAGAGGAAGATATGAAAAGAATTTTCAAAATAATAAGAGATTATGTTTAAAAATAAGAACTAGAAGAATATTATGTAAGGTCAAATGAGAGTTTATTAGTGTAGAACCATATTTATGAACTATTTTAATAGTTCCATTGGACAAATTAACAACAATGGGTTGAAGAAGTTTGTGTTTAGTTTGAAATAGGTGAGCAAAAGGTATCATGTGACCATTGAATCCTAAGTAAACAATCTAAGAACTAATTTCATCATTTAAAGTAACTAGACAAGTAATAGAAAGAGTACCTACAAAATTAGCTATGCTAGATTCTTCAATAATACATAACTATTTTCCTCGCATAACCTTTAAAACTTCTATATCTATAGATTGTATAAGCATTAAATCAATAACATATGTAGTTTTATGATTAACAATATGGTCAAATGGAGTGTTATATAAAGAGAAAGTATTCTATTTATTAGCTTAAGAACTTATTGCCAAGTCGGACTTTGATTTTAATTTCTTGTTTCTTCACCCCTTATACCACTCAGAATATCCAATCAACTCAAAGCAAGATCTAATTGTTTGCCCATCTAAATTGCAATTCTTATGATGAAACTTTTCCTTCCTTATATCCTTTCCACTGTTTTTGAAAGATTTAGCAAAAGTGTTGTTCACAGTAAATACTAATTCCTTAGATTCAGTAGACATTAAAATAGTGACCTAATGCTATTTTTCTACTTGCAACACTAAGTAAAAGGCTCTCCTTACAAAAGGCAAAGGTTTGTTTATCAAGATTTAATTCCTTACTGCTTCATAAACTTCTAACAAGCCCATCAAAAACTGCATGAGTTTACCTTGAGACTCATACTTAATCAATCTATCCTTTTGGTTGCATGTGCAATAATTGAGACGACCATAAACACAAATAAGATAAGGATTGAATGATTGGAATTCTTTCCAATATTTCTTTAACTTGTCGTAGTCTATAGTTATGAATTGATTATTGTGCCTAACATTGGACAACTTATATTGTAGTTGAAAAATAAGTGGTCTATTGGTCTGACTAAATTGCCTCCAAACTTCTTTCCATAATTCCATGAAGATTACACATGAAGAAAAATTCTAGAAATTTCATTCACCAACAACGGATCATGTAAGCACAACGTATCCACTTAGCAAAATCAATAGAATTCTCTTCAAGTCTAAACAGTGTTCCATTAATGAACCCTAATTTGAGTTTCACTCCTAAAGCTATATGGATTGAATGATTCTAAGTTAAGAAATTGATTCCATTAAAAATTGATATTTCTTAAGACCATTCTAAGGCTATCAGTTCTCGAAATGTATAATGAATCATTGCTAATTTGATCTACTATTCTCTAATGAATTGAATGATCTACAAGAAAAAGAATGTTAAGAATTGTTACTAATAAGCTCTGATACCATGATAAAGGATGATGAATAAGCTTGTTGTAAGGTGTGCAACACAAACTGATGTAAGCTCTAAATGATTATTGAAGAATATGATAAAAAATGTCTCAATGTTATAGTGGTTATTCAATTCATTTTAACAAAGTAGAGAAAAGTTATTTACACTACAATATAATAGCAACTACTTTAACTACCTATACGTTCTACATGTGCGAAATTGTTAAAATACTAAAATAATGAATAATTGAGTATATAATATGTCAACAAGCTTGTCCTTTAGAGGGGAGAAAAAAAAAAAAAGGAAAGGAAATTGAAATGGTGTCTTCCTTTTCTTTTGTTTTATCATAAAGCGTATACAATTTGCTTAGGCTATGTGAGTATATTTGTGGATATTGATAAAATACTATAACTAATGTACTTCATCACTTATTTGTTCATGATTAACCTACAATGTAGTTCCCATTTGAAATGTTTTGAATGGAATAAAATACGAAGATGCTTAACTTATTGAATTTCATTTTTTTTTATTGATATATTTCTAGTTAATTTATTTAGATATATTATCTATCTATTTATTATATTTATTTCTCTATTTTATTTATTTGAAAATGGATATTTTCTTTTTTTCTTTTCTATTGTTTATATTTTCATTTTTTCAATACAATTCTTTATTTAATTATGTCTTAATAGAAAGTAAATTCTTAAATATAAATAGATAATAATTTATAGAAAAATATAAAAAATATATTTTTTAAATTAGAAATATTAATATTCTATTAAAAATTAATATTATTTAAATTCAAATTTAAGACTTATTAATTAAATTCTATTAAGCAAAGATAGATTAAATTAATAAGCAAAGATTAAGAGTGATTAATTTATTTCTACTATTCTTATTCCTCTCAATTTATTTACACTTATTCTAAAGTAAAAAGCATTTCATCTATTCATGAATAGCTTCTTTAAAAGAGAATTCTACTACATCATACTATCTTAAAATGTATTTGATCATATGAGTGTTATAGGACACATGAATACTTATATCAAGATATTGAGGAATTTAAGACATTCTCATTAGACAAAGGGACAAGATAGTCTTAGTCATTTCATAATTGCTTGAATTTAGAGTATGAAGTGAAATGAGTCAATGAAAGAGGATGTCAAATAGTTGCTCTTCTTTTATGATTATTCAATATAACTAATTTTTTGGACCTAAGACCTTCGCTTACCTTAGGGGTATACTTTGATGTATACTTAGGCATGGTTTAAAACCGACTCGAAACCAATCCTGAACTGTTAGTTCATGGGTAGGTGATACGGTAAATCATAACTAGTCTGTGAGCTGACGGTTTCGGGTCGGTTCAAGGCCCTTAAATAGTTTTCTTTTTAATATTTAAATTTTTTATTAATTTATTGTTTGTTAATATATTAATAATTTCTAATAATGTGATTTTCTTTTTCTTTTTTTTTTAAGTGTATTAATTCATTAATAATTTCTAATTTTTTTATTAATTTCTGATTTAATGTAATTCCAACTGATTTATTTATTTTTTCTCAAAATTTATTTTTTTTCTCATATTTAAGTCCTTAACTTTTGATAAGTTTTACAAAAATGACTTATATTAACTAAAATTTAATTTTCTATCTATCCTTAACACGTAATTAACTTATAATTAGTCATCTACCATTAGTTTGATGATATTATTATTAAAAAAATTATCATTCATTATTGTAAATAAAATAGCTTTAACATACAATAACTTACTAGATATTATCAAATTATTTTTTCTGACTTAATGATCTCACTTTTCTTTTGCTCTTTCTTTTTTTTTTTAAGGGGTTGAACAGATTGAATCGACCCATTGGTTCAATGGCGGTTCGTAACCCGCTAGTTCGGGTAATTTTGCTCTCTTAAACCGCCTGAGCTCTTAAAGCCTGGTAATTCGACCCGCCTACTTTTGAGTCAGGCCGGTTTTAAGCTGATTCAAGGTTTAGAAGCGGCTCTTGCCCAGGCCTACTTTGATGCTAAGCAACGCTGATTGTGAAAATGTTTATGAGTGATAATTATAGGTCCAAACTAGAAATGTGGAGAGGGTGGTAATGAGCTAATATGGGAATCATCACTTTTTTAGTTTGTTGTTAAGGTTTTTGGCCACTTGCTGGAATTAAATTAACTCATACATTTGTGAATAAATTAAAATACTTAGGTTCCTAACTAATGAGTCCAGTGGTTTCGATAGATTGAGAAAAGGAATTAGTTTAATGATGATGTTAGATGCATTAACCTAATTTCGAGTACCAAGGAAAAAAAAGGATCAAATTACGTAAGCTAATAATGATACAAGTAGTTCTTGATTTGTAACCAATTTTTAATTTATTAGGTGGCTAACAACTATTTCTAAATAATTACCTTAGTTTATATCTAAGTTGATGGTACTTTCTTTTAACCGAGTGCCTAAAAAGCTGTATGCAATAATAACATGATGATAAGAACAAATAATGAATCGGCTAAGGATTTTGTAAAGTTCCAGAGTAGGGCTAGGAATCATTTGAGAATTAAACTATAGTAAGGATTCTAATTTAACTAAAGTCATTCATTCTGAGTTCTGAGTTCAAAACGAAGCATAAATAAGTGGACTCATGGAAACAAGCTAAGAGTTAACTCGCATAACTCAAATGTGACTATTTTGAACCAAGTGATTATTCAATCATCTAGTCTCTGCCCAAAAGCCATACATGTGATATGTAGGGAACATTTTAGTGATACTTTGGGGGCTCTCACTAAGTTAGACAGCATCCAAAGGTGGTTAGAACTCTATCATCACGTGCCTGTGAGTCGCTAGAGGGTGACACATAGGCCGCTTGGTGTAGATATTCTAAGTGATGAAATATGAGTTCATCAAGTTACTTGGGTGATTCCATCATTTAAGAGCGAATCAAGGTCATTTTAGTTTATATAGAAGCCATGGAGTGGAAGTTAAAATGGTGGTTGCTCATGGAGGAGTTGTTGGTGTCCATTATGATCTAATAGATGCAAATTAGTAGACACAATGTGTTGGCGAGTTAGTTCTTGTTCTGGGTAGGTGTTGTTTAATGGGACTGCTGATGGATCGATTTGACGCTTGGGAGTTCCATGTGGTTCAAGTATAGTTTACAAGAGGTAGGTAACCTAAACTTCTAATTAAGATCTTGGTTTTATAGAAGACCATCACAAAAGATCTTGGAGGTTTCACATAAATATTATTTCAATTTGTAAAATACACTTTTAATTTTCCCTGAACCAACCAAAAAGTTCGAAATCTGTATAGGTTTTTTTTTTTTTTTTATTTGGCCAAAAAAATCTGTATGGTTCAAACGTATACATTTGTATGTGATTTTCGCATTAGAAAATCGAAGCATAACCTCCAGAGCTTCTATCAATTCTCATTTATTGTTGTAATAGCAAAATGCGGGTATCCATTTCTTTCTTCTTCTTCTTCTTCTTCTTCTTCTTCTTTTTTTTTTTTTTTTTTTTTAATTTATAGCTAGTTAGTACTTTCTACCCAATTAGGCAATCTAATTCCTACGTGCATTCGCTAAATTGACTTTAAAATAATTAGTGATTTCAAGATATAATCTTGTATAGAATGAGGCATGTAAAATGGGTAAGTTTTTATTTTTTCCAGGAAGTGGAAAAATACAAAAATATTTTTAATTCAAACAAATAAAAATTGATGAATAATGAAATCTTGCTTGGACTCTGCTGTTTCTTTATTATCAACCGCAGAATCTTAAGTCCATTCTAAATTAAAACATCCTGTGCTGAGAATTCAACAGTCCAAGACGTAAGGGGCGTGGAAATTGAATTGGGGAACATCTAGAGAAATGAAATTATGCATAAAGACCACGTTGGAATAATAAGGAAAATTAACCCGAAGATTACTACATGTAACTTATTTGAATAAATTAAATATGCCATCTTCCTGACAAGAACATAACCGTCGTAGTACTCTCCAACGAGGTTCGATACCCAACGTCACGAAATATAACGAGTCAAAAGTCAACTTGTGAGTTAGTCACGGGCAAAAATTAGACCCCGTCGTCCTCTCTTTTTGGAAATATAAATTACTTGGACCTGACATCGAAGAAGAAACCTCGTGGAAGCCGTGTTGGTGTTGCGTTCTCTTTTTGTAATATTCTTCATTTATTTATTATTACTTTTTATTTTTTTTTTCTAATTTTTTGACTTCTCCTCTCTCACTACCTCATCATATAATACACTTATCGTGTTTGTTTCATTGATTCCAGCACAACCTAATAAGCCTTGTCTTTCTCTATGTCTCTATGCTTATTAGGCCTTTTTGCGGTTCGAATCAAGCAACTATATAGCTAGGAGTACGATATCATAAGTTTTGTTGCTCTTCTATTGATTATACATAGAAAGAAGCATGTCGACATCATCCACCATTGAACTTGATTTCTTCGCAATGGAAAAGGAGGCCGCCTCCAACTCCAAGCCTTCCCGTCGCCGATCAAACATTCAAGGTAATAGATATCATTAATGTTTTCAGATCATTTATATATTATATGGCCATGGATATACCATACCATGAAATATATACGGATGCCTTTTTATTTTATTTTATTTTTTAATTCATAATAACCGTATATTATTAATTGTGTGTATGTATATATATATATGTAGGTATTCAAAGTGCCATTTCGAAGCTGAACCCTCAGCTTCTAAAGTCTCTACTTAATTCCAGTAGTCTCCATGGCGAGAGTTCCTTTTCGGTGCCTGCAAGTCCTAAGGAACATAACAATGTGTCTCCTCTGTTACCCAGGTACATGTTTACATAATTTGGTATACGCATCGCACGTGCTCTTTATCAGGGATCATAAGCTAACATGCTCATATTATTATTTGCTTGAATGTGCAGTCCCAATGTGGAATACAAGACCTGCAACACCTCTCCACTGACAATTTTCTACAATGGACGAGTAGTTGTATCTGATGTCCCACGCGAGAAGGTAATTATTCTTGAAGTAGAGTCAATGGTTTGTTTTTATATGTAAATGGGTTATTACTCCATATTATCATTTAATTATACAAATTCTGTCTAGCTAGCGTATATTTTGCCGTATCACATCTATTTTCGATAAACAATATTTGGATTGAGATTTGCATGTAATCTAAATAAGTGGTCAATGATATCTACTTTGTCGCTAAATATAAATGCAATCCATTGTTCAGGCAGAGAATATATTGAAACTAGCTGCTGAAGGGAGATACAAGAACAAGAAGATAGAATCAGATAAACCAAACGTCGTCGGCACAACCCCTTCAAGTGACGAGCAGCAGCTAGTGGAGACTCTTACCGGAGGTTGGTACATATATATATATATGCAATACGGTTTTTGTTCTACGCGGTTAGCTGTTAGTATAGTGGTAACAATGTTTTGTTAGTCAATGTCCCCCACCCAACACTTGCTACGAGGTCATTTCGCATTATACTAATCTCTTTTTTATTTATCCGTGATGCGAAAGTTAGTAACTATAAAATATCATCGAAGTAATTTCAAATAATTGCAAAAAATAATGGCAATCAAAAGGCAGTGGTGGTGGTTGGTTAGCCTTGGTTAACAACTCCAGGGAAATATTAATGACAAATAATAACAATGTTTTTCACTTTTTGCAAATGACTCTCAATTTTCCTTTATTTGTAGTTGATATTTTTTCATAATGGTTAATTGCCATCGCTGACTATTTGCTCCTCCTGTCGGTAATCAAGAGTCGTTGCGATCGCAATCTTCCGAAATTATATTTAATATTTGATAATTTTAAAGTTTCTATTATAATAAACATAAGCAAGGTTAAAATACATCTTTGATGAAGCAAAACACAGCCTAAGATGATTCTCTATTATGGAATATATCACAATGGTGACACAGCCGGTCCTTCATAAAGTATTCCTAAGCAATCATAGTTCAAGGAAGTTGTTAAGAAAATTCTCATAAGGACGATTATCCTACATATTAAAAATCACTATCCTCCGACATGTGCAGGCGTATCCTGTCATTAAAAAAAAAAAAAAAAAAAAAGGTTTCTTCATGGTTTTTATTTACAATAGGAAAATGAAAGGTAAATTAATGGGCTTTATTATATGTTGTTATATGCAGATCTGCCAATTGCAAGGAAAAAGTCGCTGCAAAAATTTCTGGAGAAGCGCAAAGAAAGGTAAAATACTAATCTCGCACGTTTATTGTTATATAGGTATTGAAGTAGTTTATGCATTAAATTGGATTAATTCATTGCTCTATTACAAATTATCCATCGATTTCATAGCTTTCTTTGTATCCTTAATTGAAGGCATTAACTCTAAATGATAATACGCTATATGTTTTTTTTCCTATTTGAAATATCCCATCAAAGATCAAAGATCAAACAAGTGATGTTACACCTTATGGATTGATAAATGATAGAATTTATTTGTCCATCCTTACCGGTCACCCCTCATCAGTCACCTTTTTTTTTTTTTTTTTTTCCTTTTCGTGGAGTGGATGTGAATGTGATTGTGATCATCTTTTTTGGGCACGTCTGCCGTTAAGATAACTTTGTTTTCTGGACATAAAGTCATAATTAATAATGATACGAAATCATCTGGATACTTAGTTAAAATTAAAAATCTTTTTATATGTTTTTTACACGGTATATGATGAATCTCGAATATAGAATGTCCGATTTTCATATCTTAACTAATACGAAAAGATTGGGGAGGAAAAAACAAATTTATATTGCTTGAAGATACCGACAGGCCTTTTAGAAATTAATTTTCTAATATTTAGGACATGTGTTTTTTTGGTATGGAAATATGTCACAGATTGACTTTGTCGTCACCGTATGCTTACCGTGGCGATTACGCGTTTCTGAAATTAAAGATGGAGATGGATGCCTGAATGTCAACGTGAAACCATACCACGACGAAGACGGAGGACAAAAGCAGTGGAAATGATTCATGTGAATGTTGTTGTGTAGCAGCCGTTTCAATTAATTATTGTATTATTTGTTACGGGAATACCATCGTATTATCATAAGGGGTAGACACGATATAATGGATTATATATATATATAAGAAAGTGGACCACATACTCCACGTTTATAGTTGTGTCTTTTATTATAATGGGGATTTGGTTTCTAGTATACACAGAGAAAAGGGAGGTGAGGTGAGACCCATCACGTCTCTCCAACCCAACTAATCCATATATTAAGTAATTATTCGCATAGACAATTATTTTGTATATCTTTATTTTTTAAGTTATTATTATGTAAAGAATAAATATTTCATTAACCTTTTTCTCTCGTTTTTAATACCGAGATGCAATGTCTTTGTTATATACTCTTATTGTGGTAAGAGTATGTGAAGCTTAAAAATTCTTTTAAGTACCACGAATGAACTTTAAAACTCATTAGATCTTTATAATCCCTCAAATATGTAATTCTTCGCAAATACTCATTATTCATAACTGATCAAGTTAAAAGAAAACTCAAATATATTAAATTCCAATAATATCCTTCAGCATATCTATTTTATCAATTAAATTCACTATTCTCATTGCCATTACCTAAACTATATAGCATATCTCTCTTTTAAAATAGTCAAAGTCAGAACTTTTAGCTGTCCTTTCTATCTGTACCTAAAAGTGATAAGCCCAACATAGATGAGCTATGGAATCAGACTGCATATATACATATAAATGCCACACAACAAAAAGCCTAAGAAAATATACTAATACATTAGGCACACTAATCAAAGGACAACGATCATACATAAAATTTTCAAATTTTCATATAAGGCCATAATTCATATAAAATATTTTACTTTTCAAATGAAACTCATAATCAAATAGGATCTACACATGTCGAGACCATATAACCTTAAGTTCAAAGATTACTAACAAAAGTAAAAGTTATATAGAAGGTACTTAGAGGGTTAGTAAAAGAACTAGAACAAAAATGAAGGTACATATAAGATAATCTGAGTTAGATGATGCAATATAAAAGGCACATAAATGGTTATCTAGATAAGTATTATTAAGACAGTTGATTGTAAAAGGCTTGTAGAAGGTATTCTTCAGATGGATAACATTACAAGACAGTGTAATGAAAAAGGAATGTAGAAGGTACATTAGATATAGAGATTGGACAAATCATTTGACGTAGAAGAGAAGCTATGTAAAAGGTGTTATAGACTAGTAATTACAAAAAAAAAAAAAAAAAAATAGAAACATAGAAGTTACATGGAATGTGTTTGGATATAAATGTGATTAAGTTAAGAAAAGAAATCCTACAATAGAATGATGAAAATAAGTGACTTATATATAAATTGAGAAAACCATTAACCAAATATCTTAAGGTTTTGGATTGAATATTGTGTCAAGTCTATGAGTCTATTCTTTCAAAAATCTTCTCCTCATTATTAATATTCTCTTTGTCCCCAATAAGTGTTATTAGAGTTTATGATTTGGTGGGGACGAAATAAAATGAATACAGTGGTTTATCTCCTATAGACAACCCATTCCATGTGGAAAAAAGAGCTATGTAATGGTGACTCATGTAAAACTCATGATATAAGGTGAGATAAGTTGCGAGCCACTCACAAGGCAGGACTTTATGGAGTAAATTGATGAGCTTTTCATGTAATTGCAAGTGGTTTCCACTTGAGGGGGAATAAGATGCAAGCTTAATATGGATGAGACTAACACTTAGGGGGGAGATCGCCAAGATACAAGTATGAGTAAGTTAAGAAAAGAAATCCTACATTGAAATGATGGGAATTAAAGGATTTGTATATAAGCGAAGAAAACCCATTAACTTAATATTTTAAGGTTTTGGGTTGAATATGATGTCAAGTCTATGAATATATTCTTTCGACATTTTTCTGCCCATTATTAATACTCCTTTTCTTCCTAATAAGTGGTATCAAAACTGATGGTTCGGATGTGATGAGATGGAATGAATACGATGTTTTATCTCTCATGGACAGCATATTCCATATGGAAAAAATAGCTATGTAATAGTGACTCAAGTAAAATCTATGATATAAGGTGAGATGAGTTATGAGTCGCTCACAAGGCAAGACTTAGTTGAGTCAATTGATGAGCTCTTTATGTGGCTGCATGTGGCTTCTCTTTGAGGAGAAGTAAGATGTAAGCCCAATATGGATGGGAAATCCAATATTGAAAGGATTGGAATTAAGTGACCTGTATATAAGTTGAGAAGGCCCATTAATCTAATACCTTGAGGTTTTAAATTGAATGTGGTATCAAGTTTACGAGTTTATTCTTTCAAAGGTTTTCTCCTCATTATCAATACTCTCTTTCTATCAGTTGAATTATTTACTCACATAAGGATATAGAAATAAACATAGTGTTGAACCAAAGGTTGTTGAGTGGATTTTAATGAGACAAAAGTTGTTTGTTAAAAGTTTAAACAAAAAATTGGGCAAATGAATTATAATGGGAAACATTCCTTTTACTTACCAAAATTTATATTGAAATATGATCTTAAAAGCCAAAACTAGATTATTTTGTTTTGGGAAGTTGTATCTAAGTGGTTTTTAATGAAGACAATAAAGTTCGATAAAGAAATCAAGTTTGAAACACTTGTTGATATAAACTTGGTTTCTGCAAAAGTAGTCCGGAGCATCTAAAAACGAGTCTGAACCTTTTGAAGTATTTTTCCTGATACCGGTGTATTGCATGGAATGAGCAGGAGTATTGTAAAAAGAGTCCAAACCATTCCACACCTAGAGATGCTCATTCTAGGACTTGAGGAAGAGTTCGAAGCATTCCAAAAGGTCTAGACCGTTTTCGTCATGTTTATAAAAATAACAGGAAATGCAAAAAGAATCCGGAGCATTCAGAAAGGAGCCCGACTCTCTTATAAAAGAGTAGCCATTGCAAATCTGCTTGAAACATTAAATGCAAGACATAGAAGAGTAACGGCTATAATAGTTTGACGACATATAAATACACGCTTGAAACATTAAATGCAAGACATAGAAGAGTAACGGCTATAATAGTTTGACGACATATAAATACACGCTTGAAACATTAAATGCAAGACATAGAAGAGTAACGGCTATAATAGTTTGACGACATATAAATACACGTTCAAGGGTAGATCGGAGGCCCTTAATAGAGATTGACTTGTAAACTAACAATTTGTGAGTTCCTCCATTATTGAATTTGTCTCTTGGTCATTATTTGCAAATATTTGATTGAAAATTTTGTATATTGCTAAGTGAGTTTATATTGACGATCATTGTAAAAGTACTACACTTGCGATTATTTCTATGTAAATTTGATTGATTAGGTGAAGTTCTTAATTGAAGGCATTATGTAATCATGAAAACATATATATGTCTATATATGATATCGTATACAATATATATAGAATCTTATCTATGATTTATAAAAAAGGATTACTATATAGATTGATATCTATATGCTATTCCATATAAGTTAGATGTTATTTGATTTTATTAATTAAGAGTATTTATCAATTATAGTATTTTTAATAATTGGTATGTGAAATAATTTGAGAAGATAATCAAGAGAAACTAAATTATCTTCATGAGGAAAAAATAAGATAAAAGAAAAGACAAAACGGGACAACTCAATATATGATGTTGTTTATGTACCATGGAAACAAATTATACAATGAGAAAAATCACAAGCAAAAGAAAATATAATATACTATATCATCTATGGGATTTTGTTGGTAGAGTAAAGAAAGTTGGGCCTAGGAGTGTTTAAATGGGGGCTTGTAAAAAAAGACATAGTGAGGGGCATTGGAGTGTTGGCTTGTGTAGGTACTTCGATGTTCAAGTTAGATGAAATTTAAGGAAACAAAATAAGGACCCAAGAAAGTAAGAATATTTTAGAGGGCTTGAGAGTTAGAGAGTGTGTGAAGGTAGTTTACCATTGGTAGGGTACATTTATTTATAGTGGAGAGTTGGAGAGAATATAGGGTGTATGCCCCCATGATGGAATATCCACAAAATGCAAGAAGTGGGTATTGTGTTAACAATCATGGCTCGAGAGTTTATGGGTTATGCTGTAAAGAGCTTTATCCATTATTTCCTTTTGTCCATACTTGGCTAAGAAGGTTTGTCTTGAGACAACATTTAGTCTTCTATCTATTGGAGCTTCATTCAGGTCAGTCACTAGTAGGGATAGGTTGGTAAAGTGAGAAACACGTGGCATATAGGCTTGAAAAGGTTGGCCCAAGGGACATTCTAGTCAATATGGGCCTAAGGGACCTATACCTAAAGTCTCCTATCAACATACTGTATATAACCAAGATTTCTAACTTTATTATAAATGAAAGTAATGATGGTAATGTCTATGTTCATGTAATGATGATGGTAAAGTACATTATTTCAATATTAGAAAAGCTTTTGGCTAAAAGAACAAATAGAGAAAAGCTTATGATAGTTGATTGTGAGTCTGTGACACTTACACTTAAAAATGATGCCTTTACAATATTATATACTATTTATAAATTGAATGTTCTCCATAGAGAGAGAGGTAGAGAGAGGGAGACAAAAATAGGGGAAGAGAGAGGGGGAGAGAGAGAGAAGAGAAGAAAAGATAGAGAGAGGCTATTCATTCTTCCTAATTAATTTTCAGAGGGAAGAAGGCAAATAGATTAAACAAATTCTATTTACATGTCAATTTCATTTACTTTTTTTATTATAAATAGTTTTTGTAAACCTTCTTAACTATGTTAGTAAGCAAACATTGTAGTTTCTAGGGTTGCGAGTGAGTTAAGCTTCTCATGAGCTGCTCAAGCTAAGCTTGGCTTAGTAGTAAACGAACTGAACACGAGCTCAAGAAGAAGCTCATTTACTTAAACTAGTCGAGCTCAAGCTCCTATTTAAGTTCACGAGCTGGCTCGTTTAGGCTTATGAGTAAGTTTACAAATTTTATATATATTATAAATATTATATATTATTAAAATCTAAAGACTAATATCTATATAATATATATAAATATAGTGTATATTATAGGATAACATATAATCTAATCCTTATTTACTATTTATTAATATATTTATTTATATATTTCTTAATTTTGTATACTTAGGCTTGTTAATAGGCTCAAAATTTACTTACTTTAAGCTTGGCTCGACTTAAGCTCGATCAGTAAATGAACTGAGCTTGAGCTTAAGACAAAACTCATTTATTTAAATAAGACAAAACTCATTTATTTAAATGAGTCAAGCTTAAGTTTCAATTTTAGGCTCAATAAAAAGCTCAACTCGAGCTTGATAATTTTTAAATAAGTCGAGCTTAAGCCTTTAGAAGTTCAACTTAACTCAGTATGTTTATAGCCTTAGTGGTCCTAGTAGTAAGTCCCGTAATGGTGAGAGTAGTAAGACTGTTAGTTAGTAGGGTGTTTCCATAGTAATGGGTTAAACAATCTGTTAAACAAAATTATTAGAGAATTTAATAAGTCAAAATGGATTTACTAAGACATACTCTTTCTTTATCTAATAATAGGTCTATGAGAAGTTCATTCTCTATAGAGGTTGAATCTAATACCTCAAACTAAGATACCCTTAATCAATCAGAAATTAAGATTTCTTAAATAGAGCAAAATTTACTTAATTAGTCAATTCTTAAAGCAAAGACTAAAAAAAAAATTATGAAATAGGAAGTTTTAGCCTAAAACATGATTATGCGACCAAATCGGTAGAGATGACTACCTCTTATCAGGAAAATGTGAAGTTATCAAACTACTTTTCAAGTCTTCTATTCAAGAATATAAGAAGAAATACAAATATTTATATATAGGACTTATTCAAGTTTCAATAAAACCCTTGCATCGATTAGGTATAAATCACCCAGTTTTAGTTTAGATAAGAATGCTAGGAATATTAATTTTTATGAAACAACTCTTTCTTTGTTCTAAACTAATTTACATAGCGGTCTATGGTTTACTTAATGCCTTCCAAAATTTACTGTAAGGCTAGATGATCCTAGATCTTTAGATATTTTAGTAATGTATATTTAATCTCAAAACTATAACTTTGTTAAAGGAATGAAAACTATGGCTCTCATCTTTAGAATTTATTATAAATGCATTAGTTATATATAACCTTAAAAGCCAACAAGGTTTTTCTAAAAGGAAAACTATTTTTTTGGAAGCATATACTGAAAATTTTTTAATTTATACTCTTAAGAAGTTAAGTTGAGAAGAAGTTTCGCTTCTAAAAGAATGGACATCGAAAGAAGTACTTCTACTACAACTTAGTACTTCTTAATCAAACCTACTCTTGTGAAGCGATTTGATAATGAAAGTAATAAAATTCAGTTCCCTAGGAGTGTAGATTGGAGGCCTTCCTCTCCTAGAATAGAAAATTGTTTTAGTAGATTAAATTTAGCTCAAATACCGCTTCTTCAGAATATTCTAACTCCTTTTACTCAAATTAGAAGTCAAGTGCGAGAACCAAAGGCTGCTAGAGTAGATAACAATCCATTAGGTTCAAAGGAGTAGATTTCCAACCTCAAGTTCTCAAACTAGTTTATCAATGTAATTTCCCTATTTATTCTAAAATTAATGTATTAAACATGATTAGCTCAAAAGAACTTTTTAAGATTAATAAAGATATTTTAAGGGAAGAGTTTTTATCAAAAGAAAATAGAAAAAATTAGACAAAAATATTTCAAGAAATATACTAAGAAGAAACTTATCCAATAAGGGCAATGTGGTATTTTGATATGGAAATTGAACGTAGAAATGAACCTTTCTTCAAGTGGCTTAAAGAAAATTTTGGCTCAAGAAAAATGTATTTTATTCAAACATTAAACAAACCTACTCAAAAATGGGACACATAGAAGGGTCCCATAATGGAAAACCATCCCCTACTTTTAGAGGTTGAAATTAAAATTTAAGATGAATCCATCAAAGCTTCTCCATTCAAGAAAACAATCAGAGAAAATCAAGATTTAAATAGTATAAAGGTTCAAAATAATTACACAAATAAAGTTCTTCATACTTAGTCAACAAACTAATAAGATTGAAAACATGTTAATTGATAAACAAGATAAAGGTAAGTCTTTAATCAAAGAAGAAACTTCATCTTCAAAAATCTCAAAACCTATTTGTCCACCTATGATAATTCCATATATTCAAAATTTTTAGTTTAAAAGAAGTCATAAATTATAAGAAGAGATTTCAAATGGACTAAGCAAGCGAGAAATAAAACATAAAGATGTAGTCAATACAATTGATCAAGATATAGAAGAATTATCAAGTTAATTTTCTTAAAAACTCAGTATCAACGAAATTAATGGCTCTTAAAGGTTAAGAACTATCTCAAATAAACGTTCATCGTATTCGAGACCCTCTCTTTCAGACACTGTATGAAGAAAAGCCATATATAAAGTTAGCCAAGTATTATGGTAAAGGGATATATGAATGAAATATAGATAGAATGGCATAACATCAAATCTTGGATATACTTAGTTAAATGATTATTGCGTTGATTTCTTTCAAACAACAAATAATACTAATCATCAAATAGTAAAAATTTTAGTAACTGGATTCATTGAAATACTCAAAGGATAGTGGAAAGATTATCTTAATGAGTCTATAAGATAATATATTCTTAATTCAAAAAAGAAAAATAGTCATCAATAATGTTACAGTTTCAATGGAAGATGCCATTTTAACCTTAATTTATGCAATTACTAAACACTTGGTAGGAGATCCTACTCAATTTAAGGAAAGAAGTAGGGAAATCCTTCAAAATTTAAAGTGTCCAAATCTTAGTGATTTTAGGTGATATAAAAATGTTTTTCTTGCTAAAATGTTTTCAAGATACGATTGTGATGAAAGCTTTTGGGAGGAACACTTCATAGCTAGACTTCCAAAATTTTTTGCAAATAAAGTTAGAGAAAGAATATCAATAAAATATAACATTAGCTCATATTGTTGTAATATATCTTTTGGAGAACTTATCAATATTGTTAATTTAGAAGATTTAAGTTTATGTAATGATTTAAAACTCAAATAAAAAAATCAAAAGAGAAAAAGGTAGAAATAATTAGGAGATTTTTGTTATTAATATGGTTTCGAGAAGATTCAAGTTGCCTCATTGAAAGTCAAAAGAAAAATAAGAAACCTAGAAACCAAAGACTAGATGAGAAAAAGAAATTAAAAAATATAGAAATTATAAGCCAAAAAAGAAAACTTTCAAAAAGGAAATAAAATGTTATAAATGCAGAATAAAAGGACATACTACTCCAAAATGCTCAAAAATTAAGAAAATCAATAGCCTAGAATTGGAAATAAAGGGCAAAGACAAAATATTTACAATAATAAATGATAGTAATTTGGAGGATAGCATGTCAATTGAAGAGGAATTTGATTATGTTCAAGAAATTGAAAGCGACTTTGATATAGATTTGGATTACTGCTCTAAGAAAATCTATCCAAATAAATAAATAAATGTTATCAATAGTGAGGAAAGATTTCTATTAGAAATGGTTGATCAAATAAAAGATCTAGAAAAATAAAGAGAATAGTTGCTCAAGATTAGAGAAATGACTATATAAGAAGAAATGTATTCATATAATAGATTTTCAAAAAAAGAGCAATCTATAGCTAAAAAAAGTCTTTAAGAGAAAATAAATGTTATGAAAAAGGAAATAAAAGATTTAAAAATTAAGTATGAATATTTAGAAGATAAGATGTGTGAAGTGATAAAATAAAGTGCTCATGAGAAGTGTAAGCCTCGAATATTACTACTTAAGTGATTGCAGTTATTCGGAATTAACGGATTTAGGGTTCCGAAAAATATTCTTAGATTCAATTAGATTTTTAATATAAGGTCCAAAAAGTTAAAAGAAATACCTTAGTAAAGTTTATTCTATAAAATTAAGTCTGAAAAATATTTAAATTAATCAAAAAATATTTTTATCAGTAGTAAAATATTTATGTCATATACTTGAATCGTGAGATTAGATTATAATGAGGCCCTAACAATAAAATTACCTGACCTATAAATATAATAATTTGGAGCAAATTAAGAATAAAATCGATAATAAATGTGTCATGTATACAAGTGTATACCTAAAATTGGAAAAATAGCAATATATTATTAATATAACCAAATTAGTGTTCCAAATGAGCTAAGTAAATTAAGGATACTTAGGAGATAGCTAGTGGACATGGAAACCAAGGAATAGGGTGTGGTAAATTGCCGATACAAATTAGAGACATCTTCACATGTGACTTAACATTAAATAAAGTAAAGAAAATGTAAAAACAAGGATAAATGGCACATGAAAAATCCTTCATCGATAAAAGGACTCCTATAAAACCAAAAGCTCAATTCTGAAGTTGAGTTTAGCCATTTTAGGAGTTAAGAAAAATGTTAGGAGGCTTAAGAAGTGTTGAGAAGAATCTTTGCAAAATTAGCAAAAAAATAGCACAAAATAGGATTTTGGGTTCCGTAGGCCAACCATAACCTAAAAGTGAACCAAATCACTTAGAGAGAGGAGAGGTGATGCTAAGTTGGGCTAATACACCCTTACCCCTAGATGGTGGCCGGAGGTTCAAGTGGCGATGAGTTTCGTTTTTGCTTAATTTTGATTATAACTTTCTAGAAATAGCAAACAAACTTTGAAAATTATAATTTTGGTTTTCCCAAGTATTTTCATATGTAGATTCTAAATTTTAAACCAGATTTTCCAAATTCAAAATGAAAACATGAGCTTCTTAAGAAATGGTGTCTAAAAATGAATTTTACAAAAACTTTTAAAAGTAGCAAATGATGTCATTTCTACCCTAATTTTTGCATATAAGTTCCTTAAAAGGCTTATTTTAATGTTATGCAAATATTTTTTAAAAAATATGAATTTAAATTTTGGGTATTTATAGTCTCACATAGAATAAGGAGTTGAAAGTGTAGGAAATTAATGTTTTTTAATGTAATTTGGTTTGCATATGTTATATGTTGGTTGTAATTGGAGTTTGAGATATTGAACTATTTTGGTGAAGTGTGGAAGCATAAGTGTGGATGTTGGAGTTGGGTGTTTAGATGATTTAAAGAATGTTTAGTATAGGTAGGAATGTGAGTCATCATGTATATCAGAACATATAGTAGCAAGGATTATGAAATGGCTTAATGTGTAGTTCGTAGGTCAAAAACTAATGTAAGGGGTTGGTTGATTTTCTGGATATGTATGTGTTCATAGTAATTCTCTATGCTCCTTATGCGTGTTTAGCTAAGTAACTAACTTAAATGACATATTGGTAGTACTCTAGCAAATTGGACATTTAATAAGTGTTTTACTAAAGTTTTATATATTAAAATCGAAATACTGTAATGAGGAAATGAGATATAGTGATATCCATATAATGTTAAAGAGGTCAGAAACCATGTTAGGAAGTACATTGAATGGACCTTATGTATAGGGGATAGTTAGAAATTGGGTTAAAGCCTAGGTCAGAATGTATCTAGTATTAAAGTTGTCTTAAAATGAATAATACCCATACTTGGATCTCAAAGTGTAAGTAAGTTAGTAACCTTGCTTATTCTTAACCTATATTGACTCGAGTGTTGCACATGTTTGTTTAAGTGAAGTGGGCCTAAGAAGAGCTTTAGATGCAAGAGTAAGCTTTAGGAATTTGCTAAGTAGTCCAAGTAAGTGGCTTGCTTGTATTCTAGAGTAAATTTTATCTACTCTTAACTCATCCAATTGAAATGAATGTGATGGATTTTGTGTGTAAATGTGATATGTTGTTTGATGAGTTGCTAGGATGATTCCTAACCTGCTGGGTATGTGTATTGTTGGTTGATTCTTATTTCATGAATGCAATATGTGCTATTGCTGGGTTGTTGATTGAACTTAATGTGCTTTGATTTGTACTAACTTGATAGAGAGAATAGGTACTGATCTTACCTCCTAAGGTGTTCATTTAAGTGAACTTAATACTGAGGTTTTAGAAATGGAATTGCAAAAGAAAATAAAGTAAAGGCTTAGGTAATAAAGAGATGAATAAGCTTGCTTGTGTTGCTTAGAATTGCTTAGTCTTCCTTGGTATGTAGTTGATGCATTCATGGCATGGCACGACACGAGAAGAACCCACAAGTCAAGTTTTCAAAAACTGATATTTTGCTTAGTTGAGCTTTATTTTGAAAACTAGTTTCTTTTTAAGCAAATGTTTTATTATTGGAACTTGGTTTTGTAGTGTAAACATCTTGGTTTACAAAAATTGGTTTTTGAGCATATAAAATTGCATAGCTTAGGCTAAAATGAGTTTATTAAACTTTATTTTAGGTTCCTATACTTTGGTGTATGTTCAAATGCTTGGATTGAAGTCGACTAACCGGATGAGGGCTAAGACTAGGGTTAAGTTAGGATATCAACGCCGATGCATATCATGTGCATATGCATGAGTGTGACATGTATTTGTTACATTTGCATTGCTTGGTTAATAAGAAGTGTGTTGTGATTAGAATTGAATAATTGATATGTGTTTATAATAACATACTGCTTATGTTATGTTTGTCTATCCACTCTCATTTAGCTTACAATAAGTTGAGGAGATAAATTTTCTTATTCTCAAGTTTTGAAAGAAGTTAGCCAAGATCTCATATCATGGAAATAAGGAAACTCTAGTATACATAATTAGTATCTTTGAGGTAAACTATGAAGCCAAAAGTATGTCAAAATGTTGGTCACAAAGTGTGTTGTAAAAAAAACCCTATGTAGCTTAGTGAATCAGAAACTGAATTCAAGTATTAGGAAGGACTTCTACAGAAAGATTGTTAAGTTGTATATAAAAGCCCCAACAAGAGATTATAATGTAGATCTTCTAATGAATTTATATAATATAAAGTCATCTTAATGGGTGGTATGTAATATATAGGAGTTTTACAGTTGTGATACTTTAAGTTTCGCCCACTATCGTAGAAGATTTCCACTCTGGTTAATTATGCTATATAAAAGAGCTTTGTTTCAAGTTTTTAATGTGGTTGAACAATAGGTGTTGTATAAATTCTATCTTATCCCTCGCTTAGGAATGGTAGTAACAAACTGCTTTTTAGATATCAAAAATAAAGAAAAATTTTTAAACAGACATCTAGAAAGTAGGGCAGTACAAAATGAAAAGTAAAGAAAAGATTCAAAATGTTCAAGATTCTAGTGAAGAAGAATAAAAAGGAGTAGAAGAAAATAATCAAGAAATTGAAAAATATGTTAATTTACTTAATAGAATAAATATTAAAAAATGGTATGTCAAAGTAATAGTAGTTATAAAAAATGAATTTACTATGAAAGTAATAACCTTATTAGATTGTGGTGCTGATCAAAATTGTATTTAAGAAGGATTAGTATCGATAAAATTTTATCTAAAAAAAAAAAGATTAGTATTGACAAATAGATCCATACTAAATATCAATTATAAATTATCTAATGCTAAAATTGTTCAAGAAGGTGTTAATTTTAAAACTTTGTTTATTTTATTCAAAAACATTAATAATTTAGTAATATTAGGAACTTCATTTTTTAACATACTTTACCTTTTTTCAATCACTCCAAAAGGATTAAAGACAAAAGTTAAAGCTAAAGAGATATTCTTCAAATTCGTTTATCTTATGTGGGTGAAAGAAGTCAATTTGTTAAAGGAAAACATGGTTTGTCAAATTGAAATTAATTTATCAAATTGAAAGAGAATCAAAACATATTAATTTTCTCAAAAAAGAAATTCAAAAAGAAAGAATTAATTTACAACTTAGGCGAAAGGGGACTTAAGAAAAAGCTAAAAAAAAAAACATTATAGGAGAAATTTGAAAAGGAAATTTCCTTTGAAATTTTAAATGCGCTCTAGTTTAGAAAGAAGCATATGGTAAAATTGCCTTATGTAGAAAGATTCTCAAAAAACAAAATCCTTGCATAGGTTAGGCTTATTCACATAAATCAAGAACTATTAGAGTTTTGTAAAAAAAAAAAAAATTGAAGATTATTAGATGAAAAATTAATTAGGAAATCAAAATCACCTTGGTCATGTTCAGCCCTTTATGTTCAAAATCAAGCAAAATCAAAAAGAGGTATTCTAAGATTAATTATCAATTATAAAACATTAAATGTAATTCTCAATTGAATTAAGCATCCAATACCCAATAAGAGACTTGGTCAATAGATTAGCATATACTAAGATCTTTTTAAAGTTTAAAACCTAAGATTAAAGAAGAATACATCAACATTGGATAAAGATTCTTGAGATGTGTCAATAAGACTTCGACAAAGGTTTACATTTAGGTTTACACTCTAGAATGTAATGATTTGAGCTTAAGAGTGCTCCATCAAAATTTCAAAACATTATGAATGAAATTTGTACTCCATATTTAAGTTTTTCAATAGTCTATATAAGCCATGACGTCTATTAAAAAAATGAGTGGTCTAGTTGTTTCTAATAAAATAAAATAAAATTGTTTCAAATAAGAATTACATCTTTAAGCCATGACATCTATTAAGGAACAATCAAACCAATAAATAGTTCCATAGAGCTTGCTAAAAAATTCTTAGATAATGTCAAAGATAAAAAAGCAACTTCAAAGATTCTTGAGATGTGTCAATTATGTTCTTGATTTTATTCAAAATTTAAAACCTAAATGTAAACCTTTATCCCAAAGATTAAAGAAGAATACATCAACATTGGATAAAGAGATTACTAGAATTGTTCAAGAGATTAAAAGGGAATTAAAAAATCTAGCTTATCTTGGAATAATCAATCCCAATGCTAGGTTTATAGTTGAAGCAAATGCTTTGGACATAAGATTTGGTGGGATATTAAAATAATTGTTCAATGACTAAGAACGAACAAGTAGTAGAATATTATTCTAAATTATAGCAAAACACTCATTAATTATTCAACAGTAAAAAAAAAAAAGTTTTATCAATAGTTTTATATCTTTCAAAATTTCAAGATGATTTTTTTGGAAATAAATTTTTAATTTGAGTAAATTGTAAATCTACCAAAGGAATTTTTTCGAAAGATATTAAAAATCTTGTTTCCAAATAGATATTTTCCAAATTGCAAGCTATTTTATCTGCTTTTGATTTCTAATGAGTTCATCAAAGGAGAATCTACTCTCTTCCTCATTTTCTTTCAAGAGAGTTCCTTTAAGTAAAAATGTCGAAGTAAAAAATTATAACCAATTATGCCATTAAATTTTTTCCATCAACTTCTTCAAAACTAGCAATATGGCTACTTGTTCCCAAAACATATTTAGGTGAAGTAGGAAGCTCTTCCTTTGCATCTTTGCTCACTTTTCCTATTCAAAATCAAAATCATTTCCAAGTCTTCTATGAAAATTATGTAGCTCAACCATCTCATAATACCAATTGAAATTTATCAAGGTTCTAGATGTTTTTGCAAGCATTATGATCCATTGTTTTTCTTTAAGTTTTTATTGTTCTCAGTAAGGTTTAATTTGGGATGGATTACAACATGGACCTATGCCATAGAAGAGAACTCTCAAGGACAACCCTTCATAAAGAGGGTTATTCAAGTTAAGTGGTAGGAAAAGTTCAATACCTCAATAACAAATACCAAGATTGTTCAAGCATACATTGATCAAACAAAAAAAAAAAGCATTGTTCAAAATAGCGAGTTCTTAAAAGATAAGAGTAAGATTTACGTAGAATTGACAAGGATCTTTGATCTTCAAGAACATAAAAGAAAAATAATTGAATTAAAGTCAAAATTGTTTGAAGAAGAAGCCAGCTCTGGTACCAATAAGCCTAATCAAAACAAGGATGATCACAAAGGAATCAATACATCTCAATATGAATCCTATTATGAGTGATTGGTTAAACACCATTGTTTAAAATGTGAGGATGAGAGACTAAAGTTTGATTATGTTCAATCAATGAAACCTCTTGCTCAAAAGAAATCATTTAGAAAAATTAGGATTGTTCAATAATAAAATAAGGTGAGACAAGACAGCTTATTCAAAAGTAGAAAGCATTAGCTTATTAAGACAAAAATGGCTACAGTAAAGATTCCCTATGCAACAAGCTTTAAGGATGAATTCTCTGTAGCCTTATTCAAAGAAAGATTCCTTTATTCAATAACTTTATCAAAAGATAAAATCTATAGAATGGATTATTGGCAACCTTATGGATTCCTTTCTTTAAGTGTAAAAGAAAGAGTCTAAAGGAGGAAGGGGCATCGATTGCTATCAGTTACTTATACTCCTTCTTAAGCTAATACAGAACGATCATCACTCTTCTCACTCATCATTAATTCCTTTACTACTAAACTTTCATTTTTACTTATATTATTATAAACCTCTGTAATCTCTTCAATATCTTTATATATCTTTTTAATCTTCTTCAGTCTTTTCAAAGATTTATCCTAAAGATTTTCTTGTTCAATTGTAAGTCTTCTTATTATAATCTTTTAATTCTACGTATCAAAGTTTTCTATGAAATTTTGTTTTCAAATTTCTTTGTATATTTTATAATGAGAAATTTAAATAGATTCATCAATTGAAATAAAGAAATTATTAGTGTATTAAACAAACAAATTAATCAATTGTTGTATAATGGGAATTGATTATTTAACTCAAATAGTCATAAGACCAAATATTAGTGCCAGATCTCAAGAAAGCACTAAAGAAACAATAATCGAACAATCCATCGTAAGCATCATATGATATCCATAAAGAAGATTTTAAGGATTAAATTTCGTTCAAATATTACAAGAGTAACTTACTAGTTTTGATGATTTTGAATTTTTGGTATACACACACATATACATATATGTACACATGTACATGCACATGTACATACACATATACATACAATATCATTAAACTATGTATAGTAGCTTAATAATATTTATAAATTGTACCATTTAATTTACTATTAGTATTAAGATATAGTAAATTTAGTATACTGTAAAGGTATAGAATACAATTATATATAATTCGATGTTGCAATATTATTTTTACTATAGGAATATTGTAATTGCTAAAATTATATATGTATCCTAAATTAGTATCTAATACTAATAATAAACCATATTAATAATAGTATATATAGCCACAACTTATTATATAGCATAGGATAATAGAACACCTGTATTTGTACTAGTATTCTCTATGTAAGAGTATTTGTAAAACCTAAGTTAAAAATAAAAATAATAAATAAATTAATTTAAGGGCATTAAAGAAATAAGTGATTTTTATATCCAGGTATTGATATGGCTTGTAAATTGATGTCAAGTGTTAAGGGCAAGGTTGTCATAGGAAAAGATCCAGACATTGGTATGGCTTGTGATTATACGTTAATGCTAGAGGCATTTTGGTCCGAGAAAAAGTTATACTCTCTACTAATTCAATCAATTTTAACTTACAATTACCATAACTCTCTCACATAGAAACTTACAATACTTTTTAGGGAATTTGCAGAACTCATCTCGACCCTAATTCCCAAATCAAGATTCGTGTTCTTGAAAGAGAAATTAAACAAGAATTAATCTTTCCTCCTTAATTAAGCAAGTTATCCTTCTATCCTCATTCTACCTTTTTCAATTTATGCTTTTAAGGTTCCTTTAAGTTTTAAGAATGGAGATGTTGATATTATTAGTGTGGTGGTGGTGCTGATGATGTGGTTATAATGTAATTATATCTTGATGGTGTCACGAAGTGGTGTTGGGATGTGTAGTATGCGCGTATCGTATCTTGTATGGGTGTGTGTATATGATAGAATTTTTGTATGTGTATATGTGTGAAAGTTATGGTTTTGAGTAATATGTGTATGCACGCATAGATTGGAGTGGTGATGTGCATTGTAGGTGTATGTATGGGACAACATGTTGTGACTTGTATAAATGTCGGTATCACATGTGTTTATGTTAGGAGAATATTGGGAAGATATCTGGAATACAGTTTAGAAGCTTAGAGTATGGAGCTAAGGGTGGAGTTAAGGAAGAAGAAGTATTAAGTCATGAAACTATTAAATTCTAAGCTAGCTTTTATATCTTGGATAGGTACTAGAGAATGCGTAGTGTTGGATCAACTTGGGATAGGAACTCCAGTTACGAGATACATGTTTGTTGAATGTCTGTATTAGGTTGGCAAATGTAAACTAGACTAATTGAAACTTGGACTTAATTGTGTTGTTAGTTGTGCTTGGCTTTAACCACTCGTTGGTCGAGTCCAGTAGTGTTAGTGAGGTATCTGGTGATCTTTGCGTGATGCTATCCCCAATGGAGTCCTGCATTAAAAGGATCTAGATAGATCTAGATTGGTTTATGGCATTCGGGTGTTAGGGAGTACCCAACACCAATACTTATATTGTATATATATATTGTGTGTTAAGGGAGTACCCAACACTAATACTTCTAATGGTGGTATATGTGCGTATGTGTTTGATTGATACTTGTATTTATACGTATGTGTATGGTATCCTGTATTGGGTATTGGCTTACCCTACGAAGATTCTTATTTTTTAATTGCAGGGATAGGTTACGAGATAGACGATGGGATATATGCTAAGGATTACGGATTTGATTATCTATACTATGATGAGTAGGAAGATTATTATTATTTTGATTGAGCTAGGGCATCGTAGTTTAATTGTAAGGGTAGACTTGAGTTGTGTTGATTTTCATTGTAATGGTTTATGATGAGACTTATGTGGTTATGGAGTCGCCTATTGGAGCTATAAAACTCCAGTTATTGATCTAGAGTCTTTTTGTATTTTATAGAGTTGCATAGATGACATTGCATTCTTATTTAATTTCGATGGTTTTTAAATGGTGAATTGGCAGATTTCATGTTATTATCTTGTAAATCTTAGATAAGTTGCAGGTTTCTAGATGCCTGATGTGTCAATAGAAGTTAAGGATATGTGGCGGGGTTATGGTGTCCTAAGTTCCGAGTCGTTACAACTTTTAGTGGTATTAAAGCCTAGGTTGAAGATCTTTAGGAAAATAGGAATGATAACTTGTAGGTGGATAGTATTTAAGTTACTATAACCCATCACCCCTTTCATCACGGGCGTAATAAGAGAGAATTGAGCGAATAGCAATCGTCACCCCCTCCATCATGGTTGTGATCAAGGGATTGATCATTGTTGGAGTGAAATTTTCACTTTTCTTCACGATCGTAATTAAATATGTAAGAGTGATCCCCCTCCCCCCTCCATCACGATTGTGACTAGTAGAAGATTTAATAGATATGAAAAACAAAAAAAAAAAAACAAAACAAAAAAAGAAAGAGAGAGAAAGAAAGAAGAAGTAGAAGAAGGGGCGGCTCAAGTAGCTAAAGGATTAAGTTTGAATTTGGGATTGAACTATTAAGTGTCTAAGTATTGACTTTAAGTTGTCTTATGTCCTCTTATTGTGCTTTGTTGCCTGATTATTTATTATTTCTTTTATTTACCTACCTCCTAACTTTCCTTTAGGTTGGTTGTCTATGTTTCCATCTTTAGAATGCCATTTAGGAGAGCAGGTTCAAGTTCTTCTTGACCTCAGGACTACATAACTGAAGGGCAAGACATTCAGGGTGGTCAAAATGTGCAGGGAAGCTAGGGCACTCGAGAAGGTTATGGATTACCTAGCGCATAGCAGCAGCAGGATTGGCAAGGGCATAGGCCTATGGAAGTCGATGCAGTATAGTTATCGGATGCCATGAACAATCTAGTAGGTGCCATGGTTTAGCAGTAAGAGCAGATTAGACAAGATGTATAGATGATCCAGGCTAATGCTGATGCCTGGTGTCAAGAGAGGCAAGCAATCCGATAGCCTGGGATGTACCGTTTCCTAAAAGTAGCTAAGGAGTTTGACCCTAAGCCTAATGACACTATTGTTGTTGAGGAGTGGATCAGGCAAACAGAGAAAGCTTTTGCCATGGTTGAGGTTCCATATGATAAGAAAGTGGACCATGCATCTTTCATGCTGAGGGGAGATGCATTGAAATGGTAGGATGGCATCCCACGTGCAAAGCTTGAGTTGGGGGCTTGGACTTAAGAGAGGTTGAAGGACAGATTTTTCGAGCACTTCATTCCTTTTAGTGTGAGAGAATAGATGCAGCTAGCATACTAGACTCTCCATCAGGGGAGTAAGACTGTAGCAACTTATAAGGCTGAATTGGATTGGTTGGCTCGTTTTATACACGAAGATTCTAGAAGGGGATGAACAGTCAAGGATTAATAGGTTTGTCTTTGGGTTAGAGCCCGAAGTATAAGAGGAGGTTGTAACCTTTCAGCTTACAGCTTATGCAGCAACAGTTGATAAGGCTAAGTGTTTAGAGCAGCTTATGAAGAGGAATCAGGAGCAATTAGCTTGTAAAGTGGCCTTAGGGAAAAGGCCTCGGCTAGGTTATGTGATGCCAGGGTCTAACAGAGCAAAGTGGCTAGTTTCAGGAGTGGTTATCAAAGAGGGTGGAGACAGGCCAGTAGTAGTGCAACCCAGACCTATAGCATTGCCAGCATCGGTTCAAACGAGAGTGTTTGCACTAGCTGTAAAGTGCACACGATGTTTTAGGCCTCATAAAGTGTCAGCTTGTAAGTGGGTAGTAAGAGCGTGTTTCCTTTATGGTAAGACAGGGCATGTGAGTAGGGATTGTAGAGAGTCTATTATTCTATACTAGGGTTTTTGTTATAATTATGGATAGAGAGGACACTGTATGGCAGATTGTAAGGATGCAAGGAGCCAGGTAGCCTAAAGAACACCAGTTGTAAGACCTCAGGCAGTTCCCAGAGTGACTCGTCCTTAACGGGCTGGCCTATGGCACAGAGCCCCAGCCCATGTCTTTGCACTTCAACACTAGGACACTACCTATGACATAAATACCATGGCAGGTACGCTTTTTGTCCTATCCCATAGTGTTTATGCACTTTTTGATATCGGTACTTCCTACTCATGTATGGCCGAGTCTTTTGTATGTATATGTGGTTTACATGTTTTTATCTTAGATAATTATTTAGTTGTGAATACCCCGTTAGGGAGTAAAACAGTTTTAAATAGAATTTGTAAAGATGTGGAGATAATGGTTGAAGGAAGGGTTTTAGCAGCAGACTTGTTAGTATTGGAGTTATCAAATTTCGAAGTCATTCTAGGGATGGATTGGCTTTCAAAGCACCATGCTACACTTGATTGTTATAATCAAGTAGCATTCTTTCAACCCTTAGGAGGAGTACCTTTCAATTATAAACTAGAAACTGAAGGGCTGACTCGGTGTATTTCATATGAGTTATGGGAAAGGCCTATTATAGCGGCTTTAGTGGCAGAAGTGAGCATACTTGAGTCGAAGTTACATTTGAAACTGGTAAGATAAGAGTACCTAGATGTGTTCCCTAAAGACTTACCAAGTATTCCACCTAATAGGGAAGTTGAATTCAAAATCGATCTGGTTCCAAGGATAAGACCTATTTTGAAACCGGCTTATTGGATGGCGCTTATCGAGTTAGTGGAGCTGAAGAAGCAATTGCAAGAGCTACAAGATAAAGGCTTCATTAGGCTTAGCTCGTCACCTTAGGGGGCTTTGGTACTATTTGTGAAGAAGAAGGATGGAATTTTGCGGATGTCCATTGACTATTGAGAGTTGAATTAGGTCATGATAAAAAATAAGTATCCACTTCCGAAGATCGATGACCTTTTTGATCAGTTATAGGGTATACAAGTCATTTCTAAAATAAGCTTGCGTTTAGGGTATTATTAGTTAAAGGTTAGGGCTGAGGGTGTAGAGAAGACAGATTTCAGAACTAGATACGGGTTATATGAATTTCTGGTAATGCCTTTCAGTTTCACAAATGTTCTAGCGGCATTCATGGACCTCATGAACCAAGTATTTAGGGTGTACCTTGATAAGTTTGTCATTGTTTTTATTGATGACATCCTCATTTACTTTAAGAATAGAAAAGAACATGAAGAGTACTTGAGGATTGTATTAAGGAAGTTGAGAGAAGAAAGGCTTTATGTTAAGTTTAGCAAATGCGACTTCTAGTTGGAGTAGGTAGCTTTCCCCAATTACATAGTAAATCAAGATGGTATAGTTGTAGACCTAGAGAAAATAAAAGGCAATTGTTAAGTGGCCCAGACCTATTATAGTGTTAGAGGTTAGAACTTTTCTAGGGTTAGCTAGATATTATCGGAAGTTTATGGAGGGCTTTTTTAAGATTACAGTGCCTTTGACCTGGTTGACTTAAAAAGGGGTAAAGTTCATATGGGATGACAATTGTAAAGTAAACTTCTAGCAATTGAAGGATAGATTAGTGGTAGCTCCGATATTGACCTTACCCTATAGTGGGGAAGAGTTTGTTATTTACAGTGATGCCTCCATATAAGGGTTAGGGTATATTCTTATGCAAAATGGTAAAGTGATAGTATATGCATCTTGCTAGCTTAAGCCATATGAGAAAAATTACTTAATTCATGACCTAGAATTGGCAGCTGAGGTACATACATTAAAACTTTGGAGACATTACCTAGTAGGAGAGAGGTGCAAGGTGTATACAGATCATAAGACCCTTAAATATTTCTTCACTCAAAAAGACTTAAATATGAGGCAAAAGTGTTGGCTAGAGCTAATCAAGGACTATGACTTAAATATTAAGTACTATCTAAGTAAAGCCAATGTGGTAGTTGATGCCCTGAGTAGGAAAAGACAAGGAAATCTAGTCAGCTTGATCATTACTTAGAGGCCATTACTCGAGCAAATGCGCCGACTTAAGTTAGAGGTGTTGACTAGAGAAGTTGGAACCAGATTGGTAAGTTTAAGGATACAGCCTATGTAGATAGATCAAATTAAAGCTGCATAGTTAGAAGATCAAGGGATTCAAGAGATAAAAGACAAGACAGGAGAGGGGAAAGCTCCAGACTTTATAGGAGAAGCTGAGGGAGTTTTGAAGTTTAAGGGCAGACTGTGTGTACTAGTGCAAAAGTGAGATTTTGAAAGAAGTGTACTACTCTGCCTATTCTATTCATCCGGAGGACATGAAAATGTATAAAGACTTGAAAGATCACTACTGATGGAATAATATGAAGAGAGAAATAGCAAAATATGTGTCCAAATGATAGACTTGCCAACTAATTAGAATCGATCATCAGAAGCAAGCTAGTGAGTTACAACCTTTACTAGTACCAAAATGGAAGTGAGAGCATATGACCATAGACTTCGTCACTACCCTACCAAAAACTTTGGCGGAACATAACGCCGTATGGGTGATAGTAGATAGGTTGACCAAGTTTGTACATTTCATCCCCATAAACATCAAGTATCAATTAGGAAAGCTCACCAAGTTATACATTCAAGAAGTAGTGAGATTACATGGGGTATTGGTGTCTATCACATTTGATAGGGACATTCGGTTTTTCAACCACTTTTAGTGAAGCTTGTAGAAGGCTTTAGGTACTAAACTACAGTTTAGCACTGCTTTCCATCTATAGATAGATGGTTAGTCAAAGTGTACCATTCATATTTTAGAAGACTTGTTGAGAGTGTATGTGCTTGACTTCAGTGGACATTAAGATGAGCATTTAGCTTTAGTGGAGTTCGCTTATAATAATAGCTATTAAGCTACCATTCAAATGGCTTTGTTTGAAGCTCTTTATCGTCAGAAGTACATATTGCTTATTCATTATGACAAAGTAGGTGAGAGACAGTTAGTGGGATCAGACTTGGTGTAAGAAGCAGTGGATAAGATTAGGTTGATTCTTTAGAGGATGAAAACCGCCTAAAGTAGGTAAAAGAGTTACGTCGATAGGCGGTGTCGCCCTCTAGAGTTTCAAGTAGGCGAAGAGGTATTGTTAAGAGTTTCCCCAGTTAAGGGTGTGGTCAGATTTAGCTTGAGGAGTAAGTTGAAACCGAGGTATATAGGCGCTTACAAAATCACAGAAAAGATTGGCAAGGTGGCCTATAGTTTAGAGCTTCCACTAAAGTTGGAGGGTGTGTACAACGTTTTCCATGTATCTATGTTAAGAAAATATAAGAAACTCGGTCTGTATCACATGGAAGAATCACATGTGTAGGTAGTAGATTTAGAGTCATTAGAGTTACAGCTGGACATGACAATGGTAGAACGTCTAGTAAGGATAGTCGATACTAAAGTACAACAACTAAGGAGGATAACTATTCCTTACGTCAAAGTTCAGTAGCCTAACTAATTGGAAAGAGAAGCAATCTGGGAGCTTGAGGAGGAAATCAGGACCAAGTATCCAAAATTATTTAACGGCTCAGGTATGTAAACTTTCGAGGACAAAAGTTTTGCTAAGAGGGGAAAAATTGTAAAACCCAAGTTAAAAATAAAAATAATAAATTAATTAATTTAAGAGAATTAAAGGAATAAGTGATTTTTATATCTAAGCATTAATATGGCTTGTAAATTGATGTTAAGTGTTAGGGGCAAAATTGTCATGGGAAAAGATCTAGACATTGGTATGGTTTGTGATTATATATTAATGCTAGAGGCATTTTGGTCCGAAAAAAAGTTATACTCTCTACTAATTCAATCAATTGTAACTTACAATTACCATAACTCCCTCTCATAGAAACTTACGATACATTCTAGGGAATTTACAGAACTCATCTTAACGTCAATTCTTGAATCAAGATTCATGTTCTTGAAAGAGGAATTCAACAAGAATGAATCTTTCCTCTTTAATCAAGTAAGTTATCCTTCTATCCTCATTCTACCTTTTTCAATTTACGCTTTTAGGGTTCTTTTAAGTTTGGGAATGGAGGTGTTGCTATTGTTAGTGTGGTGGTGGTGATGATATAGGTATGATGTAATTATATCTTGACGGTGTTGCAAAGTAGTGTTATGATGTATAGTGTACATGTATCGTGTCTTGTATGGGTGTGTGTATATCATGGAATTTTTGTGTATGTATAGGTATGAAATTTATGGTTTCAAGTTATATGTATGTGCACACTGGATTGGAGTGGTGGTGTGCACTGTGGGTGTACGTGTGGGACAACATGTTGGGACTTGTGTGAATGTCGGTATCGCCTGTGTTTATGTTAGGAGAATGATGGGAAGATATATGGAATGCGGTTTGGAAGCTTAGAGTATGGAGTTAAGGAGGAAGAAATAGCGAGTTGTAAAACTATTAAATTCTAAGCTAGCTTTTATATCTTAGATAGGTACTAAAGAACGCGTGGTGTTGAATCAAATTAGGATAGGAACTCCAGGTACAGGATACGTGTTTATTGAATGTCTGTGTTAGGTTAACTAATATAAAATGGACTAATTAAAACTTAGACTTAATTGTATTGTTTGTTTTGCTTGGTTTCGACCATCTACTAGTCGGGTCCAGTAGTGTTAGTGAGGTACCTAGTGATCTTTACGCGACGTTGTCCCTTATGGAGTCCCGCACTTAAAGGACTTAGGTAAATCTAGGTTGGTTTATGGCACTCGGGTGTTAGGGAGTACCTAACATTAATACTTATGTTGTATCTATATATATTGTGTGTTAGGGGTCATGAGTAACCCGAGGTCTTAGGACGCTGAGACCGTGATGGTTGTGGGCCTAAATAAAACATTTAAAACTATTGCTTGTTGCATTTTAATGGTAGTATGTATGTGTGTGTTTGACTGATACTTATGTTCATTCGTATGTGTATGGTATCCTACACTGGGCATTAGCTTACCCTATGGGGATTCTTATTTTTCAATTGCAGGGATGGGTTATGAGATAAATGATGGGTTATATGTTGAGGATTACAGATTTAACTATCTATACTATGATGAGTAGGGAGATTATTATTATTTTGATGATGGAGCTAGGGCATCGTAGTTTAATCGTAGAGGTGGACTTAAGTTGTGTTGATTTTTATTGTAATGGTTTATGATGAGACTTATGTAGTTATAGAGTCGCTTATGACTCCTGTTGCTAGATTTAGTAAGTTATTGATCTAGAGTCCTTTTGTATTTTATGGAGTTTAGTAGATGACATTACATTCTTATTTAGTTTCGATAGTTATTAAATGGTGAATCGGTAGATTTTATGTTATTATCTTATGGATCTTAGATAAGTTGTAGGTTTCTAGATGCCTGACATGTTAGTAAAAGTTAAGGATACGTAGTGGAGTTGTAGCGTCCTGGGTTCCAGGGTGTTACAGTATTAATACTATGTATACTATATATAAAATGAATGTAAGTTATATTAACTACATTGTGGCATATCACGCATATATGAGTGTGTTCGTATTATGATTACACTAGTGATATTCATATTAATAGTTACAATNGCAGAGAGACAAGTGGAGAAGGAAATCATATGCTTAATTGAGAAGGAGTTCAAGAATCAAGGTGCCTCTATCCTTATTATACCAGCTTTTAGTCTTTGAGTAAAAAGAAAAAGAAAAGGGAAAGAATTCAAGAGATACATAGAAAATACAAATTTGTTCTAATTTTCAACTATATTATAGATTCACCTTTATGTATAAATGCGTTTATTTTATTTTAAGCTTTAATTGATTTTTTTTTCCTTGAAACCATCCTAATTTGAAAGGAAAAAAAGAAAAAGATAGAAGCTTTCACTATTGCATTATCAGTATCATAATTAGTATAAGTAATACTAGTTATATCCATAATATACTCATTTTATAGGGATACTTGATATTAGTAAGTATATTAACAATGGGGTATATTATACATATAGATATCCCTAGGTTATACTTAAAAGTAAATATTATTGACATAATATTTACTTTTAAGTATAACCTAGGGATATCTATATGTATAATATACCCCATTGTTAATATACTTACTAATATCAAGTATCCCTATAAAATGAGTATATTATGGATATAACTAGTATTACTTATACTAATTATGATACTGATAATGCAATAGTGAAAGCTTCTATCTTTTTCTTTTTTTCCTTTCAAATTAGGATGGTTTCAAGGAAAAAAAAATCAATTAAAGCTTAAAATAAAATAAACGCATTTATACATAAAGGTGAATCTATAATATAGTTGAAAATTAGAACAAATTTGTATTTTCTATGTATCTCTTGAATTCTTTCCCTTTTCTTTTTCTTTTTACTCAAAGACTAAAAGCTGGTATAATAAGGATAGAGGCACCTTGATTCTTGAACTCCTTCTCAATTAAGCATATGATTTCCTTCTCCACTTGTCTCTCTGCTCTACAAAATGCACACTCCTCTCTCTCTCTCTCTAAAAATCAATCTCTTCCTCTCACATTTTGATCTCACTAAAACCCTATAAATTAGTACTAGTATTCTATACTTAGCTGCTAAGTACCATGACATATTATATTATTACTATAATGCAATATTATAAAGTGACTATATATAGTATATGGTTATAATATATTATCGCAATTCAAGTAAATAGTTATATTTTCGAAGATATAATAACATACATGGAAGTATCATACACTATCACTAAACTATGTATATTAGGTTAATAATATTTATAAATTGTACTATTCAATTTACTATTATTATCAATGTATAATTAATTTAGTATACTATATAGGTGTATAATACAATTATATATAATTCTATATTGTAATGTTATTTTTACTATAGGAATATTGTAATTGCTAAAATTATATAAGTATCCTAAAATAGTACGCAATACTAATAATAAACCATATTAATTATAGTATATATAGCCACAACTTATCATGTAGTACAGGATAATAGAATATCTGCATTTACAATAGTATTCTTTATGTAAGAATATTGATACTATGTGTACTGCATATGATACGAATGTATGTTATATTAACTACAATGTAGCATATCATACATGTAGGAATGTGTTCGTATTATAATTATATATATTAGTGATATACTATATTAATAGTTACTATATATATTATTGATATAATATTTACTTTTAAATGTAACCTAAGGATATCTATATGTATTATATGCCACTTTGTTAATATAATTATTAATATTAAGTATCCCCATAATATGAGAATATTATGGATATACTAGTATTACATATACTAATTATGGTACCGATAACATAACATAGAAAACTTCTATCTTTTCTTTTTTCTTTCTTTCCTTTTAAATTAGGATGATTTCAAAAAATGAAAAAAAAAAAATCCGTATTAAACCCAAAATAAAATAGACACAATTATACAAAAAAGTAAATTTATAACTTAGTTGAAAATTAGAACAAATTTGTATTTCTGTATGTATCTTCTAAATTCTTTCCCTTTTATTTTTTTTTTCTTGAAATCCAAAAACTAGTATAAATAAGCATTGAGGCACCTTGATTCTTAGAGGTGCATCTGGACGGGTCATTATAGGGCTTTTAATCCTCCCGATCCACTAAAAACTCTATAGGATTTAACTCTATAAAGTTTTAGGTCGGGTTCTGGAAGTAGTTCTCTGGTTCTAAGTTGGATTTTGAGGTTTAGAAAAAAACCCAATGGAAAACTCGAACCCAGTTAAAAATAATAATATGATATTAGTAATTTAGTATTAGCTATAAATAATAAAAAATATAATAATTAATAAGAAACATCTTATCTCTTTCATGTTTTGTCTTTTAAGAAACCTTAACTTTATCTCTTTCTCTCTCTTACATTTTTTGTGTCTCTCTTTCCTTGCCTTTGCTTTCTCTCTTAACCAGTTAGTTACATTTCTCAATTTTCATCCATCTCCTTTTCATTAATTGTGTATTAATTTAAAATAAAAGGAAGTTAATTTAGTCTTAAGTAATCATATCGTATTTCTGTTATTATTTAAAACAATCCATATGTTATTTGCTTTAATTTTTTTGTATACACTTGCAAATCAATTTTAAAAATCTTTTTTAGTGCTAATGGGTCGAGTCAGGTTTTTAACAGGTTTCACAAAATACTATAGGAATAGGTTTTAAAAATAGAGTAAAAACCTTATAAGATATCTTATAGAGTTTTGAAAAGTCTTATAAAGTAGTTGGTCGAGTTTGAGTTTTGCAAAACCCATTCCAAATCCACCTCGGTGGCATTCCTAATAATTCTTGAACTCTTTCTCCGTTAATCATATAATTTCTTTCTCTACTTATCTATCTATAAAACACACTCTATTCATATAGATCTTTAAAGCAAAACTTTTAGATGGATAAGGAAAACTTCCAAATAAGGTCGAAACATATTGAATATGATTTAAGCATTCTAAGGTTTATAAAAAAAACTTTGGGATATGTAGAAAGAGATAACGACAACTTCAAGTATAAGAGATGAGAACTATTTTATTATGACTCAAGCTAAAGTTCAAGGAATAAAGGGAGATTTGAGATGCAATATTAAGGATTACCACCACTTGCTATATCTTTGAAATTTAATCATAAAATTAGGATAAAGTTCTTCAACTTTTAGAGGATATAATATAAGTTTGTTTCAAGGATAATTATGGATCATATTTGAGGAGATTAGATTGTTCAAAAAGGTAGCTTGATCAAATCTTATCGGTTATTTTCTAGAGAAGGTTTGTTTAGTTATAAGGAAGAGATATTTTTGCTAACAAATTGCTGATATAGTGTGATTCTTTTTTTCAAAATTCAAATTAAAAGAACAAATTAAGAATAAGATTTTATCTAATTCCAATGGATTACTTATATGACATTTTTTTTTTTCAACAAAAATCAAGAATTATCAGGAAGTCAATACTTACAATCCAAATACAAAAGGTTATTCAAACGGGCAGGAGGTCTACAGGTCCAAAGCTACAACACAAATCAAGTTTTCCTTGAAGAGCTAACCAATCAGCAGTAACATTTGTCTCGCTATTAATGCAAGAAAAACACACATTTTAAGGGAAAAAAAAAAAAAATCATCAATAACACTCTGATATCTCCATGAAATATTTGTGCCATCGATGACTAAAGTAAAAGTAAATCTGGAGTCCATCTCTACAATGATATTCCTCACCGTCACCTAGAAGCGACCATAACTCTACGGATTGTGAGCATGTCGCTATCTTGAGCAGCAATGTGATTAGAAGAAGCATGTAGCAGCTTTCCGTGCTCATCCCTCACAATGATTCCTGTTCCTCCATCCTTTGTTATCGAATTCCAAGCACCATCGTAATTGATCTTTACAAAAGGAAGCTTTGTTGGCTGCCATCTATTTCTTCTATGCGCACTCCCTGTTTCTACAGCTAAATATGCAGCAGACCTTAAATAAACATGCGTCTCCCACTGTTGCGACACAATTGGCCTATCATTTGAGAGAACAGAGAACAATTCCCTTTCTTGTCTCTTTACCCGCAGTATCACTTCCTCCGGCTTTGTATTTTCAAGAATACACACCAATTTCAATGCTTCCAGACGTTCCACATTACAAGCATCATTTTTTAGCATAATTGTTGGTGCAAACAAGGAGACAACCTCTTGCGAAGCAGGATGAATTCTAGCCATATATCTGTTCTTCTTGTGTCAAAATCATCAATCTGTATCCGTGCACAAGCAAACCACACGTATTTTACCCAATTGCAATGAAAAAGAATATGTTTTGCAGATTCCTCTTGCTCGCAAAACTGGCATAATGAAGATGCTTTAACTTTCCTTCCAAATAAATTCTAATTCGATGGACAATTGTCGCTCCAAATGATCTTCCATAGCCATTTATTTGCAAAAACTGAAGAAGAAGCTTCATACATGTTATTATTAGCAGCCTTGCCTAATAAGTGGTGATAATTGGATTTCACAGAATAAGTTCCATAATTGTCCTTGGGCTAGTCTAAACAATCCTCTCTTGGAAACTATATATATATTATAGCATCTTCCTCCTCTTTGGTTAACAAATGAGCAGTTGGGAGTAAATTCCAACAAAGATTATTCCTATAAATTATATCAGCAACTTTCAGATCCACCAGATCTTGGTCTATATCTCTTGTTACTAGTCTATAATTGTCTAAGGAGGGAATCCAATAATCAGCTCAAATTCTTATTTTATCCCCATTACCCACTTGCTAAATGAGATCATTCATTATAACCTGCTTTTGCAATTGAATATTTTGCTATGCCCAAGCAGCTTTACTACCCTTTTTTAAATTAAAAAATTTCTGCTATGGGAAAATAAATACATTTAAGAAATTTAACCTAAAAAGCATCAAGCTTATTAAGAATCTGCTAAGCAAGTTTTTCCGGTACAGATTTGTTAAAACAATGAAGATCTCTGAAACCTAATCCACCATCCACCCACAAGTTTGGATGTAGTAAGCAATTTCCAACTTTTCCAATGAATTTTATTACCTGTACCAATGCTCCCCATAAAAAATTAGCAATCATGCTAGACATCTCCTTACACCACTTTCTAGGAAATAAAAAACACTCATGGTATAAGTGGGTATAACATATGCAATAGGTTTGATCAAAATTTCTTTTTCACCGGTGGAAAGCAACGTACTCTTCCATCCTTTTAATTTTCTAGCAATTTTTCTTTTACTATTTCAAGTACTTTATATTTGGATTTGCCCCATATGGAGGTTCATATATTCCAAAATTTAGATAAAGAGTTGGAAGGATTTATATTAAGGGTAGTACAGCAGCTCTCCCTTACTTCAGTTGAAGCAGAACTACTAATGACCAAGAAAGATTTTTGATAATTAACTTTTTGGCCTGGAGCTTCACAATAAAAACTGAGATCCCGTTTTAAGCTCATCAAATTATCCTTTGTGGCTTTTAGGAAGAAGAGAGAATCATTTCCACAAAAAAAAATAAAATAAAAAAGAGTTGATTCCAGACTTACTCTTCTTCACTCTAATTTCCTTTTAACATTTTATTTTCTTTTGCCTTCTAAAACACATTGGAAAGAACATCTACTACTAGAAGAAAAAGATAAAGGGATAATGGATCCCCTTATCTAATACCTCTAGCCCACTTGCTTTCCATTAATGATAAGATTAAAGGATATTAATATAACACCAGGCCATTATCCAGCTGATCCATTTTTGTGCAAAAACCGTTTTAATCATGATAGCTTCCAAGAAGTTCCACTCTACCATATCATATACTTTTGCTATATCTATCTTTAAAGCAGAAAGGTCATCTTTCTCTTTTTTATGTAGTTTCAAGAAATAAAAAATCTCATGACGATAATTACATTATTTGGATAAAACGACTTGAGATAAATGCACTTTGAAAAGAAGATATTATGGAATATAAAATAGGTCGCTATATATTTGCTAAAACCTTAGATATAATTTTATCGGATGGAATTGAGAGACTTGTTTAGGAAACTTGACTTTGGGAATTAACTGATATTAGTATTATTATACTGGAAAGGGAACATACCTCTATGCTAGAAATGTTGAACCGCCTCGATCATATAGGAGCCGATAAAATCCTAGTATGATTGGGGGAATAAGCCAATGAAACTATTGGGGCCAGGGGCTTTAGATCCACCCATATGAAAAACTACTTTTTTGACCTGATCCCCATCCAAGTGTTTAGTCAAATGCTCATTCATTCCATTATTTACCACGGGATGCACTGCCTTTAAAGCTTCTTGACAATGCGAAGTCCCTTCTGATGTATATAAGTTTCCAAAATATGTGAAAAGCCTGACCTATCTCATTTTCTTCTATAGAAGTATCACCTGACTCATTTTTTATTTCTAAAACTCTATTACAGGTTATTCTTTTCAACAAATAATTGGGGAAAAACTTTGTGTTCTTATCTCTACTTTAAAGCTAAGTAATTTTTGCCCTTTGCTTTTAATACAACTACTCTTCCTTCAAAGCGTCATGCAACTATTTTTGTAGATCATCCTCAATAGCAAAATCATACTCATTTATAGGGATGGGTGCAGTTCGATTCGGTACGATTTACTCTTTCTTATTGAATCAAACCTAATATAACGGTTAATTTTTTTTTTTTTTTTTTAGAGTTGAACATAACCATATAGTTCAATTCGTAAATTTTTCGAACCAAATTAAAACCGATTCAATTCACGGTTCGAACCGTTTGTATCAAATTTTCACTAAACATTTTTATCTTCAATAAATATGAAATTTACTTAACTTAATCTTAATAATTAATACAAAATTATGATAAAAAATAATAAAATATGAGAAATTTGATGAAATTTATGAAAATTGATAGAAAAAAATATAAAAAGGTACAAAATAATTGCATAAAATTTTTTATTTAACAAAACCGTATGATACGATTCGGTTCAAAATGGTATAGTTTCGTTTACTTCTTCGAATTGAACTGCAAACTTTTTATACATAACCGAATCGAACCGTAAACTAAATGGTTTATAAAAAAAAAACTTATTTTTTGGTTTGATTCGGTTTGGTTTACGATTCCATCTGCGGTTTGCAGTTTTTTTGCTCGCCCCCTACTCATTTACATTCAAATTGCACTTCTAGTAATTTGACGTGGAGCTCATAAAATTTTCTAGATTTATTTGCACACTTATTTTACTCCAATTCGTAATGGTTCCCTACATATCCTCAACTTCATCATCATCCCTGCAACCTTGCTCTTTCAGCCAAAATTACTCGAATTTGAACATTCTATGACCTTTCCAACCTGTTACATGTAGTTATAGGAAGTGGCGAAAGATCACTCTCGATGGCTAGCATATTAGTAATATGAGATTAAGGAAAAGAAGAAAGTCATTCTGATGTGACATAGGAATCGCGAGTGTCTCTGATGAAGTCTTATTGTAGCATGGATGGGTCCTCCGAAGCTATCGAAGAAATGTAGATGGACTTAGGTGGATTTTGGGCAGTAGGTAAGCAAACCCATGAATTACTTGGTAGATGTGATGCACCATTCGAGTACAATACGGCCTATAACATGTTGGAAGTAATGCATCAATTTGAGTTGAAGGGTTGCTTGCTGCATAACCATGCTTAAGGGTTGATATGATCCAAGGAAGAAAAGTTACACGAGTAAAAACTTAAGAAAATTTCATTAATTTGCTAAAATGTAAGTAAAACTCTACATAAGTGTTCTATTTATACATAGTGGTAAATTTTTAAATAAAATGACTCAAAAGATAGCCTAGTAGCATTCTTATAAATATAAAATAAAACATAAAGGTAGTTTGGGAATAATATAAGAAATAAGAAATCCTAATAACATAACAACAAATAGGTTGGCCGGTGAGCTGTTTCAAGTGATAAGCTGTTAAGTTAGGTTGATGAGCTGTTGGGACTTTGATAACCTACTAACCTATAATTTTTGTAGACTATTTATGTTAACTTGTTTTTGCTAACCTACTTTAGCCCATCTGTTCTGATGACTTAAGTTCAAACAACATATCCTTTTCTAATGACCTATTGTGTTAAGCTCTACAATAGATAGTAGTTCTTCGTATGAGCTTCTTGAATAGGTCTTCACATGATGAGCTATCGAATAGGTATCCATATAAGATCTCAACAGGCTTCCAATAGGAAGGCTTTCAAATAAGTCATTGACACATAGAGAGCTCATGAGTAAGTCTCTACTATAGCTCGAAACTTGGCAATTAGTTGTCTTGGTACCTTGTAGCCTATCACATTCATGACTTAACTGTAAAACCTAAGTTAAAAATAAAAATAATAAATTAATTAATTTAAGGGAATTAAAGTAATAAGTGATTTTTTTATATCTAAACTTCGGTATGTCATATAAATTGATATCAAGTGCTGGAGGCAAAACTGTTATAGGAAAAGATTTAGATATTGATATGGCATGTAATTAAATATCAAGTGCAAAGGGTAAAACTATTATGAGAAAAGATCTAGATATTAGTATGGCATGTGATTACACATTAATGTCATGGGCATTTTGGTCTGGGAAAACTTATACTAACCACTAAATAAATTAACTGTACCTTATAGTTGCCATAACTCTCTCTCATAAAAAACTTATGATACTTTTTTAAGGAACTTATAGTACTCATCTCAATCCCAAATCCATAATCAAGATTCGTGTTATTAAGAGAAAAATTCAATAAGAATCAATCTTTCCTCCATATTCAAGTAAGTCTTCCTTCTATCTTCATTTTACTTTTTCCAATTTATGTTTTTAGGGTTTTTTTTTTTAGTTTTGGAATGGAGGTGTTGTTATTGTTAGTGTAATGTTGGTGGTGCGGTTATGATGTAGATTACATCTTAGTGGTGTCACAAAGTGGTGTTGGGATGTATGGTGTGCGTGTACCATGTCTTGTGTGTGGTTGTGTGTAATGTATGGTTACATGTGTGTCTGTGTAGTCGTGAGTATGTGCGTTAGTGTGCAAGATGTGGATCATAAGTATGTGTGAGGTATGGGTTAGTGTTTAAGTGTGTATGTGTCAAATGTAGTGTGTGCTCTATGTATATGTATAGACATTGTAAAGTGTGTGTGATGGGTTGAGTATAGTTGTGATCGTATGGTGTACATATGTGCGCATGAAATTGGAGTAGCTATGTGTACTGTGTGTGCGTGTGAGACAATATGTTGGGACTTGTGTAAGTATCGGTATCATGTGTATATATTAGGGGGAATATTGAAAAGTTACATGAAGTACGGTTTGAAAACTTAGAGTATGGAGTAAAGGGTAGAGTTAAAGAGAAAAAAGTATTGAGTTGCGAATTTATTAAATTCTAAGCTAGCTTTTATATTTTGAGATAGGAGCTTCAGGTACAGGATACGTATTTGTTGAATGTATGTGTTAGGATAGTAAATATAAACCAAACTAATTGAAACTTAGACTTAATTGTATTATTGGTTGTGCTTGGCTTTGACCACTTACTGGTCGAGTTTAGTGGTGCTGGTGAGACACTTGGTGATCTTTACGCTACACTATCTCTTGTGGAGTTTTGTACTGAAATGATTTAAGTAGATTTAGGTTAGTTTATGGCACTTAGGTATTGGAAAGTATCTAACACTAATACTATGTAGTACTTATATATTGTGTGTTAGGGGTTGTGAGAACCTTAAGTCTCAAGACATTGGGACTGTGATGTTTGTGGACCTAAATAAAACATTAAAACTATTGCTTGTTGCACTTAATAGTAGTATTGTGTATATGTCTGCTTGACTAATTCTTGTGTTTCATGCACATGCATATGGTATCCTATATTAGGCTTTGGCTTACTCTATAGGGATTGTTATTTTTCAATAATAGGGACAGGTTACAAGGTAGATGATAGGATTACCGTTGAAGATTACTAATTAAGCTATTTATATTATGATGAACAAGGAGAGTATTACTATTTTGATGATAGTTAGGGTGTTATAGTTTTACTGTAAGGGTGGACTTAAGATTGTGTTTATTTTCATTGTAATTGCTTATTGAAGAGACTTATGTGGTTATGGAGTCACCTATAATTCCTGTTGCTAGGTTTGATAGATTAATTATTGTTAGAGCTATGAAACTCCAGTTATGAAACAGAGTCTTTTTGTGTTTTAAGTTGTGGAGTTATGACCAGTTTCGATTATGTTATTTTATTTGGCTATGGAGTTTGAGTGGTTGGCATCCCATTCTAATAGTATATTCGAGGTTGTCAATTGTGAGTTTGTAGATTTATTGAAAATTATGGTTTATAACAAGTATATAAATCCTAATATGCCCTAACGTATTTGACTCCAAAATTGACATGTGATAGAATTGTGGCGTCTTGGGTCCTAAAGCATTACACTAACTTTTATCAATTCTCTCTTTCACCAAAACTCCATCGAACCTTTTGTTGCACCACGTGAATGGTTATCCTTCAAAAACCAAGTCCATGAACAAGTAATCTGATCTCATATCTTTAAACTCCCTTAGTTGTTTCGGAGGTTTCTCCCTGCCTCCACTTTCTCATTATCATGACAAATTTTGTTGAAATCCCCAACCAATAACCATGGTTTGTTAACCCTTCCTGATAACGTCAAAATCTATTCCATAACACCATTTGTCTTGCAAATTCCGAGTAGTCATAGCACCATGTTATTTAGACATCTACTGATTTATCAATTCTTTTATTCTAGTTTGATCAGATTGGCATCAGCTTGTAACATCTCTAAATCTCTACATTTAAGTCACACGTTCTATCATAAGCAAAGAACCCCATTCAAACCAATAAAATCTATATACGCACTACCATCAAACCTCAATCTTCTTTTAATGTGATCTTGATGAGTGTGTATTTTTCATACTTTTCCAATATTAACTCCTACAAGTTGTGTGTGGTTTATAGCAATTTCATGGATTTATTATTATCAAATGAATGAATTGCACACAAGAAGGGTTAATATAATAAAGTGGCGAAAATTAATTAATAATTGAACTTAAATGGTTTGTGTTGTGCTTATATATTTTTATACCGAATTTATATTATTTTAACATATATCTTTTTATACTTGTAATAGAAAAAAAGTGCAGAATCAGAAAATATACATATAATTTATTATAAGTGTAAAAATACACGAGAAGCGCATACGTGAATCGAGCTCGCGAGTCCAAGAATTGACGAAATATATATCATCCATTTCCAATTTGATCTCTGGAAGTTTGGAGCATTCATTCCGGGGAAGAAGACGTGGGCTATCGTAGCCCCACATCCCTGGATCCCTGGATCACTCCATCCTCATTACAAAGGCAACCAGGGAAAAGATTCTTTATCCTTTCCTTTTCCATTTGAGAAGTTGAAGACTTTAGAGGGAGTGTTCATCTTTTAATTTCATTTACTCATCAGAAAGCGGGTGTACAGCATTCACTTTTTCCCTTTTAACTCGGTTGAAAAACATTCATTCAGGAGATAAAATTTTGTCTTTCCTTTTTCCAGCCGAGACTTGAATTCGTTAGCTTAAATAAATAAATAAAATTTAGGGGGTGGGCATGTGGAAGTATTGATGCAATTGAGTAGGCCCGTAATAAGGTTTTTGAATTGTTCGATTCGATAAAGACCCTCTAAAAAATTTTTCGATAGGGTTTTAGAATAAGTTTTAGAAAATACCTAAAAACCCTATAGTGTTTTGAAACGGGTTTTAGGTTTTTTACCAAATCTATTGCCAAACCCGTACTTGATAAGAAATAATTCAAGTATTATATATTATAAAAAATAAAAATTATCAATAAAAAAATTTGCAAGTTCTTGGATTTCGTACTTTTAATTAAGTATGGACATAATATCACTATATTTTATTATAATAAATCTAATATAATAAAATAAAAGGTTGATACTTTTATGTTTACAATATTATGGAAATGTTGCTATATTTTCACATACAAGCATCAAATTTTCTTTACCTATAGAGCTGATTTTTTTATTTATATTAGTAGGAAAGTATTTTTCATGAAATTATGTAGATGATAATTATAAAAATGTTCATATTATAAAATATGTCATTTTTTTATTTACATAGTATAAAAGCATTTTTTCTTTTTTCAATAGGAAAGTGATGAGATTTGATTAGGCAATAGTTTTATAGATTTTCTTTGTTTATAACAAGAATGAGGAGCTTATTGTTTGTTGAAATAAATTTTAGGTAATTTCTAATTTAACATTTCATTACAGATTTATAGTATTACTTTGCATCTATAAATTTTCAGTCTTTACATTTCATATTTATTTAATTTATGCAATTAAATTTACATAACTTACCATTAAGGAAAAAAAAAAACAGAAACGAGTTCCAGTTTCGAGAATCGGGTTTCTCAATGGACTTATTGAATCGGTTTTAAATAATACCTCCAAAACTCTATTGGATCTTGAGATACTCTACAGATAATAAGACAAGTACTGAGATTACTAAACCCGTCCCAAATCCGCCCCACTGCATGCTCACGTGAAAGAGATTTCTAGAGGTACAGAGGGAGACAATTAAAGAGATTGCAGTTCATTTTGGAGAGTCGACTGTTTCCACGGAGCGGCAGAAGACAAATTGTCTTTCCGAGGCCCCAATAAAGTGTATATTAGTTCTCAGATTTTTAATTGTTTATCAAGTTTTGGGTGATTTTATATATACTTGATTTTAAAAACGTCGGTTTTTCAATATTGAATATTTTCATGGTATTTTTCTATTTTATTATGCATTTCTTTAATTCAATCATGTGCTAAACTATTTTATATGGGAGATCTGATTACTAATTGTTTTTGTTACCTTATTATAATTCAGTTAGTTGCTTAGATTATTCTTGTTTAAATCTTGATGCTGTGATCTTGTAGAATGTGTTTTCAAAATAGAAAAATATTTTATGGTTTATCAAGATTCATGTTTAATTATGTTAGTAAACTCAAAAAATTGTAATTGTCTTTAATTAAATTAAATTTACACCTCGAACTTATTATGATGTTCATTTTAATTTCAAGCTAAAGGAATTTAGGAGAAATTAATTTAAAGAATTAGTCAATTAAGTATCCAAAGATAAGTAATTGTATTTTTGAATTCATATTAAATTGACTAGAAGAATCTCAGAATTCAATTTGATTAGTTAATAATTTGATGATTTGAGAGATAAAATAGATTATTAACCTATAATAGAACTTTAGGACTCAAAAGAGAAATAAAGTGCTTTAGCAAATTCACAAGAATATTCAAATAGCTAATTATAATTGTAATTCAGTTACATTATGGTGAATTCAGTTTGCCCACTTTATAGTTGATTGAATTAGTAAAAATTCTCTTCGTAACTATAGTATACAATTTCCTTAATCTTAGTTAATTAAGATAATTTAGTTTAGTTTTATTAAAGTTCTTGGATAATAATAGAATTGATATTGATCTGGTATTTGATTTGATCCCTATGGGAACATAGTCTTACTCATTCTTTGTTATTTAATTGATTTAGTATACTTATTGGTCTCCAAACTTATTTAAAAATTTCATCGATCATATCTATATTTTACTCTTTATTTCTAGTTTCCGTCAGGAAGATTAAGAGGTGCATATGTTTTCGGATGATACAACGAAGCTCAGTAACTACCGAAAGCTGCCCCAAACCTTGACAATTCCGACGATGGCCATCGTGGCCATCAGCAACACTATGCTTGTTCTTACAACACTTAACTTCCACCACATCGCTAAAGAACTCTATTTTCCCCTTTACATGCCTCCGTCTCCTAAGATTCAGCCCTTCTGATTCAGCTTTACCCTTCATTTTATTTTCCTACAACTTTGGTGCAAAGATAACTTCTTCTTTACCTTTTAAGATAAAGTTCCCAGTCCCTATTTCTTTAAATAGATAGTGATTGTAAGGCCTTTGTTACCGGTGAAGGAATGTGTATTAGTTCAGAAGGGGATTGCGTAAATAAAGAAATAGGGTTGTTGAGGTCAAAGGAGAAAGGTTTATTTTCTTTTGTTGAAGATCTTGATGGTGGTTTTTGTGTTTACAAGGCTATCGGGCTCTTGAACAATATATGTTTATGTGGGGATATTAGTTTGAGGATGAGGTCGAAGACTGACAAATGAAATTTGGGTGATGGCAGTAAGATCAAGTTGGGGGTATTAGGTGGAGTGTATGGTTGTAGAAAGGATTCGTCTTAGCATATTTAAAGCCGATACCATAATGGGTTTTGGGAGAGGAGGAAAAAGAAAAAAAAAAGTTAATAGATTACTAATTCATTCAGTTTTGGCAATACTCTCTATTCTCTATTAAAGATGTGATACATCGAATAAGCAAAAATCATAATAAAAAGTGTTGCAACAATCTATCCATTTATTGCTTTAGGTTTTGGCAAAGAAAGTAGGCCATATATCTTCACACAACCTGATTCAACTTTGAAATAACGGAGGGATTACACGTGTCTGTGATTGAATAATCTTTACAAAATGTCCCTCCAACAAAACTTCTTTTTACTGCTGACTTGGCTACTACCATTGACATTGTATCTGTCCTATCCTAAGGTTCAGCACGGTTCGTGAGATCTTTAGACTTTTCCTCTGGACTGTCAAAGCTGCGTTTGATGCAATTTTTCCGACCATTTCTTCCAAAAAAAGAATTTGATTTGGTCAAAAGTTCTTTCATTAAAAAGTGAGAAAATTGTGGGCCATTTTCAGATAATTGCATATAGACTAGTCCATTGTTTCCCTCCCAATTAGGAGTATTCTCACTCTCCATTAATTGTATGATTGTTGGCAATTGCGAAGGATTTTTCTTTTCTTGCCTTTTCGCGATATCCTTTCATAAAACAATGGACTTTCCTTTCTCATGCTCCTTTCTTCCATATTGTCATAATGGAGGCTTGTGTTCTTTCATCAATGGCGGTAGAGTTGCTCTCATCCGAATAATGACATCTAGATTCTTATGAACAAATTCTAGTTCTAATGAAAGCGAACAATCTTTCTCTCCATGTCCGATTCTTCTACAAGCAAAACAGAAATCAGCTATTTTCTCATATTTTAGATCAATCCATCACCTCACATCTACAGATTGTTTGATCCATAAACCCTCAGTCAGCGGCTTTGAGATTGGATAATTTATTTTTACTCGCAAGAAGTCCCTTTTTCTGATGTTAGTGTCTTCTACTTCTACGACTTCACCAACTCTAGACCCCGTCGTTCTTGCATTATTGGATGATAACATGCTTAGAGGCAGCCCATGCATTTGGATTCGTACTCCATACATCTCAAATGATCACTCATCCAATTTTTGATTCGAACTCCATTTTCTCAATATCACAAGAAAGCCTAAGACAGACTAAGGTTCATTTTTCGACACACCATCTAAAATTTTCTAATCTCCATATTCGATCACATAGTAATTTTCCCTGAGATGAGAAATATCTAGTTTTTAGTATTTTTCCCAAATCCTCCCCCATGATATTAGTTACTACTACTCTTGATATGAATTTTTCTGAAATGACCTTCCCAACAATATGATGTTTGGTGATGTTGGCCCCTGTCTCCAAATCAACAATATACAGTTCTAATTCCGAATCAATTTGGGATTCTTTCATCTCCATGGACTCAGGGTTCAAAATCTACATACAATGGATAGAAGGAAGAAATGCAAAAACAAGCTCAATTAGATGATAAAACAATGAATGGAGATAGGAAAAGACTTAGAAGACAAACATAGCAGATAAGGGAAAATCGACATATCTGATAATTTACTCTCTTAATGGTGTAGACCCAAAAGAAGCGAAAAGGCTCAATGAAATGGAGAGGAGACTAAAAGATAAAGGTGAGAATAAATCAACCAAAGACAAAGAAGAATAACAGATAACGAACTTTACAATGAAAAGGAGCAGATCTGATAAAATAAAGGAAAAGGTTGAGAAGGATGCTCCCGGATCGTCGCCAAGATAGTGTAAGACCCGGTAAGGAAAGTTCTCTCAACTAGAGGGGAAGAAAGAGACGATCGATTGTTGAAGATAAGAAATATGTATTGAGCGAAGATTGAAAAAAAAATAATAATAAACAGAAAGAAAGGAAAAAAAACAGAGAGAGAGAGAGAGAGAGAGAGAAGAATAAGCTCTTAGAAATATCAAAACTTTCAAACTCAAGTCCCACGCAAATTTGGTTCATTTTCTATTATTGCTTTTTAAAGATTATCTTTGAAAGAACTTTACTAGAGATAAAAGTAACGAGTCAGGGAGTGGAGTGACTATAGCCAAAGTGACTGTATCTTATACTGTCGGGGATTTTGAATGGCCTTAATTCTTATAAAAAGGAAAAAAAAAAAAAGAAAAAAGAACTTATAAGTGACATATAATGTACAGAAGAAAAGTCAATAAACTAGAGTAGGTAAAGTAGCAATTTGTCGTTGTCTTTGAAGGTAAAGGTAGTTTAAATCCTCGATATGTTAGCAAAGTAGGAAGAAGAGCAGAACTTTATGCTTTTACTAACTTCTCTATACAAAGGGAAGGTGAAAAGAAGAGAGAAAGTGAAAATAATTTTCTCTTTGTTGATAAGAGATTTTAGACATGAATCTCTTAGGTCCATACTAGCTTGTTTAAGCCTTGAGTTGACCTAATTAAGTCCAAGACCAGGGTGATCTTTTAGTGCCCGACCTAATTTGCTTGGTGGTTGACCTATTTGAAGGTTCTCCAAACAAGGACTTGACTTTCTTTGATGACCAACTCGACAATAAGACTATCATAGGACAAGTGGATAAGATTCCAAGACTTAGTAAACAACTATATCCCTATAATTTTGGGACATGTCAGCTTGTACAATCCCACTACACAGATCCTATGGATGTGTTGACGTGTTAAATGTTCTCCTAAATTCCCGACTATCATCTTCTATGAATAGTCCAAGCGCATCAATAGTAAGCCATCTTGACTTCTTTGCGCATTAGGCTCTTTAAGCTCTTTCTTACTTCTCTATGATTGAATAATTAACTTAAACATTAGAGTGGTCATATCAAATAACATCCCAATGTTCCTTACTGTGTTCTCTTCTGCAAGCCTACCATACACTTGCATGAAGCTTGGTTACCTTACTCTCTACAAGCAAAATCCTATTGACGACACTCTTCATTTACTATTTTTACGACGTATGGAGAGGAAAAGAGACAAATGAAAAGCTAAGGTAGAAATATTGGGAAATAATTAGAGATGGATTATATCAATCTCTAATGATCACACTTTTCTTTTCTTTTCTTTTCTTTCTTAAACTTTTAGTGATGGATTGCATTATAGTTCCAACAAAAAAATATAGCACTCAAAGATTCATTTTCTAGTTATCAAATTAGAGATAGATTTGCTACAAAATTATTTCCATTGCAAATCCATATTAATCGATCACAAATTTTGTTGTTAAATTATTTATAAATTGTAAAAGTTGTTTTATTTTATGTGATCGCAAGTTTTTCATGAATCCATCATAGATATTTTCCATTGTAAAATTTTTATCTCTAAAGACCAACTTTCTTGTAGTGAAATTGTTGTTATTCCTCAAAATATTTATGGAATCTTTTGTCAAAAAAAAAAAAAAAAGTTATAAGATTTGATTTATTTTAGCATTTGGGCTATTACTAACCTTCTCCTATAACAAAATGCACATCCTATGAGCTTCTATGAATTAAGGATGAATGGATAACCTTATTATACAATGTAACAAACTATGCTTTACTTAGTTAGTAAGTTTGGTGTAGGTATTGAGAGTCAAAAGGTAGATTTTAAGTATAGTTATCAAAATCACGATTCTATCAATACGATTTTACAAGCTTATGATTTTAGGAGGTTATTTCAAGTTAACTCATGTATAAATCATTTTGTTATAAAAACTTATGTTCTTGATTGACTTTACAAGTGTAAATCAATAGAAACTTACGTTTTCAACTAAGTTTACCAATTCTACATATATAAGTTGAATGGGCTAATAATAAAAAATTATAACTAGATTTCTACTACCTCATTTGCTATTAGGGCATTAAATCATCTCTTCCATCTTATTCCAATTCTTTTCCACTTTCTCTCTCTCTCCTAGTTCCTTTTTCAATATTCGTAGTCTTCATTCATATTTTAGCTTTAATAAAAAAGTTTATAAGGAAAGCTATATATTCAAGTTTATACCATTAGTAACTCAAAATCAATTAAAACATTCAATTGTTTTTTATTCATCAATTCTTTTAAAACAAAACAATGAACAAAAATACTAGTTTCAACTCTACTTACATTTTTTTTTTTTATGAATGTAAGATTATAGATTAAGAATTTTTCATGGAAAAAAAATTCAATGTCTTTATTTCAATAATATACTTCAATTTTTTTATAACTATTATAAATGTATCTATGGATTTTGGAAAGCTATTTTATATAGCTTATAAAAATTTATGTTTTTATGTTTTGATTTTACATATTCTCTAGCAATTTTAAGTAGAATCTCTAGTTTAAGAATCTCGATTTGAAGTAACAATGTTTCCAAAGCTACTCTCACAAAGTAAGGTACCAACATAATGTTTTCTTACCTTATACCATATCGAAACCTATATTCTAAGGTATATAGAGTACAAGTTCTAGAATACCTAGTACAAATCTTGTAGAGTTTATTAAATAATTTAATATATATTTATGAATGAAAAAAAAAACCTTATATTTTTTGATAAAAAAAATTATAAAAATAATATATTATATTTATGTTAAAAAAATCTAAGCCTAATACAAACCTTAAATCTAAATCTCTTTTATGTGATATTTAACTTTTATAAACGATAATTTTCATTCTAATTAGTTGTAGGTTTTATAAGTTTTATTTACTATCACATAATAAAATAAGGAAGATAGAAAAAAGGTTTTTCTTTTTTTTTTTTTTAATATCACAAGTTTCTTACAGGTTCTACAAGTTTTACTACAAGTTTAATAGGTTTTGCATATAAAAACATTCGTAATAACACATGAATTATTTTTCTAATAACACATAAACTTGAAATATATGGGAAGTTAAGGAAAAATTTACAACATAAATAAGGTATAGGTTTTAAAACATCATGTGATAGGATTTGATTCCAAATTTAAAAACCTATACCTTGCTAGATAAGTAAGGTAAGTCCTTAATACCTTATCTACCTTGTACTTAGGTACCTTAGTATGAATAGTTATTTAGGGTAATTGTATGATGAAGTTTAAGAAGCAATTGTAATGACATGTGAATTATTTTTCTAATAATACATAAATTTGAAATATATGGGAAGTTAAGGAAAAATTTACAATATACATAAGGTATAGGTTTTAGAGTATCACATGATAGGATTCAATTCCAAATTTAAAAACATATACCTTATTAGATAGGTAAAGTAATTTTTCAATACCCAATCTGCTCTATACCCCATTACCTTAGTATGAATAGTTATTTAGTGTAATCGTATGATGAAGATTGAGAAGCAGTTTCTCTAACTAATGTATAGTCAAATTTATTTGGAGGGAAGGTAAGAAGTATATTGAAAATATGTTCGTATCGTATTTCCTAAGTCTTTTAGCTTATGTTAGAAATATTTTTATGATAATGGAAATTAAAGGAAGCTTAAAAAAAAATGCATAGTTATAGACTACTGGACTACCGATTACTTTGTATTTATCACATGTAGTATTTTTCTATCAACTCTTTGTTATTTTTGTTCTTTAGTTTTTAATCAGTTAGCAAGTTAGTTACATAATGTAGACACCCAATTTTTGCCCTCTTTTATTTTCATTTTTATTTTTTTTCTTTTTTCAATAGGCCCTAAATTAGGAAAAACACAAAAAAAAAAAAAAAGAAATTAAAGAAAGCTTAAAAAATTTTAGAAAAATAAGAATTTTAGGAAAATACAAAAAAAAAAACACAAAAATAAGAAAATGCACAAAAAATAAGAAATTTAGAAAAATATCAAAAATAGGAAGAAATACAAAAAATAAGAAAATTGAAAAATAGAAAAAATTGAAAAATTGAAAAAAAAAAAGAGTAAAAGGTTTTAGAAAATAATGTTTTATTATGATAGATTTTAAATTTTGAAATAACTTTAGAAGTTAGATCGTTGATCTTGGGCTTAGATTTGAATCTAACCTAGGTTGATTTAGTCCATATGTGCAATGTACAGGCCAATAACTTAATTGTTAAACACATGGATATAGCAATGAGTTTGAGTATGAGTTCTTGAGTTTAAATCTTGGTAAAGGTAGGAAGACTTTATTTTTTATTTTTTGTTAACTAACTAGCACATTGTTACGTATCAGAATCTGATTATGCTACATGTCTTGACATGTGGCAGTATCAGGTTAGATGACCTTGTTGACGTAGCATTATGTGGTAGCATCCACATGGTGTGCTACGTCAGCTGCCACGTGTCATGTGATGACATATGGTAGGTTGGGGTTGGTCGATATAGTTAACGTAGCATCATGTCAGCCCTTTTTCCCTCCTTTTCTTTCCTTTTCTCTTCATTTCCCCCGATTTCCCTTCTCTTTTCCCCTCTTTCTTTCATTTTCTCTAGATTTGCTACACTTTCCTCCTCAAGCAGCCACCTTTGACTCGATTTTTTAATTGCTTTTCGTTGCAATTTTGCCAAATCAATGGTGAAATTACAAACTAGACATAGCCTACTATGAATTGGCATAAGAAACAAGTCTAGATTCAGTCAAAAACCTATTCAAATCGAGCTTCAAAGATTGGGAAAAAACTGTATTTCTAACTGTCACGCCTCGAAGCGGCAGAGTCGTAACAGCCCCGCCGTGTAAACCATCCTAAAATAGAAGTTGGCCTTACAATCACTATCTTAGACTTGATCTACACAAAGCGTCCACGACTAACCCGCTTTGAAGTAAATAGTTTGTAATTTAAATAAATCATTTACCTAAGAAAGTGAGGAAATATATATATATATATATACGCTATAATTCAGTTATTGCAATTAAAGTTTACAATAATTCTCCGTAATAAATTTCCTAGTTATTACATTATTCAGAAATGAAAAATAATTCTAAAATAAAAACTTAGACCTTAAAAATATGTGTTTATTCTTCAATGTTTTTCCTTACTCCCTAGGATCCAGCAGTTGCTAGCTTCAGAGTAGTTGTTTGCCGCTTTTTAGCCAGTACCTGCATGACGTCTATAGGCATGTGAGCAACCACAGCTCAGTAAGTTAGGATAGATGACTTAAAACTATACCACAAACACAATAAGGTTTTCAATTAACTGATTAGGTGTAATGCATGTGTAAGCAAATGCCATCGCATGACGTTGTCCAGCTCGTTGTGAGATTAGAGAAATTGTGCCCGCTCTAATCTGGGTTGAAAAGTTGCCATTAATGCAACAGCTCACGACCAAACCCAGGCTTGTACAATGGAGACCTCGCTCCTCCCAGCGACTACCTTCGAATCACTGACTTTACCCTCGCTGCGACCTCCTCACCTGTCACTTAGTTCAACTGAGGATGAAGAAGGGACCATTATGCAATCCTACGTTATCCCTTTCGAAGGGGTCGGTATTTAGCCGGAGAATCCTAAGTTTCCCCTAATGGGCTGCCATGCATGTCCAATTATAATTACTGGTCATATATTTGATTAGGTCCAGTTTAGGGTGATCAATCATTTCATACAAATCACAAAATATAGGCCAGAACAACAAATAGAATCATAGCATCACTCATAATCAAACACATGCACACAACCAACTATTTAATAAGCACAACCAAGCATAATCTTAAGCCTCTAAAATACAGTATCGTATTAATCCCAACTTACCTCGACTCCTCGCTTACTCACTTGAGGTCCGACTTGCTCAGGCCATCGCCGATCATCCCTATAACACAAACGTGGTTTCAGTTTTTCATATAACTATTATAGGTTCATTTTATCCTATAATGCTTATTGTTATTTTTTGTTTAAGGTTTAATATGCCTAATTATCTAGGTCTTAAGTCTTTTACAATTATTCTAGGTTTGAGATTAAGTTCGGGTTCGGTTTCCGTATCGATTTCTAAATTAGGTTCTAGTTCGATTTCTAAGTATTGTTTTATACTCGAACCATAGAAATTCGTTTCAACTCATAATGTGAAATTAATCACATTACTTCCCGATCTCCTAAATATCATTATTACCTGTAGTTAATATTTTATTTCACCCAGTACACTTAAATCCGTATTAGTGTACCGAATTCACTCCTGATGTGAAAAATTTTTACATTTTTCATATAATTACATAAATTCAAGTCTTCCATCGATTTTATTATATATCCCTATTATTTATATAATATCAATTTTTATCATAATATTTTCTATTTATTATATTTCCAATAATTACATATTATGTATTATTATCTGTTATGTATATAATACACTTCTAATATTTCTATCACTCTAATTACCATCTCTAAACATCAATTATTATTTCAAAATGTCTAAATTCATCCTAAATCAGATTTTACTCCTAATTTCCCTAATTTACAAAATTAACTATTTTTCCCTATTACTCATTTACTACATAATTAACCTAATAATTACATCTAACATCCTAAATGCTACAAGGATCATACCCCATCAGATTTCAACATCCTAAAACACATACTTATTCACTAATTACTTAATTAACCATAAATTACCCATTTTATGCCTCATTTTAGGGCCTAAAAATTATCTAAAATGTTCGAAAATTGATTTTTGAAAACGGACTTCATAGCGCTATTAAATATCATCTAAGTAGTCTACACAAAAATTTTGGGTTCAAAACTACACTTCTAAGGTTATTTATTTCTAAACCGAAACATGCTAGGTTTTGCATAATTTCTTAAGGACCCTATATCACGAGACATATTTTCATCAAAATAATATTTTTCCTAAAAACTATATATAAAAATATTCTAGAATAACAAAATTCATAATTTTCTAAGAATATTTACTATTTTTAACAAAATTACATAAAATCGGGCTGGAAATCGGACTCACCGATTTAGGTGGCTCCGACCACTGCCGGCCACCGTAGCCTTATCGATCGGTCTGGGTGCTACCACCATTGTGTGGTGGTGGTGACCGTCCACTCCTAGCTGCTCGTCTGGTGTGGGTTCCCTTTAAAGGCCCTAATTGCACAAATTTTCTTTTTTTCTTTTTTTTTTCTAACTCAAATTTTTTTCTCAATTTTTGCCTCTCCCTAATTTTATTTGATTTCTAACTGTGTAAATGAGCTTCTAAATTTTTCTTGCTATTTATAGAGCTTTAGGATAATTATTGTGCATTAAATTGGACAAGACAATTGCCTTATTCTTTAATTTTTGGCTTTTGTGTTGTTCTAATTTAATTGGTTGATTTTTTTCTTATTTTCTCTAGCTTCCACGACCTAATTCTGAATCATTCCTGATTTTTCCTTAATTAATTATGAATTTTCTTTAAGTATTTAATATTATTTTAGCACATTTCACATATTTTAAGTAATTACGCGTATTTATACCTACATGTAAATTCATATATAATACAAATAAATATTTTTAAATATTATTTAGGTTATTTTATGATTTTTAGTTTACATCTAATTTATCTCTAGCGATTCGTTAATTATCGAAATGCATTTTACACATTTTTGATAAATGACAAGTTATATACTTAAAATTTGATATTTTTATAATCTTTTATTTTATTACTTATTTTCTTAAATTCAAACTTACGGGATCATTTTACTAATCTTTCTAGCTTTACTTTATAATTTAGGCTTGATCGGATTTTTCAGGCGATTGAAACCTCGAATGGCTAGTTGTGGGGCTTACATAACCATTCACATTTAACTCCAATCCGAACTTTCCATGTTTTTAGGTTAATTTCGACTATATAAAAGGTGTTGGGGAGTTCATGGGAGCACACAACCAACACACAAGCTTTAAAATTAACTCCCAAGCTCTCTCTCTCTCTCTCTCTCTCGCAGCCTCTCTCTTTACCACAACTTAACACCATGGCTGTAACCCCCTGTAGACACCTCATTTTTTTCAATTTTTTATTTTTGTTAATTGAGCCAAGTTAATAAATGAATAGAAAAATAGAAAAAATAAAATAAAAATAAATGAAAATTCAAAGAAAAAATGGAAAAAAAAAATAGAAATCAAAGTTGAGTCATGAGTTAAGTCGTATCAAGTTGGATGAAGTTGAGTTGTTAGATTAGTTGATGAAATGGGCTGAATAAATTAATTTTGGGTTAGACCAATATAGAATAAGTATTTATTTAATTTAAGGGCTCAAAATTAGGATTTATTAAGTTATTGGGTTATATTTAATTGGATCGAGTTGGGCGTGAAAAGAAAAAGCTCGAGCTAATTAGGGTTTCTAAAACCTATGGTAAATCTTGAAAGAATTGCAATCGTATCTTTGATACGAAAGATTCAATTTTAAGTTTATAAATAGCACATTGGCTAGGGATTTAGGGTTTTTAAAAATCTTAATCACACTCCTACTTAAAAAAAAAAACATACCACCTACATGTATTGCTAAACAACCATACGCACCACCATCCAAAACACCACACATACCTTACGTGCCGCCACACAATCGCATGCAACATCACCCAAACTACACGCACTACTACTACGCAACACCATCGCCACATAACCATATGCATTACTACAACATCACCGTCACCACCGCCAACATTAGCCATCAGAACCGCCTAGACTCGCCATCAACACCACCCACAGCATCGCCAATGCTTGCCTGAGCTATTGCCCAGACGTCTGCAACGTTCACCCTAGTTACCACCTAGAGACTCGCCATGCATGCCCACACTAGCAACCATCCATCACCCATACACGCCCTTACTATCGCCCGTACATGCCCTTGCTGTTGCCCATGCACGCCGTCGCTGTTTCACACTCCATCGCTCGTATTGTTGCTTGAATCGTCGCCCTCGTATGCCCAGTATCACCCACTCCATTGCCCTTGCTGTCGCCTAGTGTCGCCCATCTGCTTGCCTAAGCCTTATCCAAGCACTTGCCCAATATCGCCCATATGCTTGCCAAAACGCCTACCAGTGCTCACCTGTACATGCCTAGATCATCGCCTAACATCGACGATCCGATGTTAGGTAAATTTTCATTATTTTTTATTATTTTATTTATTTTAGTAATTTTTATTAATTTGCTTTATTAGTTATTTATTTTTTCTTTATTAACTTATGTTTTGTGTTTAAGTGCACGATTCTTTTAGTTATTATTTATTTTGTAATTCTTTAGTTAAATTAGGTTTTTCTTGAAAAAATCGTTTTTTAATAAAAAATATATTTTTGACATATAGGGGTTTTTGAAAAAATAAAAAAAATCTAAATTCAGTTTTTTTTTTTTTGAAAAAAAAATAGTTAAGGTTTTTGTTTAATTTAGGAAACTTAGATTTTTAAGTTTTTTTTTTTAAATAATAAATTGATAAAAAAAACTTAAACTTAACTAGATTTTCATAGTAAAAATAACCCACCCACTAAAATTTTATTTAAAAAAAAAAGAACTACAGTCAGTTTAATCCTGATTAACAAGTACATAGGCACCTCGGAGCAATTGTTAAAATTAAAAAAAAAAAAAATTTCCCTTTTCTTTAAGTATTTTTTTTTTAACAATTTTTAAAAAATTACAAAAAAATGAAGCCCATCAATTTCTTTTAATTTTCATATGGTGACTTAGTCTTAATAAGTTACCCCCTGAACCCGGTTTTCCAGTTCAATTTTCTAAAAATTAATTTTTTTTTTAAAATATACGCAAACTAGTGGTCAAATTAGGATTTTTCTACTTAAAAACCCTAATTTTATTTTTCACCAGTTGAAATGGTTGGTGATTCCATTTTTTTAAAAAATAACATTTTTTTCTTCTCCTTAGTTTAATATCAAGTAATCTATATTAAGTGGACTAAACTCAACATAGGTTAAATTAAGGAAATCAAAATAAGGCTTCACAGATTTGGTGACTCCACTAGAGACGCTTGGTAGGCTAGCCATATGAAAGTTAAAAAAATTTTGATAGGTTTTTGTATTATTATTTTCTTTTTTGTATTATTATTTTCTTTTTTGTATTGTATTATAGTTATACCAATCGTCTTTTAGTGATGTAGGCCTTAATAAGAAAAACTTGGCCCAATAGGCCCTTTAGGGGAATTAGGGTTTTTTTTTTTTTTTATTAACCATCTGTGCGTTTAGATGTAGTCGGACCTAAGTTACCTTAGAATCCTAGAATGAGCCGCCATTATGTAACCCTTAGGTCGCTAGGGTCTCTACTCTCGCTTGGCGATAATAGGCGAGCCTACTCAGGCTTTGATGTAGTCCACTAAACTTCTCTTCGAAAAGCCTTGAAACTATAGAGCTTGGGAACTATAGACCCTACCCTCTTACATCGTCCTTTTTGAAAAGGGGTAGTTATTCTTAAATTATAAGAAAGGCCTAATCAATCTGCAGTTGGCTCGATATTATTCTTTAAGAAAGTGAAAAAAACCAGTAACGTTTATATATAAGTATTCACGAGCTTTATTTTCTTAAAAAAAAAATCATATTTCAAACTTACTTATATATAGGGGTGCTTAGCTTGGGCCTCTTCTTTAACAAGTGAAGCTTTCCCTTTAGTTTCCCTAGCTTATTGGTCAATAACTTCTTAATCAGTTCTCAACCTCTTCCCCTTAGCCAATGCCAACAATTCTTCCACTTTAAAGTTGTCCTTCTTATTATTAGGATGAACAAAGTGTGATCCATCTTGAGTAAACCAAATCTTTCAAAAACCTCATTGCTCATATGATACAACATAGTTTCTCTAACCTTCCTAACCTTAAGTGGATATGGAATATCTTCAAGGAGTTGAAATCCCTTAAACTCCAGCAACTTCATTATGACAGATCCATAAGGCATCCCTTACTTGTTCATTAACATATGCCAAATCATATATGATGCTAGATTTATTGGTTCTTTCTTCATCATGGATCTGATTACACTAGCATCTTCCCCTATGATAGAAGTTAAGCCACCTTTCTTAGACAATAAACAACTAGTCACAACCTTGTAAAGTAGTCTGGCATCTAAAGTAAACCACATAATCCAAGGGTTCTCATAGCTAAGCAATTTTACCCCATTTGTCAAGTCTAAATAAATTTGTTCTCTCCTTAGATCAAGATCTCTCACGACTTCTAAAGTAAACCATATAATCTAGGGTTTCTCATAGCTAAGCAATTCTACCCTATTTATCAAGTCTAAATAAATTTGTTCTCTCCTTAGATCAAGGTATCTCACCATAGTTACTAAACTAAGACATTCAATAATGTCAGCCTTGCTATTACTACCTTAAATCCTCCATTTTTTTTAACTTAATAGAATCTTTCCCATCCTCAACCATGTTAATATAGAATTTAGCGATTGCATTACCACTCACTTTATCCTTAATTATGTAGAGACATTTTGCACTAAGAATTTCTAAATAATCATTTGAATGAAAACCATTTGTTTTAAAGAAATTGAAATCAAGATAAGAATTGGAACAAGTTCTTTTTTGATAGAGACTTCATACCTGCAGTTACCTAAATTCAAGTAACTTTCTTGATTTCTTTCTAAGTTCTTAATAATTTCTTGGTTGCCTTTAGCTGGCTTTGTTTGTATTCCTTCTAGGTGAGCTTCTAAGTTTAGGAATAGCAAGGGTTGATTGTTTTTTAGTAGATTTCTTCTTTAGTAGTTGTTGAAGAGGAACATTTGATTACGCGGATTTAGAGTTTGAAGGAGCATGATCAAAAGGTAGATTTGAGGTTTTGTCAAATTTAGGTAGAGATAATTCTTGAGATGTAGTACGGTCTTCATTTGATGAAGATGAAAAGTGATCAGAGTTCTTATCTCCCCTTGAATGAGGCTTTTCAATTGATTTCTCGATTGTAGGATTTAGGGTTTCAATTTGAGGATCTTCTTCAACGATAATGGTATTTGAAGAAGATGAAGAAATAACTGTTTGACACCATCACTCATGATTCTAGATGACTTTCTCTTATATGTTTATAATTTATTAATTACAAACCCTACTAGATTGCATCTGTGTATAACATATTGTATTTTTTTATATGTTAGATCATGCTTGTTTCTCTGTAAATATTTTATTTCCTTCTATTATATATGTTTTTTTTATTGCTCTTTAGTCAGTGAAAAGCTATGCGATTTTTAAGAAAATCTTTGAAAAAGTTGCAAAATTATTAATATCATATCCAACTTTATTCTAAATTTAGTGACCTTGTTGTAAATAATCATTGCCTTTTATTTCGTTTATATATATATATATATATATATATACTATAGATATGGAGAGTCAAGGTAGTATCGATTCAAAGCTCGTCCATGAAGTCCAGTTGGATAAGTACTCCTTCCTCAAGGCTATCCTAAGTGATTGGTTGAACCAACTTTCTCTTGCTAAGCAAGATCACATTCGTAAGAAGATCTGGCCAATCATATCCCTTATGCAAGTCCAGCTCCACTAGCCTCTAATTTAGGCCCTTGTCCATTACTGGGATCTATAATCTACAGCTTTCAACTTCGACCTACATGTATTGACACTCACTATAGAAGAGTAATCATAGTTACTCAGTGCCCTGCCCCTCGAAGTAGGCATAGCTATCCTTGATCTTAGAGTCCAGCTCGAGAAAGCTTTTATGACATTATTGGGAGTCAAGAAGCTAGCCTTGGCACTATTCTTATCTTTAGAGAGCTTGAAATGTCTCAGCATCTTAAGATTAGTGGAGTGATTTTCAAGCCCAAATGCCTATCAAAGATATCATCAAATCTTCTATAGAAGATATGAATCATGGGCCAAAAAGAGGGTCAATGCATTTATTGTAGTGGTGTTTAGAATAGTGCTATTTCCTTTTAGATATGGTTAAGTTCATTATAGGGTTGCTGAGCAAGTGACTTAATTCTTAGCCGATAAATCTTATATACCGATGTTACTGGTGGAACAGTTCAGGACCCTCACCTACTTGAAGAAGTAGGGTCATGGTTATTTCATAGCTAAATCTTCAATCCTTATCGTGTGGTTTCTTAATCACTCGCAGGGATATAGAGGGAATCTTCTCAGAGAATCCCTGACTAAATGTATGAATCTAATTGATGACTTTGTCTGCCACCTCAAAGTACCAGATGAAGCTTAGTTTAATGGATGGGTGTCAGTTATCAATAAAATGTAGCTAATAGACTTTATATGGACAGTTAGATGGAGCTATAGCACTCAAGCCGTCATAGGATGCACCGACTATGTAAGGGTCCCCCTTATCGATATTACAGGTTATACAGGATATTTCTCAACTTGTGTCACTAAACAGTTAAGTCCACTTCAAGAGATAGCCTACAGAGACTCCTTGGACTTCGTCATGATAAATTATCAAGATCCTTGTCTACCTACGGCTACTCTAATTCAACAACTAATAGAACTCGTAAAGTTGTGGGAACGGAGAGAAGTAAAAAAGATAGTCAACGTAGGAACTTTAAGAGGCAAAGTTGGAGAATACTAAGCCACCAAGCAGTTGTTTTGTGATTAGTTGGAGAAGATTGGAAAGATACGGTATGAAGCTCTGAACGTATTTAGATATGAGCCAGAACTAGTACGTCTTTTACCCGCTAAGCAGGTTTACTAAGACACCATACGGGCTAAAGTTGAAGCCTAGTTCCAAGAAAGTAAGAGAATCATTAAAGAGTTAAAGATGGAAAATGAGAGACTGTTGGAGGAAATCAATTCTTGAGGAGTAAGATCCAAGAAAGGGACATTATGGTACGAAGACTTATGAAGGAAGTTGATGAAGCTCGTCCTAGCCAGATCCGTTGGCTCTTGTAGATATAGGATTTAAGTTTTTAGGAAGATTAGTTAGGAGTTTTTCTTCTCTTTTCTTTTAGTCCGTTGTATAAATTGGATCTTATGATTAATAAATTTGTAGGTTTAGTAAATAGAATTTTCATTAATTACTCAATCTCTTATTCGTTCATTTATTCATTTAAGTTAACTTTAAAAAAAAAAAAAGAGAGAGAGAGAGAGAAAATTCGAAATAAAAAACCACAAAAGAGGCAAACAACAAGACAACAAAAGTCATAAAAAAGAGAAAAACAAAAACAAAAAAAATCTTTAATTCACTAAAGGTCTAAAACTTGGGTTTTCATATAGGATTTCAATGATAGCATCCAAACGATTAGACTCAACTAGAAGCCTGTTATTCACTCGTTCTAAAGCCAAGATGTCAACTCAGGGTACTGGAGATGCCAGTCAAATTGAGCTCGACTCGAGAGTAGCAACTCTAGAAGAAAACATGAATAAGATGGCCGAACAGATTCAAGCTCTCACTCAGGCTATCGGGATTCTTAATGACAAACAAGTATCTCAAGTCAACCCAAATCGGAATGTAGAAATGACCCCTCCCCCTGAATTGGAAAATAAAGAATCGGTCCCTAATATTGAAGTATGGAGAAAAGAAATTGAGGAGAAACACCGGGAGATGGAAAGAAAATTCATGCAAAAGTTGACCGAGAAAATGAAAACCCTAGAAATAGTTAATGGCTTTGAATAGATGGGGAAGATTAATTTGTCAACATATGAAGACAATGACTTCCCAAAAAGATTTAAAGTGCTAGAATTTGAGAAATACGATGGGATTGGCTACCCGAAACTCTACACTCAGTTGTACATTAAGAAAATGGGAAAATACAAGTATGACAAAGTGATGTTCCAAACTTTTCAAGACAGCTTAACTAGGCCCTCCTTAACCCGGTATCCCTAACTAGATTTGAATGAGATAAATACTTGGGATAAGTTAGCATGGGCTTTCTACAACCAGTAAAAGTTTAACATCAAAGTGGCTCCATCCATGTGGGATTTGAATAATCTACAAAAGAAGGCCAACGAAAACTTTAAAGAATATGTTCAGAGATGGAGGGGCATGGCATCTAAGGTGACTTTACCCTTGACAGAAAAGGACTTGAATTTCGCCTTTTGCCTTTTGCTTTCATCAACACTCTTGGAAGCCCATATTACCAACATCTAGTCGGGCACCCTGCCTCCAACTTTGCAGAAATTGTGGCCTTAGGGTGCCAAATTGAGGAAGCTATTCCCATTGGAAGGCTTCCTAATCCTGAAGTAGTTGAGAAGAAGACACCTCTCGCGAGGTTTTCCAATAAAGCCAAAGAAACTACTGTAAGCATTGTCAATACCAGTAACCTTATCAAACCCATAGCCCCAGTAGCCATGACGGGAGGATCTAATCCCCCGCCAAATCCAAATCAAAACAACCAGCCACAAAGAACACAGTTTACACACATCCCCATTCCTTTGAGCCAAGTTCTTATACGATTAAGAAAAGAAAACCTTCTGACTTTTGAAATACTGAGGGAAGGACAAAGATCGAGGGACTATAACCTTGAGCTTCAGTGTGATTACCATCCAGGGCAAGTGAGGCACTCTATAGATCAATGTTGGAGACTTAAACATAAGATCCGGGATCTTATTGATGCTAAATTGGTTCAATTGGATTTCATCCAGACTCCAACTCCCAATGTGGGTAACAACCTTCTGCCGAATCATGGAAATTCAATCAATATAATCATTGCTGAAGTTTCTAAACCAGAGATTAATCTAAACAGTCTCCTCATCACTATTGAGGAGATAGCTTGGAATCTGAGGCAAGTCGGGTATTTACAGAATATGAACCTTATGGATAGAACCTGGACCAGACTGGCAATATATCAACTGCTGAAGGAAGGGGAAGATAAAGAAAGCTGATATCATGGCTATGGTGATTCCAAAACTATGAAAGAGAAGTACTCAGAAGGAGCTTAGAAAAAGATATGAAGCTGGAGATCTAACAGTTGATATCCTAGGAGAACTGTTAGGGGAGTTTAAGTATTTGGTAGATTACACCGATTCGCTTACCATATACACTGATGCCCCACTCACTAGATGGGGTCTAGAATTTGAGGAAGAAGATGGACTTATTACAGAAGCTAAGAAGGCGGTTGAGATGGTTGGAATGATTGGAGATGGGCCTAAGCCGTTGGTTTTTGAGTATGATAGGGAGACTAAGAAGGTTGAGGAATTAGGAAAGCCTAAGAAGATTGCTTTCAATGTCCCAATAGCCCTAGAGAATTACAAAGCAGCACCTTTGGATTACCAAGCAGTGAATCAAACAACCAGGTCCTCATCACCTATTGTTAATGGGCTTATGTACTCGAGACTAATTTATGGTTAGAATGAGGAAGCCAAGAGAAAGTCTACTGTGGAAGAGGCTTCTCGAAACATCTTTGAAGATATAGATGATAAAGATCAGAATGTTACCAAGAAGATACTGAAAGCCAGTGAATATAAGATAATGGATCAATTAGCCAAAGTACCGGCCCAAATCTCTCTAATGGGCTTGCTGTTATCATTAGATACTCATTGAGAGGCATTAATTAAAATTCTAAAAGATATCAAAGTACCTGAAGGGATTTCCACTTAGAAACTAAGGTTGGTGGTGAACTCGATTTTTGTAATGGATCGGATTTCATTCTCACTTGATGAGCTAGGTGAAGAAAGAGATCGGTACACAATGCCCCTTTTCATAGTGGTTAAGTCTGCAAGGAAAATGGTTGCTCGAGTTCTAATAGATAACGGGTTTTCACTAAATGTATGTCCTTTAGCGATACTGAATTTACTTAGAGTAGATGCAACTGAGATAAAGCCTAGCTTGATTTTAGTAAGAACTTTTAATGGATCAAAAAGAGAGATAATTAGAGAAATTGGGTTACAAGTTGAGATTGGCCCATAAATGTTCACTATTCCCTTTCAAGTTCTAGATATACTATGAACGTTTAACCTTCTGTTAGGAAGACCGTGGATTCATTCAATAGGGGCAATTCCATCTAGTTTACATTAGAAAGTGAAATTCATATAAAACGAGTAGTTGGTTACTATTCTTGGGGAGCAAGACTACAAGATTTACAAAGAGACGACTATTTCCTATGTCAGGGATGAAGAATTGGAAGAGCCAAGGTTATAGATTTTCGACAAAGTTTGTGTGATCAAAGAAGTAAGATAGGGGGCACGAGGTTGTTCAAAATAGCCTAAGCAGCACATTGGAACATTTAGGCTTAGGTATAAGCTCATTGAAGAGGAGATTCAAGAAATGAAGGCTAAAATTGGAAGCAAGAGAGGAGATCAGCTATACCATGCTCACATGGAATTTTCGGACATCCGTCAGACGTTCCTAGTACCAACTAGTGTTCAAGAACCCAAAGTAGCCAGTCTATCCAAGCCTTGACTCAGCAATGCATCATCGGTCCAGATGAGAAGGAAGATATTAACGTACCAGTTTCCTTATGCAACTGGCTTTCTGTTCCCGTTAAAAGGTCTCTCTAGAAACACAAAATTAGATTAATTAGGAACATTCGATTTCGATAATTAGTTCGATTAGTTAGGCCTTTTCTTTCTGACACTTTTAATTCATTCATTCAATTAATTTCATTCCTTTTTTTATTTATTTATTGTCCTTTTCTTTTTTCCTTTACTCTTCAAATTCGATAAAAATAATAAACATAATGGACACTCGCGCATGTAAATGATGAAAGTACCAATATCACCTTCGACCCTGTTGGGTTAGACGTCGGAGATGATATTAAGACTCCAAACAAAATTCAGGAGAGTTGGCGTCAACATGAACAAAGTAGAGTAATTATTGACGAAACTGATGGTTGCGATCAATTTAGGGACGAAAGAGAATCCACGAAACTTGAAAATTGGCAGTAATTTAATGGATAATCAAAAACAGGAGTTGTCACGATTGCTATCAAAATACTTGGACATATTCACTTAGTCTTATAAAGACATGCCTGGTTTAGATTCGTCTATTGTGATTCATAAATTGCCAACCAAGGAGAAAATTAAACCGAAAAGATAGAAGCTTAGACAATTTAGGCCGGACATACTCCTTAAAATAAAAAAAGAAGTAAAGAAATTGGTGGAGGTTAGGTTCATAGAAGTGTTGGATTATCCTAAATGAGTAACCGATGTGATTTTAGTATTGAAGAAGAATGGGAAAGTTAGGGTTTACGTAGATTTTCATGATTTAAACCAAGCAACACCAAAGGATAACTTTCCTTTGCCGCATAGTGACGTATTAGTGGATAATACAGCTAAGAACCATCTTTTCTCATTTATGGATGGTTTCACGGGGTATAATCAAATTAAGATGGCAGAAGAGGATAAAATCAAAACCACTTTTGTTACTACTTGGGGAACGTTTTGTTATCATGTGATGCCTTTCGGGTTGAAGAACATTGGGGCAACTCATTAGCGTGCTATGGTTGCCTTGTTTCATGACATGATGCATCAGGAAATCGAAATTTATGTGGATGATATGATCGCTAAATCCAAAGAGGATGAAAATCATGTGGATATTTAACGAATGTTATTTGAACAATTGCGGAAGTTTCAATTGAAGTTAAATCTTGAAAAGTGCATCTTTGGAGTAACTTTAGGCAAATTATTGGATTTTGTAGTCAGTAGAAAAGGAATCGAAGTAGACCCAAATAAAGTCAAGGTAATCATAAACACGCAAGCACCTAAGATTGTAAAAGAAGTTTAGGGACTGTTGGGAAGGTTGAATTACATTGCTTGGTTTGTATCGCAGTTAACTGATAAATGCAAGCCGTTATTTAAACTTTTGAGGAAAAGTGCGATCATCGAATGGGACGAAGAGTGTAAGCGAGCATCTGCTGAAATAAAAAAGTATCTCATAAATCCTCCTGTACTGGTCACTCTTACACCAGGATGGCCCTTAATTTTTTACTTAACAATTCTTCCTGAATCAATGGGATGCATGTTGGGACAGAAAGATGAAACAAGGAGAAAAGAGCATCCTATATACTATTTGAGCAAGAAATTCATAGAAGGCGAGCAAAAATACTCAGAAGTGAAAAGAACGTGTTGTGCCTTAGTATGGGTGATGTTAGGCAGTACACTTTGTATTACTTAATAGAGTTATTAACAAAACACAACCTGTTGAGGTATTTAGCAGAAAAGCTAGCGTTGATTGGGAGAATATCGAAATAGTAGATGCTACTCTCTGAATTTGATATCAAGTACGTAAGTTAAAGTTCAGTTAAAGGGTAAGCAGTGGTTGATTAATTGGCAAAATATCTATTAGAAGATGAGGATGATGGTTCAAAAGCACAATTTCCTGATGAAAATGTGATGATGGCAAATGAATTGAGTGGTGAAAAATTGGGGTGGCAAATGTATTTTGATGGAGCAATCAATGTGTTTGGATGTGGGATAGGGGCAGTATTGGTATCACCTGAGGGTAACCATTTCCCTGTGGCAGCAAGATCGACGTTTCCATACATGAACAACATAGTAGAATATGAAACCTACATTTTGGGGCTCAAAATGGCGTTAGATATGGGAATATAAAAGCTTGAAGTGTATGGAGATTCTTCCCTCATAATTCTCCAAATTTAGGGGAATATAAGACAAAAGATGAGAAATTGATACCTTATCATGAGCATTTAAGCAAGTTGATTGAAAAATTCCACGAGATTTCATTTACTTACATTCCAAGGACCCATAATCAATTTGCCGATGCATTGGCTACGTTAGTGTCAATGGTAAAAGTTATGGATGAGATAGAAATCCAGCCCCTAAAGATTGAGGTAGAAGAAAAACCGGCTTTCTGCTTGACAGTTGAAGAAAAAGAATCTTGGTATCATGATATCAAAAGGTTACTTCAAACTGGGGAATTCCCTGAAGATGCCGATAGAAAAGATAGAAAGACTTTAAGAAGGTTGGCTACTCATTTCCTATTAAGTGGAGCCACATTATACAAGGGATCACCAGATGCAACACTGTTAAGGTGTGTAGATGAAGAAAAAGCTAAGAAATTGATGAAAGAAGTACATGAAGGAGTTTCTGGTCCTCACATGAATGGGTATATGTTAGCTAGAAAGATCATGAGAATGGGGTATTTTTGGATGACGATGGAATCGGATTGTATCAGGCATGTGAGGTATTGTCACCTATGTCAAGTGTACGCTAACAAAATCAATGCTCCTCCCCAAGAATTGCGTGTGTTATCAGCTCCTTGGCCTTTCTCAATGTGGGGAATTGACATGATTGGTTCAATTTCGCTGATAGCTTCAAATAGATACAGTTTCATTTTATTCGCGATCAACTATTTTACCAAGTGGGTAGAAGCAGTGTCATAGGCTACGGTGACCAAAGGAGTAGTAGTCAGATTCCTGAAAAGAGATATTGTTGCAAGATACGGTGCACCCAAATCTATTATTACAGACAACGGGATGAATTTGAATAACAAGTTGATGGATGAAGAATGCAACCAATTCAAGATTAATCATAGAAACTCAACTCCATATTTACCTTAGATGAATGGAGTAGTTAAAGCTACAAATAAGAACATCAAAATGATCATTAAGAAGATCGTGATCACTTATAAAGATTGGCATGAGATGCTTCCCTTTGCTCTCATGGCTTACAGAACCTCAGTCAAAACATCTACTGGTGAAACATCGTATTCATTGGTGTATGGAACTAAAGTGGTACTACCAGTGAAAGTAGAAATACCTTCGTTTTGAGTATTAGCAAAGACTTAGCTTAATGAAGCAGAGTGGGTGAAGAAGCGAATGGAACATTTGAACCTTCTAGATGAAAGGAGGCTTGCAATGATATGTCATGGTCAATGCTACCAACAGTGGATGAGCAGAGCTTTTAACAAGAAAGTACGCCTAAGATACTTCAAAGAAAGAGACTTGGTGTTGAAGAAAATATAGCCAAACACAAAAGACCCTAAGGGCAAGTTTGCTCCAAATTATGAAGGCTCTTATGTGGTGAAAAGGGTATTATAAGGACGTGCATTAATGTTGATAGAGATGGATGACCCGGATTTAAGGGGATCAATGAATTTAGATATAGTCAAGTTGTATTATCCATGAAAACTGAGTTCAATAAATATTTCAATTTTTCTTGAATAAGTTTGTGGTTGATCTTTCATCATTTATAAGTAAAGTGGATATCTATGAATGTTCTCGAATTCGGATGGTCATTGACAAACAAAAATTCACCAATAAACGCTTGAGTACCATGTTTTTCTAGCCTCATACACTTAAGCACCAAACCCTCATCGATGAATCACTAGAAAAATAATGAAATCTAATGTTCTTAATAATTTAATTTTGTTTCTTTCGAAAAAAGATTTATCATTCAGAAGTCATGAAGAGTAGAAATTGAAATTTGGTGTCGAATAAAGCAAATTCAATGCATGAGCATGGTCTAGTTACAAGACTCAAAAGTTTGGGAGATTTCAAAAAAAAAAAAAAGAGAGAAAAAAGAAAAAGAAGAAAAGAGAAAGAAGAAGCAAGTACAGTCCTTTGGTGAAATTCTACTGATTGAATAAGTGAATATTAGGAGTCGATGTAAGCACGCCAATTGGTTGCTATCTGAGAAATTCTTCAATCCCAGGAAAAATAATCTTAAAAGTCTTTGAAATGAAATCTTTAGAGGAATTAAGCTAGTTTTTGAAGTCAAATCTCGAAGAGATCTATCCTCTTCGGATTAACCTAAAACGAATCTTGAAGAGATCTATCCTATTCGAACGTAAGTCAAAATCAATCTCGAAGAGATTTATCCTCTTCGGACTAACCAAAACCAATCCTAAAGAGATTTATCCTCTTCAGATTAGCTAAAACAAATCTCAAAGAGATCTATCCTCTTCAGGTTAACCAAAACGAATCTTGAAGAGATCTATCATTTTTAGATTAGTCATTAAAGCTAAAACAAATCTCGAAGAGATCTATCCTCTTCGGGTTACCAAAATGAAATTAGTTTATGAAGAGATCTATCCTCTTCAAATTCATCAAAATGAATCTCAAAGAGATTTATCTCCTTCAGATTAGCTAAAACGAATCTTAAAGAGATCTATCCTCTTCGAATCAACCAAGTGAAATCTTAAAGAGATCTATCATCTTCAGATTATCCAAGTTAGGTCTGGTGAAAATGGGTATCTCTTTTATCTTTGTAGCAAAGTTCTAACCGAACTTTACTATAAAGAGGAGTAACTGTAAATACCTCATTTTTGCCAATTTTTTATTTTTGTTAATTGAGCCAGGTTAATAAATAAACAGAAAAATAGAAAAAATAAAATAAAAAATAAATGAAAATTCGAAGAAAAAATGAAAAAAAGTAAAAAATAGAAATCAAAGTTAGGTCATAGCAAGTAAAGTCATGAGTTGAGTTGTGTCAAGTTGAATTAAGTTAAGTTGTTGGATCAATTGACAAGATGGGTTGAATTGATTAATTTTGGGTCAGACTAATATAGAATAAGTATTTATCTAATTTAGGAGCTCAAAATCAGGGTTTATTAAGTCATTGGACTATATTTAATTGGATCGGGTAAGGCTTGAAAAGAAAAAGCCTAAGTTAACTAAGATCTCTAGAAGCTAGGGTAAATCTTGGAAGAATTGCAATCATATCTTCAATACGAAAGATTCGATTTTAAGTTTATAAATAGCACATTGGGTAGGGATTTAGGGTTTTTAAAAATCTTAATCACACTCCTACTAAAAAAAAAAAAAACGTACTACCACATAACCGTACGTACTACCATCCAAGACAATACACACACCCTATACGCCACCTATACGCATCGCTACTCAACTCCACATGCCACTACACAATTGCACACGCCATCACTTGATGGCACCACACAACTGCACACGCCATCACTTGAACTACATGCACTACCACTACGCAACACCACCGCTATAGCATCACCGTCACCATCGTTAATGCTTGCCGTCACCACTACCAACACTTGCTCGAGCTACCGCCCAAACACTTGTGGCGCTCACCCTAGCTACTACCTAGAGACCCATCGTGCATGCCTACGTTAGCATCCATCCATCGCTCGTGCACGCCCTTGCTATTGCCCGAACACACCCTTACTGTCATCCGTATACACCTTCGTTGTCGCCCACTCCATCACCCATGCTGTTGCTTAAATTGTTACCTTCGCTTGCCTAAATCATTGCCGGTGCTATCGCCTACATTGTCGCCTCCGCATGCCTAGTGTGGCCTGCCCCATTGCCCTTGCTGTTGCCCATTCGCTTGCCTAAGCCTCACTCAGGTGCTTGCCCAATGTCGCTCGTGCTTGCCCGTATGCTTGCCCAAATGTTCGCCTGTGCTCACCCATACGCTTACCCAGACGCCCGCCCATGCTTGCCCCCATGCTCGCCCATCATGCCTAGAGTATCGCCCAACACCAACAATTCGACGCTAGGTAATTTTTCAATATTTTTTAATTATTTTATTTATTTTAGTAATTTTTATTAATTTGCTTTATTGGTTATTTATTTATTCATTTTCTTTATTAACTTACGTTTTGTTTTAAGTGCATAGTTCTTTTAGTTATTATTTATTTTGTAATTCTTCAGTTAAGTTAGGTTTTTCTTTTAAAATCATTTTTTAATAAAAAAATATATATTTGACATATAAGGGTTTTTCGAAAAATAAAAAAAAATCTAAATTGATTTTTTTTTAAAAAAAAAAGATAGTTAATTAGGGTTTTTGTTTAGTTTAGGAAACTTAGATTTTTTAGTTTTTTTTTAAATAATAAATTGATAAAAAAACTTAAACCTAACTCGATTTTCAAAGTAAAAATAACCTACCCATTAAAATTTTATTAAAAAAAATTACGGCCAGTTTGATCCCGATTAACGAATATGTAGGCATTTTTGGGGCAACCATTAAAAATAAAAAAAAAATTCCCCTTTTCTTTAGAAATTCATAATAAAAATAATAAAAAATCATCTTTAGTTACTTTTGCGAATTTAGGTATATTTTTTTAACTCTTTTAGAAAAATTACAAAATAATAAAGCCCATTAATTTCTTTTAATTTTCACATGGTGACTTAGTCTTAATACGTTAGCCCCTGAACCTGGTTTTCTAGTTCAATTTTCTAAAAATTAAATTTTTTTAAGTATTCGCAGACTAGTGGTCAAATTAAAGTTTTTCTCACTTGAAAACCTTAATTTTATTTTTCACCAATTAAATTGGTTGGCGACTCCATTTTTTTTTTTTTTGGAATAAAATTTTTTTCTTTTAGAATAAATTTTTTTTTCTTTTCCTTAGTTTAATGTCGAGTAATCTGTATTAAGCAGACTAGACTTAATGTAGGTTAAATTAAGGAAATCAAAATAGGGCTTGATACCCTCACACTCCATGCTTCCCATTCTATCCCCTTTCGACCACTACCATACCCCCTTGTTGCCTCACTAAACCACCAACCCGTAACCCTAACCACCACAACCTACCCCACTTGAACCACCATCTTCGCCCCTCTTCAACCCAAACTGACACCACTACAACATTCCTTGACCTCCTTAACCTTAGAACCATCACCCCACTCATGCCTATCAACCCCTTATAACGCCACTCGAACACCGCCACCACTGTTGCATTTTATACCACCAAGCTATGGCACTTAGCCTACACCACCCCCCACCCATCCTCTCCAAGTTTAATCCCAAATACACAAATCCGTCCTTACCACCAAAAAATTCAGCCCGAATCATCTTGAATAGTACCTGGTTTTTTTTTTTTTTTTATTTCAAATTAGTTTATTTATTCATTTCTTTGTTTGTTTGTTTGTTTATTTATTTGTTTTATTTATTTATTTATCCATGTAAATGTAATCAAATCAAGAAAAAAAGAAAAGAAAAAGAAAAAAAGAAAGAAAGAAAAAAGTAAAGAAAAGGTAGTTTAATTAGTTATTTATTTTTAGTTTAAATAAAATAAAAAATAGATAGAAATGAAAATCATAAAAATAAAAATAAGTAAATAGAAAGAATAAAGATTATTATTTCTTCTTATCACTTAGAAAATCAAGTTTTCAAAAATAATAAAAATAAACAGACCTTTTGCAATTTAAGGCATTTTTAGAATTTTTCAAAAATAAATAAAACTCCAATTTAGGACCTTCCTTTTTTTAGAACTTTCCTTAAATAAATCAAATTGACTAAAAACATAAATTTGGCCTCTTTCAAAAATTAAAATGAAACAACCCACTAAAGTTTTACAAAAAAAGGAATTACATATATTTGATCTCGAATAGCGAGTACATAAGTATCTACGGGATATCGATAAAAATGAAAAAACCTAATTTCCCTTTTTCTTTAGTTTAGATTATTTATCTAATTAGAGTAATTAATAACTAAGTTCTGTTTTTCAAAATTAAAAGGTAATTTTTAAGTTTAATTCTAATTTTAGAAAATCAATGGTACTCGTAAAGGTTTAAAATTCCTAACCTTCGAATCCAGATTCTCTAGTTTCAAAAAAATCATTTTGTAAAACTAGTTTTAATCGTTAGATTAGTGACTAAGTTATAACTAATTCACTCAATTGACTATAACTTAACTATTTTTCCCGACTCCAATTGGATGGCGACTCCAAAATTATTTTCAAAACAAAAGGGAATGATTTTCTTTAAACCCTAGTCGAAGGTTGGTATTAAATTGATAAGGTTTAGTACTAATCGGTTTAAAGAAGGTCTAATTTTATAAAAGAACTAAGAGGGCAAAAAATCAAGCTCGACAATTTAGCAACTCCACTGAAGATGAAAAGAGGGTTAATCATTCAACTTTCCAAAATTAAAATTAAACTCTAAAAATCACCTTATTGCAATTTATGTACTTATTCATTCTTTATTTGTATCATAACTATACTAATGTTTTTGTAGGTTTAGTTTTATTTATTTTATTGTTTTAAGGGGGGATTTATTTCTTGTACTATAAACACATGATAGATACAGTTGAACCCGAGTCATCTTATGACCTTAGAACGGGGAGCCATTGTGTGAGTTTCAGGCGTAGTGGGGCAACCACCGTTTAGGGCAGATTAGGCTACCCTACTTAAACTTCGATGTGACCAAGGAACCATTTTGTAAGAAATGCATAAGGTCATAGAGTTTAAAGACCTCTAGAACCCACCCTTCTTACATACATCCTTCAAGGTTTTAAGGCAACATTGTTATAAAAGAAAAGACAAACCAAAAACTTCTTTCCTTATATTTTCTTAGAATTCACTCTTAGCTTTTATCTGTCTTGCATGTCATACACTTTAGGATATGGGGGGTCATTTGTTGCATGAAAGGTGTAGGGTAGATGAGGTCAAACCTAAGCCATCTTAGGACCCTAGGAGAGGGGTCATCGTGTAAGCTTCAGGTACTGTGGTGTAACCACCACTCGAGATTAATTAAGCCATCTCACTTAAGCTCAATGTGCCCAATGAAAGTGTTTTTAGCAAGTGAGGTCACAAAGCTTAAGAACCTTTTCAAGACCTACCGTAATTGCATATACTCTCCTCTAAGCTTAAGTTAATACAATACCCTTAAGAAATTGCAACCCTACTAATTGTTCAAGATTTTTAATGCAATCAAGTTTCTGAAAATAATAATAGGGTTACAACTTTAGGGGGTAATGTATTAACCCAAACAATCCTAACACCTGCATATTTCCATATGCTTTCTTTTCTACATTAATGATTGATTATTGTCCATGAAATATGTAAACCTAAGAATGGCGGACCAATAAGAGAATAATCAAAGACTGCTAGTTGTCCTAAGAATTCATGAGCAACTACTATAAGTTAAAGCTACATACTGGAAGCAAAGGGCTAGGCGTGCTGAGGCCTCCAACAAAGCCTTGTTAGAGCGAGAGGACCGTGAATTGGGCTTTAGAAATGCTAGATAAAGATTAAAGCCCAACTGCAAGAGTTAAATTAGAAACTTTAGATGTAGTTGAAGGACTTTGAATAAATTTTAGGTTTCATTAAGACTAATTGTTAAGTTCCCTTTTGCTTTGTTCCATTTGGTCTGATATTTCCAAAATATTTTTTTTTTCTCTTTAGTCATTCTTTGTAGACAATCCTTCAATAAAACTTTTCATTCTCCCTCGCTCAAGGAAGTGCAATTAAAAAAAAACAACAAAAAAAAAATCCATCATTTTTATTTGGTTTTTATAAAATAAAGCTTTATCTTTCTCACTCTAAAATTAAATAAATAAGAAAAAGAAAAAAAAATAAAAGAAAAGTTGATAACTAGTTAAGAAGTTCTTCCAACCAAGTTCACATGGCTGATAATAGACTCACCTCTCTAGAAAGGATGATGCATTAGATGGCTCAACAATGGCAAGTTTTGTTCCTAATAATCACCGCTCTCCAAATATCCTAAGATTCGAACCTCGAAAGGAGATTCTCAAATTTGGAAGGGAAAATAGCCATGTTACAAAAGTGCACTACAAATCTAGAAATGGCAATGGGCCCAATGCTTAGAAGATTTTAGCTCCTGATGTTCAACACTGATCAAGTGCCTATAAGTGCAAGTGATGAAGGAGGCCTGAGTAGAAAGAAGCGGAGGAGAAGCGAGAAAGAACAAACCCAAGGGACTCAAAGGAGACAATTCACTCAACCGAAGATATCAATCACCCAACTCTTTTATCATATGAAAGCAACGAAGGTTATGGCTTGTGAAGCCCCCAATCTGAATTACAAACCACACAGCTTTGACCCAAAAGCAAGATGCAACTATCATATGGGACAGAAGGGGAATCCTACTGAAAAATGTTAGAGATTGAAAAACAAGATTCAAGACCTGATTAATGCAAAAGTCATTCAGCTAAAGCTACAATAAAACGTTCCTTCTTCAAGTCATGAGGATAATCTAACTGAGTCGCCTGGAGCTCCATTTCTTTTGAGCCTACTGATGTCTTTTGATAAGCTTATGAGTTATTTCAAGTAATTGGGTGCTTGTTAAGTTAGGGGCAAAGAAAGTTGTTTTCAATAAAGTGTATAATGGCTGGAATAATACAATTGCCTTCTTTAACAGAATGATCGCATTGTTATTAGAGCAAAGAAGTTCTCCTTAAAGAATCGGTAACTCACTTTTGAAAGATTTAGAACAAAAAGAGGTGAAATTTTATCCACATACTGACCTAAAACACTTTGAGGGTTGAGCAACATAAAAGTGAAGATACTTTGGACTTATTCCTTAAAGAAGGTCTACTTTGAATGTGATACACAAATGAAGATGAAATTAGGCATTCATTTCTCAAATCCTAAACATAATCATCTCTTGTTTACCTTGTTGGACCTATTTAAAGAATTTTTCAAATTTAAACCCTATCAAGAACCATCCTATAATGGGGCAATTCAGAGGTTAGGGTCATTGATAAGGAGAGAGGGATTAAAATTGGCTTGTACTTGCTTCAGTAATGTTAAATTCAAAAGCAAATTTTATTTTTGATAAGTTATGTTTTTTGAAATAAGGAAGAGCCACATCCTTTTTAAACACCTCGAGTGTTTACTTGCCTCACCCGAGCCTATACAATAGAAATCAATGGATTTAGGATCCCAAATCGCTTAAGAGGTAAAAACTTGGCAATGGAGACTTAGGGCTAAAAGAAAAAGAAAGAACAACAAAAGAATAGTAGGGCAAAGTAATAATAGAAAAAAGAAAAGATGAGAAAAAGAGGTTAGAAAATTGGGCTCAAGTGTAAGTCAAGAGGTAAGTGAAAGCCATATCATATCTTAGTAGGGCAGTCAAATCAAAAGTCAAAGCCTAAATAACCCCAGAGACGCAAAGCTTTGAATCACAGTCTAAGCTCAAAAACCCAAAATCTCTATATCCATTTTGAAGCCTCTCTCACACCTGACCTTCTCTCCCACAATACTACCTTTATACAAGTAAAAGCTCTTTCGATTTTTAAAGATAATTTATCTTTAATAAATTTTTTTTTTTTTAAACTGAGGCAAGTATATTTCTAATTTTTCCTAAGGTTCTCAACTTGTACACATAGGATTAATATTTCAAAATAGGCTTCTTCGTTAGTTCTTTTTGAAAACCATGGATTAAAAGCCTAAATTCATAATGTTAAACCAAAAAGACCTAATGGATTTATCAAGGCGTATCACATGCAAAATGGACTATAATTTTTTAACTGTAGTCAAGAGTATAATATGGGTCAAGAGTTTGCGAGGGAGTCCTTTTCAACTAAACTAGTCATGAGTTATCTTTTAAGGATGTTTGAAATCACAAGGTCCCACTAAGCGACTCAGCCTCCAAGTTAAGGGGAACATAAGAGGCCCCATGTGATTATTAAGGAAAGGTTCTTTACCTATTAGCAAATTAAAAAAAAAAAAAAGAAAAAAGAGAAAAGAGAGGTAATAAAAAGAAAAAAAAAAGGGTGAAGAGTCTAAGCTTTTCTCATTCTTCCTAAAATAAAGGAAATTATACCCAACATCTTTTTCAACATAAATGGTTTTCATCAAAAGGGTTTTCTATAAATATTTGCCTTAAAATCGGGTTGTGTTTCGTATAAATTTTTTTCCTAATCAGCTCTCGAATAGGCTATCCCACCTTCCATCCATTCAACTCTCTTCAAGGTATTTATCAAGGTCTTTAGCAAACCTATAGAGTGCCTCTATTCCTTAATTACCTTGGCATGCCTATAAGGTCCTTCAGTTCACTAAGTTCTTTTAACAAGCCCATAAGGCACTTCTTTTTGCAAAGATCTTGTAGTGAGTTCATAGGATGCTTGATTTCTTTAAGTGTGCTCATTAGGCCCCTTTGCTCATGAAGTTTCTCTTAGCAAGCCCATATGGCACTTCTCTTCATTGTCTCTTCTATTTAGCCCATAAGACACTCACCTTCTACATCCAAATGATTAGCTAGTCTTTGAAGATACGATCTTAACTTAGTCTCTTTTCCAAGTTTTCTCCCTTCATCATATTCTTCTTAGCAAGCCCGTGGGATCATTCTCTGTTCACTAAATTTCTCTCAAGCAAACCTATAGGACACTTCCACTCTATTCACCAAATTTCTCTTAAGTAAGCCCATAGGGCATTTCCTCCCCGTTCACCAAGTTCCATAGGGCACTTTTCCTCATTAGTTCCTTTTTTAACACCAAGTTTAGGGTTGCTAGTTCCCAAGAGACGCTCCTACCTAGGTTAGTGAGCCTAGTGAGGTATGGCCAGGTTTTAGATCGATCCCAATTTAGGGTTGTTAGTCTCCGAGAAATGCTTCCACTTGGGTTAGTGAGCCTAGTAAGGCATGATCAGGTTTTAGATTAATCCCACATTAAGGTTGTTAGTCCCCAAGAGACACTCTCACTTAGGTTAGTGAGGTACAACTAAGTTTTAGATTGATCCTAATCATAGGGTTGCTAGTCCCCTAGAGATGCTCTCGCTTAGGTCTGTGAGCTTAGTGAAGTACGACCGAGTTTATATCGATCCCAGTTTAGGGTTGTTAATCCTTAAGAGATGCTCCTGCCTAGGTTAGTGAGCCTAGTGAGGTACGGCCGGGTTTTATATCGATTCCAGTTTAGGGTTATCAGTCCTTGAGAGATGCTCTTACCTAGGTTAGTGAACTTAGTAAGGTACGGTCGGGTTTTAGATTGATCCCATTTTATGGTTGCTAGTCCTTGAGAGATGCTCCTGTCTAGGTTAGTGAGGTATAGCTGGGTTTTAGATTGATCCTAATTTAGGATTGCTAGTCCCTGAGAGACACTCCCGCCTAGGTTAGTAAGTCTAGTGAGGCATAGACGGGTTTTAGATAGATCCCAATTTAGGGTTGTTAATCCCCAAGAGACGCTCCTCCTTAGATTAATGAACCTAGAGAGACACAATCAGTTTTCATTTCTTCATCCAAATTGATTTCAAGATAGTTATAATTGTTTTAGAGTCATCCTAAGGGTAAAAATAATGTCTCTTTGTCTCTTTGGCAAAGTTTTGTTCAAACTTCACCACAAAAAGAGATAGCTGTAGACAACCAATTTTTGCCCCTCTTTTGTTTTTATTTTTATTATTTTTCCTTTTCTCTATAGGCCCTAAATTAGGAAAAACACAAAAAGAAAAAAAAAAGAAATTAAAGAAAACCCCAAAGTTTTTAGAAAAATAAGAATTTTAGGAAAATATTAAAAGAACACAAAAATAAGAAATTTAGAAAAATATCAAAAATAGGAAGAAACAAAAAAAATAAGAAAATTGAAAAAATTTAGAAAAATTACAAAAAATTGCAAATAAAAAGTAAAAGATTTTAGAAAATAATATTTTATTAGGGTAAATTTTAAATTTTGAAATAAGTTTAGAAGTTAGATCGTTGGGCTTAGGCTTAGATTTAAATCTAACCTAAGTTGACCTAATTTATATGTACAATTTAATTACATATATAGATAAAGCCAATGGCCTAATGGTTAAACACATAGACATAGCTATGGGTTTGAGTGTGAGGTTTTGGGTTCGAATCTTAGGAAACGTAGGGAAGCATATTTTATTTTTTTATTTTTTGTTAACTAATTAGTACATTGCCATGTATCAAGATTTGATTACGCCACATGTCCTGACAAGTGACAACATCGAGTTGGATGACCTTACTGTAGTGGCACCACGTAACATCCAAGTGGCGCTATGTAGGATCCATGTGGCGTGCCATGTCAATTGCCATGTATCACGTGATGACATGTTAGCCCTTTCCTTCCTTCCCTTTCTATCCTTTTCCCTTTGTTTCCCCTAATTTCCCTTCTCTTTCCCACTCCTTCCTTGACTTGATTTTTGAATCACTTTTCATTGCAATTTCGCCAAATCAATGGAAAAATTTCAAACTAGACATAGCCTACTCTGAATTGGCATAAGAAACAAGTCTAAATTCAGTCAAAAACCTATTCAAATTGAGCTTCAAAGATTGGAAAAAAAAAAAACTGTATTTCTAACCCTTCACATTAAACTCCAATCCAAACTTTCCATGTTTCTAAGTTAATTTCGAGTATATAAAGGGTATTACGGAGTTAATGGGAGGACGGACAACCAACATACGAGCTTTAGAATCAACTATCAAGCTCTCTCTCTCTCTCTCTCTCTCTCTCTCTCTCTCTCATGGCTTCTTTCTCTCTCTAACTCACACACTCTCTCTTCAAATCTCTCTCTACCGAGCTCTCCACCATGACCCAACACCACAACCGTAACCCCTACACTCTAAGCTTCCCATTCCACCCCCTCTCAACCACTACTGTACCCTTAACTGCCTTGTCGAACCACCAATCCACAACCCTAACCATCGTAACCTACTCCACCCGAACCACCATCCCGACCCTCTTTAACCCAAACCAACACCACTGCAACACTTTTCAACCCCCTTAACCCCAAAACCATTACCCTACTTATGCCCAGCAACCCCCTACGGCGCTACTCGAACACTGCCACCGCATTTTATACCACCACCAAATGGCACTTGGCCTACCCCGCCCCCCCCAAAGTCCAATCCTAAATACATAAATCCACGCTCACAAGCAAAGAATTTGGCTCAAATAATCTTGAATAGTGCTTGGCTAATGCTGTTGAAGAAGAACCCAGTTCGACCCAACCTGACAACCCGCGATTTGATCTGATCCAACCTGATGAATTTGACCCATCCCAGGTCCAACCCGTATGCCCAGCTACATCCAAACCTTGTTTTTTATTTCGAATTAGTTTGTTTATTTAGTTATCCTTGTAAATGTAATCAAATCAAGAAAAAAAGAAAAGAAAGAGAAAAAAGAAAGAAAGAAGAAAAAAGTAAAGAAAAGGTAGTTTAATTAGTTGTTTATTTTTAGTTTAAATAAAATAAAAAATAGATAAAAATGAAAAACATAAAAATAAAAATAAGTAAATAGAAAGAATAAAGATTATTATTTCTTCTTATCACTTAGAAAAACAAGTTTTCAAAAATAATAAAAATAAACAGACCTTTTGCAATTTACGGCATTTTTAGAATTTTTCAAAAATAAATAAAAATCCAATTTAAGACCTTCCTTTTTTTATAACTTTCCTTAAATAAATCAAATTGACTAAAAACATAAATCTGGCCTCTTTCAAAAATTAAAATGAAACAACCCACTAAAGTTTTACAAAAAAAGAACTATGTACGTTTGATCCTGAATAGTAGACCTATGGGATGACAATAAAAATGAAAAAATCTAATTTCCCTTTTTCTTTAGTTTAGATTATTTATCTAATTAGAGTAATCAATAACCAAATTTTGTCTTTCAAAATTAAAAGGCATTTTTTAAGTTTAATTCTAATTTTGGAAAGTCAATGGTATCCATAAGGGTTTAAAATTCTTAACCCCTAGATCCAAATTCTCTGGTTTCAAAAAAATCATTTTGTAAAATTGGTTTTAATCATTACATTAGTGGCTAAGTTATAACCAATCCACCAAATTGACTATAATTTAACTATTTTTTCCGACTCTAATCGAGTGGCGACTCCAATATTGTTTTTTAAACAAAAAGGAAAGGTTTTCTTTAAACCCTAATCGAGAGTTAGTATTAAATGAGTAGAGTTTAGTATTGATTGGTTTAAAGAAGGTTTAATTTTATAAAAGAACCGGCAGAGCAAAAAACCAAACTCGATACATAGCTTATAGGGATTATAAATACTTTGTACTCTGTACAAAAATTGAATAGTTTATTATTCTAGTTTATACAAAAGCTCTTCCCTGCAAACTACAGCATATTCTGCTTGTAGCTTCATAACTCTATATAGTAGCCATCGATAACATCAAGTTGAAGAAAGATTAGGTTCGACTTCTAAATGGTATCAGAGCAAATTCCAGGTACTTCGACTCTTATTCTATAACGTTTTCTTGGACAATTATATGAATCATACTAATATCAGAGATATGAATAACCTAGTTAAATTAGGGTTAAATGATCCCTTTTATCTATCCAGATCAGATAATCTTAGGATGTCAATTGGTAATATTATCTTTAATGGTAATAATTACCTTGCATGGAGTAAATTGATGAGATTGGGAGTAGGAGCAAAAGTTAAAATTGGTTTTGTCGATGGCTCGATTTAGAGGCCAGTTGAAACTGTTGAAAACTTTAATAAGTGGTTGAGGTGTGATTTTATGGTCCAAAGCTGGTTGTTGAATTCTATAGTTAGTAATTTGGCTCAAAATTTCCTTTATACTCTATCAATAAAGGAGTTATGGGATGAAATTAAGGAACAATATGGAATAGCTAGTAAACCTCTGATTTTTCAATTAAGACATGAAATCAGTAATATTAGGTAAGGAAATGCAACTGCAAATGTTTATTATAACAAGTTGCATCATTATTGGGATGTGATGGGAATCAAGCTATGGGACCTCTGACCCGCAACCGAGCTCGAAGACTAGAGGGGCTGGCACGATGAATCCTTATGTTCTAACTAACTCATGCCAAGGATGAGTACTTCCATGCTTGTAAGTGATCAAGTTCGCTTATAATCGAACTATACATGACACCACTAAGCAGTCTCTCTTCGAAATGGTCTATGGATTCAATCCCGAGTTGCCCCTATACCTGCACCTGTACAAGAGGACCCCGATGCTTCGGTTAGAGCACAATCTCTTCAGCACATCTATGATAAGGTCACCCGGCATGTCGATTAAGCTGCTAGAAGAATGCGAGAAAAGACTAAGGGTAGGTTGGCCAAACAATTCCAATCGAGAGACTTGGTATAGCTACACTTCAGTAAGGAATGGTTCCTAAATAAGAGGAAGAACAAATTATCTGCAAAAGTGGAAGGACCTTTCAAAATCAAAAAATTAGTGACAACGCCTACAGGTTGGAACTACTTGAGGACTATAGGGTTTCTAAAGCCTTCAACATTGCTGACCTTAGTCCATATCACCCTGACGGAGAACTGAGTGAACACTATTCAAATTTGATCCTAAATCCAAATCAATTCGGAGGGAATGATGGGAATCAAGCTATGGGACCTCTAACCCACAGCCGAGCCTAAGGATTAGAGGGGCTAACATGATGAATCCTTATGTTCCAACCAACTCCTACCGAGGCCGAGCAATACTATGCCTACAAGTGATCGAGTTTGCTTATAATCAAATTGTACATGACACCATTAAGCAAACTCTCTTCGAAATGGTCTATGGATTCAATCCCAAGTTGCCCCTCGACCATGCCCCTATACCTGCACCCGTACAAGAGGACCCCATTACTTCAGCTAGAGCACAATCTCTTCAACACATCTATGATAAGGTCACTCGGCACATCGACTAAGCTGCCAAAAGAATGTGAGAAAAGACCAAGGGTAGGTCGGCTAAACAATTCCAGTTGGGAGACTTGGTATAGCTATACCTTAGCAAGGAATGGTTCTTAAATAAGAGGAAGAACAAATTATCTGCAAGAGCAAAAGGACCTTTCAAAATCAGATAATTAGTGACAATGCCTACAGGTTGGAATTGCCTGAAGACTATGGGGTTTCTGATGCCTTCAACATTGCCGACCTTAATCCATATCACCTTAACGGAGAGTTGAGTGAACACCATTCAGATTTGATCCTAAATCCGAAACAATTCAGAGGGAATGATGGGAATTAAGCTATGGGACCTCTGACCTATAGCTAAGCCTAATGACTAAAGAGGCTGGTACGACAAATCCTTATGTTCCAACCAACTCTTGCCAAGGCCAAGTACTTCCATGCCTATAAGTGATCGAGTTCGCTTATAACCGAACTGTACATGACACCACTATGCAAACTTTCTTTAAAGTGATCTATGGATTCAATCCTGAGTTGCCCTTCAACCATGCCCCTATACCTGCACCTGTACAAAAGGAACCCGATGCTTCGGCCAAAGCACAATCTCTTCAGCACATCTATGATAAGGTCACTCGGCACATCAACTAAGCTGCCAAAAGAATGTGAGAAAAGACTAAGGGTAGGTCGGCCAAACAATTCCAATTAGGAGACTTGGTATGGCTATACCTTAGTAAGGAATGATTCCTAAATAAGAGGAAGAACAAATTATCTACAAGAGCGAAAGGACCTTTCAAAATCAGAAAATTAGTGACAACGCCTATAGGTTGGAACTGCCTGAGGACTATGGAGTTTCTAACGCCTTCAACATTACCGACCTTAGTCCATATCACCCTGATGGAGAACTCAATGAACACCATTCGGATTTGATCCCAAATCCAAAACAATTCAAAGGGAATAATAGGAATCAGGCTACGGGACCTCTGACCTACAGTTGAGCTCGAGGACTAGAGGGGCTGGCACGATAAATCCTCATGTTCCAACCAACTCCTGCCGAAGCCGAATACTTCTATGCCTACAAGTGATCGAGTTCGCTTATAACCAAACTGTACATGACACCACTAAGTAGACTCTCTTAGAAGTGGTTTATAGATTCAATCCCGAGTTACCCCTCGACCATGCCCTTATACCTGCACCCGTACAAGAGGTCCCCGATGCTTTGGCCAGAGCACAATCTCTTCAACACATCTATGATAAGGTTACTCGGCACATCGACTAAGCTGCCAAAAGAATGCGAGAAAAGACCAAGGGTAGGTTGGCCAAACAATTCTAATCGGGAGACTTGGTATGGCTACACCTCAACAAGGAATGGTTCTTGAATAAGAAGAAAAACAAATTATCTACAAGAGCGGAAGGACCTTTTAAAGTAAAAAAATTAGTGACAACGCCTACAGGTTGAAACTGCCTGAGGACTATGGGGTTTCTAAAGCCTTCAACATTGCCAACCTTAGTCCATATCACCCTGACGGAGAACTGAGTGAACACCATTCGGATTTGATCCCAAATCTAAAATAATTCGGAGGAAATGATGGGAATTAAGCTACGGGACTTCTGACTCGCAGCTGAGCCCGATGATTAAAGGGGCTAGCACAATGGATCCTTATGTTCCAACTAACTCCTGTCGAGGCCGAATACTTTCTTGCTGAGGCTGAATACTTTCTTGCCGAGTCACCTTTAATGCTGTGTCATATGACCGCCCATTATTCCGTAGTATGTCGAGTTGATGATTACTCTCTAATGCCGAGTTGACCAATCACTCGGCATTATCCTTGTCGAGAAGTCGAGAGATAGAGGATCCGAACTGACAAAGCTATCTCTACTCGGATAAGCCCATCTGTTTATATTTTTTGTCCGCATCTCATAATAACCTTGCCAATTTACAATCACCACATGTACAGTATCATATGTAGAATCTATAGCACCAATGATTGTTTTCTTTATGTCTCCATTTTTTACCCTTTTGTATTGTGTACATTGCTTCTTTAAGAAATGTCCTTATTGTCTTTTCTCTTTTTGGTAAGTTGCCCTAACTTACGAGTATAAATACCCTTGTACTTATAGTTGTAATAGATTAGATTTCCTTCAATACACTTAAGTACTTTGTTTCTTACGTAAACACTGTTTGTTTACTTTCGGTATCACGCTTGTCCTTCTCCTTAAGCAAGGTTAGGTGGCAAGTAACCTCATTAGATCAATTTGTACATCATATCAAATTGTACCGTAAGTCTTCAGAAGTTCCATTAGTGCATCATATCCTCTAGAGTTATTTGTGGGTTTTGCTTACTATTTTCATTCTTCGCATTTACCCTTGTGTACCTATCCCCATTAATCATTTTTGAGCTTTCTGCAAGCTTAGACCCATCCAGCAATCGGCCTTATCTATTCTTGGTCATGGTTTGCAATATCTTGGTATTAAAGTGGAGGTTTTGTGTGATCTGTAGTTAGTTCTTCTTAAGTTCTGTTATACTCCATTTTACGTATGTGAAACAGAGCAAGCTATTATATTCATTTGACTGTTGTGTTATTAGCTGTTCACTTTTTGAAGTGTTTGTTTGAATTTTAAATCTGTAAGGAAAATTGACAAACCTAAGTATGACTGTTAGTGCTGGTGATGATAGTGGAGTTGTCCACCATGGGCGACAATCTTAAGGAACTCCTAAAAGCATTGACGAGAGACTTGATGAGGTAGCCAACCCCTTGGTAGGTCTAACCTGAGCTGTTCATGCCCTATCTTGTTGACCTACTAAGGCCGTATAAAACACTCTACAAGCTGTTCAACCTATTAGAGGTTAGAACCTAACTCAACCAGTTTGAAGTGGAGGAGTTGGCAGATGAGTAAGGCAAAGGATAGACCTGAGAGAGCTCGATGAGGACGAAGAAGAGTATTTTAAAGAAGAGCGTATACGAGTCCTTAAAGTATTGGACCATGTGAAGCTTCGGATTCCTAATTTCAATGGATCTAGGAATGCTGATAAGTATCTAGATTGGGAAGAGAAGGTAGAGCGTGTATTTGATTACTATCAATATGAGGATTATGAGAAAGTAAGGACTGCTGCAGTTGAATTCTTCGGATATGCCACCATATGTTGGAAGAATTTTCAAGCTATGAGAAGAAGAGAGGGGTACCGAGAGATTAACACCTGGCCTGAGATGAAGAGAGTTCTTAGAAGCAAATTCGTGCTGGAAACATATCTCCAAGATACTTTCACTCGGCTTCAAGAGCTGAGATCAGGAGGCCGAACCATTGATGAGTATGTTCAAGAATTCCAAATGCTTAAGATAAGATGCGAAGTGGAGGAATCACCAGCTCGAATAGTCTCAAGATTTATTACTGGATTGAGAGAAGACATCCGAGACATTGTAGAGCTCTAACGATTTGACACAATAGATTAAGCTGTTAAGATTGTCCAGTGAGTAGAGAGGCAAAGAAGGAGCTAAGTAATGACTAGAATACTGACTAGCCGACTAGGACAGGCAAGTTACCAAGCTTAGTCTAATATCGAGCCGAGTAGGAGAGTTGATGTTAGAATCGAGCAGAAAGGCCAACCTGAAGATGTAGTGCCGACCCGAACATAAGCGAAAGGGCAAAGGTTTGGTAAGAAGACTAGCCAGATCAAGTGCTTTAAGTGTCAAGGGTTTGGACATATAGCTACTTAGTGCCCGAACCAAAGGATAATGGTCATTAAAGGAGACATCCGAAAGTTAGAAGTAGAGAGTACAAATGAGGAACCTAAGGAGAGATCAGTCTAGTATCGAGCTGAGTAGGAAGGACAACCTAAAGATGTAGTGCCGACCTGAACATATGAGAAGGGGCAAGGGTCTGGCAAGAAGACTAGCTAGATTAAGTGCTTTAAGTGTTAAGGGTTCGGACATATGGTTGCTTAGTGCCCGAACCAAAGGACGATGGTCATTAAGGGAGACATCCGGAAGTTAGAAGTAGAGAGTACGGATGAGGAACCCGAGAAAGAACTTATTAAGGAAGACGTGTTTCCTAAGGACTTATATTAGTTAATCATGGTTGTTCGGCATACTATAAGCGTAGAGCCCTCACGAGAGGAGGAGCAAAGAGAGAATTTGTTTTATACTACTTGTAAGGTAAATGATTAGATGTGTGCTCTCGTTATGGATAGTGGAAGTTGTACCAATGTGGCATTAGCCAATGTTGTTTCAAAACTGAAGCTGTTGACTATTGCACATCTTAAGCCATACAAGTTGCACTAGTTGAGTGAGAAAGGAGCATTACATGTCACTTGACAAATACTACTGCCGATCACTATAGAAAATTACTCTAACAAGATCCTTTACGATGTGCTACCTAGTGTACTTCCCATGTGTTGCTAAGTAAGCTGTGGTTGTTTGACAGGAGAGTTATATATGACGGTAACAGGAGAGTTATACATGACGGTTATAGGAACACATATATGTTTGAAAAGGATGACCAAAAGATCACGCTGAATCCGATGCCACTAAGAGAAGTTCATAAGCTATAGACGAAACTCGCTTGCGGATTAAAGAAAGCTTTGATGCTGAGTAGAGCCAAGCTTCGAAAGGCCATCAATGCTGATGAGTCGACCCTATTGTTGGTCAGGTGACTATTAGAAATGAAGGAGTAGGGTGAGCTTCCCCAAGAAATCAAGGAGTTGCTAGATAACTATGCTGACCTGTTCTCAGAACAGTTACCTGAGGGGTTGCCCTCAACTCAAGGCATAGGGCACTATATTAACTTAGTACTCACTGTTGCACTACTAAATAAGCCAACTTATCGGATGAATCCCGAGTAGGCTTTTAAACTCCAACATCAAGTCAATGAGTTGCTAGAGAGAGATTATGTAAGAGGGAGTCTCAGCTCTTATGCTGTGCTTGCACTTCTAGTGCTGAAGAAGGATGGAACTTAGCGAATGTGTGTTGATAGCTGAGCCATGAACAAAATCACTATCAAATACAAGTATCCAATCCCGAGGCTAGAAGACATGTTGGATGAGTTGAGTAGAGCTAAGATTTTCAGTAAGATTGATCTTAAATCTGACTACCATCAAATTAGCATGAGACCAAGAGATGAGTGGAAGACTACGTTCAAGACTTAACATAGACTTTACGAGTGGATGGTCATGCCCTTCAGCTTATCAAATGCCCCCAGCACTTTCATGAGACTTATGAATCATGTACTAAGACATCTCATAGGGAAGTGTGTCATGGTGTACTTTGATGACATCTTAGTCTACAGTACTGACATGCTAAGTCACTGTAAACATGATAGAGCAGTCCTGGATATCTTTCAAGCTAAGACACTATTCGACAACTTGAAGAAATGTTGCTTCTACCAGGAGGAAGCGGTATTCTTGGGGTATTTAGTCAGTAGAGGAGGCTTGTTAGTCAATGATGAGAAGATCAAAGTAATTGTCAAGTGGTTAACTCCTACTACTTGTGATGACATAAGAAGTTTCTATAGATTGGCTTTGTTTTATAGAAGGTTTATCAGGAATTTCAGCGTCATCACCACACCACTTACCAAGCTAATAAAGAAGAACACCGACTTCCAATGGGGAGAAAGAGAGGCGAGGAGTTTTGCCGACATAAAAGAAAGATTAACCTTCACCCCAGTGTTAATATTATCTAACTTTGACAAAATTTTTTTGCTAGAATGCGATGCATTGGGTGTTGAAATAGGCGTTGTCCTGATGCAGGAAGGTTAACCAATTGGCATTGATCCGAGCAATGCAAGTGTGGCAACATTACTTATTGTCGAGAGAATTTGTCTTATATACTGATCACAAATCGCTGAGGAACATCCAAAGTCAAACCAAATTGTCGAAGCGGTAAGCGAGATGGGTGGAATTCCTTAAGGGGTTCAATTTTGTGATAAAGTACAAGTAAGGAAAGAACAACATAGTTGTAGATGCTCTTTCGAGGAGGCATGTGCTCTCATCAAAACAGTAGACCAAACTATTTGGTTTTGCGAGTATCAAATAACAGTACTCCAAGGATCCACACTTTAGACCAATAATTTCGCGATGCATAGATGAGAAGACAGTGGATGAGTATTATGTAGAGAATGGCTACCTATTTCTAGAGGGGAAATTGTATGTGCCAACTTGTTCTCCACGGGAATTATTAATTCTAGGAAGCCCACAATGGAGGACTCTTTAGACACTTTGGAGAGAGAAAGACTTGTGAACTATTGAATGGCCAATTCTTTTGGCTAAGGATGTAGAGAGATGTGCACTAAGTTGTCAAAAGCTATACTGTGTGCAAAAAGGCTAAGTGCTGAGCCAAATAAGGGAAAGCAATGCCCCTATTTGTCTCGACGAGATTATGGACTGAACTAAACATGGACTTTGTTCTTGAACTACCACAAACTCCTCAAGGCAAAGATTCTATAATGGTCGTGGTGGATCTGTTCAGTAAGATGGCATACTTAATGCCTTGTACCAAAACTAACAACGCTTTAACTGTTGCTTCTCTTTTCCTACAGGAGGTTGTGCAGATACATGGCGTGCCGAGAAGTGTAGTCTCCGACAAAGATTTGAAGTTCTTAAGCCATTTCTAGAGAACCCTATGGCATTAGCTGGGAACCAAATTACTCTTTAGTACCTCATGTCACCCCCTAACTGATGGCCAAACAAAGGTGGTTAATTGTTCTTTAGGTTCACTGCTTTAAGCTGCAGTAGGTAAGAACTTAGCTGATTGGGACATCTACCTACCAGTGATTAAGTTTGCCTATAACCGAACTATACATGACACCACTAAGTAGACTCTCTTCGAAGTAATCTATGGCTTTAATCCCGAGTTGCCATTCGACCATGCCCCTATATCTACACCTACATAAGAGGACCCCAATGCTTCGGCCAGAGCACAATCTCTTCAACACATCTATAATAAGGTCACTAGGTACATTAACTAAGCTACCAGAAGAATGCGAGAAAAGACCAAGGGTAGGTTGGCCAAACAATTCCAGTTAGGAGACTTGGTATTGCTATACCTCAACAAGAAACGATTCTCGAATAAGAGGAAGAACGAATTATCTACAAGAGTGGAAGGACCTTTCAAAATCCTCTAAAAAATTAGTGACAATGGCTACAGGTTGGAACTGCCTGAGGACTATGGGGTTTCTAACGCCTTCAACATTGCTGACCTTAGTCCATGTCACCTGACGGAGAACTGAGTGAACACCATTCGGATTTGATCCCAAATCCAAAACAATCTGGAGGGAATGATGGGAATCAAGCTACGAAACCTCTGACCCGCAACCGAGCCTGAGGACTAGAGGGGCTAGCACGACGAATCCTTATGTTCTAACCAACTCCTGCTGAGGCTAAGTACTTTCTTGTTGAGTCACCTTTAATGTTATGTCGTATGACTGGCCATTATTCTATAGTATGCCAAGTTGATGATTACTCTCTAATGTCGAGTCGACCAATCACTCGGCATCATTCTTGTTGAGAAGCTAAGAGATAGAGGATCCGGACTGACTAAGTCGGATAAGCCCATATGTCCGTACTATTTGTCTGCATCTCCTAACAACCTTGCCAATTTAGCATCACCACATGTACAGTATCATATTTAGAATTTGTAGCACCAATGATTGTTTTCTTTATATATCCATTTTTATCCTTTTGTATCATGTACATTGCTTCTTTAAGAAATGTCCTTATTATCTTTTCCCTTTTTGGCAAGTTGCCCTAACTTACGGGTATAAATACCCCTGTACTTATAGTTGTAATAGATTAGATTTCCTTTAATACACTTAAGTACTTTGTTCCTTACATTAACATTGTTTGTTTACTCTCAGCATCATTCTTATCCTTCACCTTAAGCATGGTTAGGTAGCGAGTAACCTCATTGGACCAATTCATATGTCATATTAAATTGTACCGTGAGTCCTCAGAAATTCCATTGGTGCATCATATCCTCTAGAGCTATTCATAGGTTTTGCTCACTGTTTTCATTCTTCGCATTCACCCTTTTATACCTATCCCCATTAATCATTTTCAAGCTTTCTGCAAGCTTAGACCCATCCAGCGACCAGCTTTGTCTGTTCTTGGTCACGATTCGCAACGAGATGAGTTACAAGAACTTCATCCGTTTCCATATTGTGAATGTAATCATCTGCAATATTGTACTTGTGCTTTTAAAAACTGAGTTATAGATTATGAGTCACACATAAAGCTAGTTTCGTTTCTTATGGGATTGAATGAGGCCTACGAGGGAGTACGAAATTAGATTTTATCGATGGAGCCTCTTCCATCTGTAAACAGGACATACTATTTGGTTCAGTAGGTTGAAAAGCAGCGTTAAGTTACTAGAGGAGTTAATCTCGGTACAGATACTACTGCTTTTGTGGTTGGTAGGACTAATGTTAGTGATAAAAGGAACAACAAATGAGATTTGTTTTGCAAATATTGCAAGTTGCAAGGACATTCTGTTGATACATGTTTTCAACTTGTTGGGTATCCTAACTGGTATAAAGGTAAGAAGTTGAATTTGAAAACTAAAACTAATCCTTAGGCTTCCTTTAATCAGTCAGGAATTGATGTAGGAGCTGGTTCGTTGGTTACCCCTTTCAAGGAGGGTAGTTCACTTCATCCTAGTTCTACAGGAACTTATGACAAAGATTTGTTACACAATCTTTATCAAGAAGTAGTGAAACTACTAAAGGAAAAAGAAGGGTCTTTAAGTGTTTCCAATGTTATTACAGCAACAGGCATGACTACTGTTAGTTCATTTTGTTTGACAGCTGTTAATAATTCTTTAAACACTTGGATAGTTGATTCGGGCACAAACAATCATATGACTCCACATCTTGATACACTTTTTGATGTTACAAAACTCACCAAACCAATTTCCATAAGACTTCCAAATGGAACCTTGCTGTCTTCTATAGCTTTAGGTTTAATGCTCTTGGGTTCACAGCTAGTTTTGAAACACGTGTTATATGTGCCTAATTTTACACATAATCTACTTTCTATTAGCAAATTAGTTTCTGATCTTTCATTAAAAGTAATCATTGATTCGTTTTCTTGTCAATTTCAGGACCAAAGTACTAGTGATACTGTTGCTACTGTACAAGCTAAAGCTAGACTTTACATACTTAATGTTTGTAATCATTCTATTGCTAGTAAGTCTCTTTGCCTGTACAAGCAAATCTTGCTAATGCAGATCGTAACCTTATATACAGTAGGTTAGGACATACATCAATTTCCAAACTCAAATGTTTATACTTCTGTAGACATTTTAATTTCAATAATTTTATATGTGATTCATGTCAAAGAGCTAAATTCCATAGACTTAGTTTTTCTACCAGCCAAAGTAAAGCTACTTTTGCATTTGAGTTGCTTCATATTGACGTTTGAGGACTTTATCATATGACTTCATTAACGGTTGCTCGATACTTCTTAACTGTAGTAAATGATTTTTCTCGTTCCATTTAGACTTTTTTTATGCATCATAAGTCACAAGCACTAACTTTCTTGCGAGAATTTTTCTCTTTTGTTTCTAATCATTTTACAGTCACTCCTAAGTTTGTTTGCATTGATAATGGAGAGGAGTTTCTTTCGTTTTCATGTCAATCACTGTTTCACACACTTGGCATCATTCATCAAAGAACTGTTCCTTATACTCCTTAGCAAAATGGTTAAGTTGAGCTTAAACACCGTCATCTGCTAGATACAGCTAAAGCTTTAAGGATTCATGCCAATTTACCTAAACAATTTTGGGGGGGGGGGGTTTGTATTGGGTTCCACATATCCTATCAATTGAATGCCTATGAAGTCCTTAAGGTGGAGAACTCCTTTTGAGATACTTTTTAGTAAAAAACCAAATTATTCAAGTCTCAAATTTTTCGGTTGTCCTTGTTATGTGGCTAATCTTTCTCCTACAAAGGATAAACTTGATCCCAAGGGTTTAAGATGTGTTTTTCTTAGTTATGCTAATGCTTCTAAAGCATATAAGGTCTTTGATCTTATTGCTCAAAAGTTGTTTGTTAGTTGAGATGTTGTTTTTGTAGAACATGTTTTTCCTTTCAAGACTACAGTTGGTTCAGAGTCATTCTCTTCTCTTCCTTATGTTTCTCTTGAAAATAATGTTGATTCTATTTGTTTTGATCAATCACAGTTTACTTGTACTTATCTTCCTTCACCTACTGTATACTAGCCATCTAGAAGATCTACTAAAGTTAAACATCCACCAACTTGGTTACAAGATTATGTGTGTTCTATCTAGCGTAGCAATGCTAGTTCTTCTACTATTTGTCTCTTGCCCAATGTTTCTATAGAATCCTTTTCTAATATTGCTTTTGTTTCCAATTCTCTACCTTCTCGTTATCCTCTGTTTTCTTCTTCAGACTTCAACAATTATCATTCTGACTATATTACATCCCTTGCGCACATATTAGCTATTTAAGACCCTAAAAATTATTCATAGGCAGTTCATCAAGATGAATGGGTTAAGGCTATGGAACAAGAGTTGTTAGCCTTGGATAGCAATGACACTTAGGATCTTGTGGAGTTACCTCCTAATAGAAAGGCTATAAGGTGTAGATAGGTTTATAAAATTAAGTATAAACTAGATGGAAGTGTTGAAAGGTATAAAGCTAGACTTATGGCTAAGGGGTATACCCAAATTGCTGGGGAGGACTATAATGAAACGTTTTCTCCAATGGCTAAGTTTTCTACTGTTAGACTTTTGCTTTTGGTTACTGTTGTTTCTTCTTGGCCTATTTATCAAGTTGATGTTAACAATGCTTTTCTTCATGAACATTTACATGAGGAAATTTACATGACATCACCTCCAAGTTATCTTAAGACACATTCTAATCTTGTGTGCCAACTAAAGAAGTCACTATATGGCCTTAAGCAAGCTTTTTGGCAATGGAATTTAGAGATTTCAAATTTTCTTGTTTCTCACGAATTTTCTCAATCAAAGCATGATCATTCACTTTTTGTAAGGCATCATGTTGATGGGTGTATGATTATTTTGCTTTATGTGGACAATATGTTGGTCACCGATTCAAACGCATCTATCATACATGACATTAAGCAACAGCTTCATGATACTTTTACTATTAAGGATTTGGGTCTTATACATTACTTTCTTGGTTTACAGCTTTGTTGTACATCTTTAGGCTGTTTACTTCATCAGTGGAAGTCTATCCTTGATGTGCTACTCGAAACTGGTTTGTCTAGTGCTAAACTTGTTTCTACTCCTCTACCTTCTGGTTTTCGTGTGCATTCTACTACTAGTGCTCCATTATTAGATCTAACTTATTTTCATCGCTTAGTAGAAAAGCTTTCTTACATTACTAATACACGGCTGGACATTAGCTATGCTGTACATAGTCTCAATCAAGCTATGTCTAATTTGTGTGAAGAACATTTAAAGGCTGTTTTTCATGTATTGAAAGTATTTGAAGGATACTTTTTCTTTGGGCTTGTTTTATTCTTCTACCACTTCATTGGATTTATCTGCGTACTCTAATGCTGATTGGGCATCTAATACAATTGATAGGCACTCCATCACCAGGTACTTTGTGTTCTTGGGTTTGTTTTTGGTTTCTTGGAAAACAAAAAAACAAACTACTGTATCTACTTCTTCCATCGAAGCAAAGTATCGTAGCCTTGCTACTATTGTCAAAGAAGTTCTATGGATTTCCTATCTTCTCAAGGATCTTTCTATTTCGTTGGTCCTGCCTGTCGTTGTTCATTGTGATAATAATTTCATTGTGCTTGTTGCTTCTAATTCATGTTTATACTCTTGTACAAAACACATTGACAATGACATGCATTTTGTACAAGAGCATGTTGCTTCAGGATTTCTCAAGGTTATACATATTCCCTCTCGCTCACAAGTTGCTGATCTATTTACTAAGCTTTTGTCTTCTCTACAATTATCTCATTTTTATGCCAAGTTAGCATTGCAAGCCTTACCAATTTGTAAGGGGGGGGGGGGGGGGGGGTGTTTTGAGGGATCATAAATTACTAAATTACTAATTACTTTGTATTTATCACGTGTAGTATTTTCCTATCAACTTTCTGTTATTTCTGTTCTTTAGTTTGTAATCAATTAGCAAGTTAGTTACGTAGCTTATAAGGATTATAAATACTTTGTACTCTATACAAAAACTTAATAGTCCATTTTTCTAGTTTATACAAAAGCTCTTCCCTGCAAACTATAGCATACTTTGCTTGTAGCTCCATCACTTTGTACAACGGCCACTGATAACATCAAGTTGAAGACAAATTGGGTTTGACTTCTAAACATAGGATTTAGCATCATTGAAATAAGAACAACTTCGAGAAGATAAGAACGTTTGCATGTATTACGTATTTTGCAAGTGTTTGAAACAAATTTTAAAAGTTATTATGATATTCTATTTGCAAAAATTTAGAACTCAAGGAAATTTTTGAATGGATGGTAGTTTGGAAAAAAAAATGATAAAATACATTCAAATTAATTCAATTCATTATAAAATAAAGAAAAAGAAAAAGATTAAAATTAAAAGAATTAACATAGTAACTATTGAATCTCTATTATGTTAATTACTTCTATTAAAGAGAGAGAGAAAGAGAGATCGAATAAAATAAATAAATGATAATTTGCAAGAATCAAACACTAACTTTATCACTTAAAAGACACTTTTAGAGAATCCTAGCCTAGATTCTTTTGAACCACGAAATAAGAAAAAATATTCTCTTGTAGACTTCTGTTGATCCCGTATGAAGACACCTATTGTAGTTGCATACATAAGTTTGCGCTTTGGTTGAACCTAATGTGACAAGTTAGCAAACCATTTGATCCACTTGAATAAAGTAATTTTATCATGTTATGAAATAATCTCATTATGGATTTTATATTTTGATATTTTATTGATTAAAATTCTTAAATAAGATTTTGCTTTGTTAGATAAACGTAGCTTTTATATTTAAATATTTTCTTATTTACCAAACTTATTTATATTTATTTATAATATTCCATAGGTTAATAAAGCATTATATCTATATCATTTAAGGGAAATTGGGAGATCGGATATGATAAGTAAAATTACCAAACTAACTCATTCCTTAAAAAAAAATAAAATAAAATAGTTTAATGATGCACCGGCTATACACAAATCATTATTAAATGTTTAGGGCAATGTCACAGTTTGTACCTGAATTTTGTAAAATTTCTTAATTATATACTTAAACTTTTAGATTGTATTAAAATAGACTCAATTGAAGTTTTATATGTTTTAATATACACTTTTGTTATCTTCCCTTAACACTATTAATTTAGTAGACAATATGAGCCAATCATATGACAACATGTGTTTATTTTAATTTTGAATTTCCAAATTATATTTCTCCTTTCTCACTTATCCATCCATGTAATAAAAGGGGGAAAAAAATATAAGTCAGCAAATTCAAAATAGTGGAACACATCACAACAAATTAAAATAGGAAAAGCTATATGGTCTTCCTCTTTCTTGTAAGTCTCTTCTTGGAATTCATATTACAACTTTGAACTTTGTCAATAGAAAAGTTGGACAGATCATAGCCAAGATTCGAAACAAGATAGAGCCATAAGAGAGGAAAAAACTATACCTTTCATCATCACTCCATGATCCGGTCTGGCCGTCTCCACTGCTAAAAAATTTTAAGTGCAAGACAAATTTTCTAGGGTTTCAATTTTTTGTGTTTTACTTAAGATTTCAATTTTTTATTTCTAAGGTTTCAATTAAGGTTAGGTAAATTTATTGAGGGATCTGCCTGTATTTTATGCTTTTGTTGTTATTAGCTTTCTAATTTTCTAATGTGTCCTTTTTTTTTTTTTCCTTTTCTTACATGGATGTATGATTGGGAAAGGGCAAATATGACCGAGAAATAAAATAAATAAATAAAACACATGTTATCAAATTATTAGATGATGGTACTGACTCTGTTGATGGAGTTAACTTGGATAACGAAGGAGTAGATGTTAACAACAAAACTTTCAATTGGTGTATTTTAATACAATCTAAAAGTTCAAGTATGTATAGGTATAAACAGTGACATTGCTCCTTAATGTTTTTCCCATAATTTAATATTTAATATTTGATCAATGAAACATTTTCTTCTAGACAACATGCAATTAGTTTTTAACCTTTTCTTACATAATTAATATTTAACATTAATATATACAATCTTTAAGCATATTTATTATAGATGCATTATACAGTAATGTCATGATAAATCACAATAAATTATATCATAAATTGATAAAATGAAATCTATCAGACAATTTTATTTTTACCATTGATGGTATTGATTTACTAAAATCTCTTAGAAACAAAACTATTGGCTTTTTTCATTTTACCCATCATGGCATAATTAATTAAAATTAGATGTGTAACACAAATCATATATCAATTCAACTTTGGTAGTTTTATTTCTTTCATATGTGCCTTTTCCCAAGTCTTTTTTTTTTTTCAACATGACCACCCTTCATGTATATCACATAAATATTTACATACATATATATATCTATATTATTAAAGTCTTAAGAGTTTTGTCTAACAGTAACTCCTAAAAATTACCTATTGTACCCTTAATATAATATTATTCAATAAAAATATTAATATCAAAATAATTTTTTAAAATTATAAATATCTTATATATATATATATGTATTTATGTATGTATATCAATTTACTAATATAGATAAAAATAGGAGGAGGGAAAATTTCTGAAGCTTAACTAGGCCACAGCTTTTACTTTCCTAGTCCTAAAACATACAAGATTTTCATCATGCAGAAGTTCCAAATTGTAAGCGAAAAGAGGAGAAATAAAAGACGGCGAACAGATAGGACAAATGATGCTATGCAAAAAACGGAGGATTGGAAATAAACAAAAGTCGGAATCTGAGCATCAGTTTTAAAAAGCTCGAATTTGAAACATCATGGATTTATCCAATCAGTTTACATTACAGATTTGCTTCATCATCTGCTCGGATCCACTGCTTTCCAAACATCAAATCATGCGAAATTGTCAGGTGTCAAAAAAATAAGCAGACGCCAACACAAAAGGGCAAAAAAAAAAAAAAAAACAAAATGAAAAAGTTTGACGTCAAAACGAGTGAAACATAAAGAGAAAGATCATTTTACAAGGATGGTGAAAAGATTACTTTGCTTGAAGTTACTGCTGAAGGGAGGAGGATTCCATTGTTGTGAAGGCGCTCGTGGAAAAGAGGGAGATGGCTTTAAATAGAACAGAAGAAGTCGCTACTCGAACCCTAATGCTTGCTTTTGCCTTTACTCCAGGGTGTGTAATCTGATCGGTCCCATGAAGCAAGGCCCAAATCTCCCAATCATATCAAATAAAAGGGTAGCAGCCCATGTTCATCAAAGTCCAAGTTGATGAAATTAATATGATACCTAAATACACATTTTCCCCGTCCAAGTGATCGCCAACAATAAATGCTAAAAGAAGCCCAACGTGTCCCCAGGCCTTATTCCACGGATTAGAAAGCAGCAGCCCTATTCACAATTCCAAAAACAAAAACACCACCAAGAAACCATTTTAATGAATCATATAGTTTCGAAAACTTCTTCGCGTTATTAGTTCTTTAACTTTAATTTAAAAAAAAAAATAGTATTTAAACATGTAATACCTTTTCCCCAAAAAATACTACCTCTTCGAAAACATGCATTGACTTTTATAATTGTATTTGCACCTTTTCAAACAAAAATAAATCAACACTTTTTCCCTTTATAAAGTATTTTCAGTATATGCAATCTCTCATACGATATGAAATTAATACTGAAGAGATACTATTTTATATATAAAAAAAAAGGCCTAAGAGATACAAAATTATAATAGTTTGACAAGAGTTCTATGCACGATATATTTCCTTTAAATATTCTCCATAAATAATAGTTTGTGAATGACATGGTATGAAGGAGATAGAATAGAGATAGTAAAATTTGTCCAGCTGCTAAAAGCATTACAGAGTAACGACTAATGATATTAATGCTTTTTCTCTCATTAAAATTCCTATATTCGTTGTGTAGATTGTAAAAATCAATGCATATTATAAGAGATTTCAAAGCTTTCTTGATCTTTAAGTAATATATTTCAATAATTTACAATTTTTCATCTTTCTCACTCATATTTTTTCATTACTATTTTCAACATTTCATTTTATATGTACTCAAAAAACATGTTTCTATGTAAAACACAGCTCTAATAAGTTGTAATATTGGCATCATTTTAGATAATATGATATGACTTTTCATATTGATATTGCATCTACACAAAATGAAGGAATACAACTCTTTGAAATGATGTATAATTTCCATGCAATTGTGGAAAAACATCTACACAATTTCTCAACATAAATTATTGATATGTTAAATGTATTAATCTAATGAGTAAATCCATTATTTTCTTGTATCCATACTAGCGGACAATGTAACTATATTATCATTGTAATAAAAAAAATAATTAATTAATTAAATAAATCATTTTTGAAAATCTTTAAAATGATTACAATATTTTTCATGATGTGATAGTTTCTATTTTTCAAGAAGAATTGATTCTATAAAATCACAATATATACATAATGTTGAATATTAAATATTATGTTTAGTCAAAGTATAAATAGTAATAAAGAGTGATAACAAACATGTTATTTTGCTATAATGTTCTTCATGCGGCATCCATGATCATGAATGTAGGAATATGTCGTGGAAGAGAACATGGGAACATAGGGAAATGGGTTATTGGTTGTTCTGAAACAAAAGTTAGTAATCGTGAATAATATCTTTATTATTAAATGCAATAAAACTATAAATACACCAAATTATTGTAGTTGTAATAGTTAAAAAAAGGGATTGCTTTAATATAATAGATATAATTTATCTAACACTTGAGTATAAACCATATAGTGAGGCGTTAACTAGTGCACATGTCACAAATTGATTCTTCAAAGTAGACACCCCCATGTAGTGAGACAAACATATGCGATTTAAGAATGAGGTCCGCCAAACATTTTATGGATCTTATTATCTAGTGAAGACTCCGAATAGAAGAAGATTTTAGAAATTATGGATCCTTATAACATAGTAGGTAAGGTACTAGGTAAGAATTAATCTTAGCTATTAGATTAAATAAATATCAATCATTCGTTATAAGGGAGCCATTTGTATATACAAGAGAGTCTACCATTATTTGTATTTATTTAGATATTCAATGAAATTTATTTAATATTTAGAGTTTCTCTCTTTATTTTCTCTCTCTAAGCGTTGTATGTGTTTTCATAAGCTACATTTAGCTTTCCTTAGTATGGTTAAGATTGCTAACAGCCACATAAGAGCATATAGAGGAGCATCCTTATGATAAGTGGTATCAGAATAAAGAAAGCTAGATGTTGTTTGGAGTGGAGAACGATGTCTCAAGGGTCAATGAGGTGGTTGATGAGGATGATTGATGCATTACCAAGTAAAGGGTAAGGTCTAAGGATTTGCTAAACTCTCTTCTTACTAGGATAGATAAGATGGAATTAAGTATAATGGAACCATCGAGGAGAAGGTTAGGATTTTGAATACTCAAGCCAATATACTTGAACTTAAGGAAGGAGCTTATGAAGCCAGAACTGATGCCATTATTGGGGCTATGCATCAAAAGATTGAAGACCTTAAGAATCAATTGATGGCATATTGAACTGTAATTGCTAATGGAGTAACTATCCAACTAGTATTAAGGGTATATGTATTGAAACTAAAGTGTTTCAAGGGAACACAATCTACAAAAGAGGTAAATAACTTTTTATGGGGAGTCAAATAGTACCTTGGGGAAACTGGGCTTATTGATGGTGGGAGTAAAGTGACAATGGCAGGCTTATATTTAAGGGATAGGGCAATGATTTGATGGAGAAGAATGGTGAATGAGGTTACCTGATAAGCAAACTTTATAGTAGATTTCTAAGACCAGTTCTCTTCTTAAAATTTAAGGAAGGAAGCTAAGATTAAGATCAAACTTAGACACCTCAAGCAAAAGGCTAGTATAAAGTAGTACATCCAAGAATTCTCAAAATTTATGCTGAAGATACTAAACCTCAACCCTGATAATGCTCTCATCATGTTCTTAAATAGGCTAAAACCACAAGCTATGTTGGAGCTGGAGTGAGGTAGGGTAAAGATTATCTCAAAAGCAATTACTATAGTAAAGTCTTGCAAAGTTATGGATAGAGGAAAATTGGCTTTCCATGAAAATGAAGGGGAAGAGCAAGAAGAATTAAAGGTAGAAGATCTCTAAGTTTCCGAAGAAGAAGTAAAAGGATGGTAGATTAGAGAAGGGTACGACAACTTAAGTATTATTTTTGTGATGGACTACATCGAGATTGTCTAAAAAAGGAATGGTTAGATGCTCTCCTTGCAAAGGACAAATATGATGAAGACAATAAGGGTCAACTTGGTACTATCCATCTCTTTCATGTCATGAAATCCCAAGACATGAAGGAGACAAAGGACTTGATGTATGTTGAAGCTAAGGTAGCTGGAAAGAAAGTGAATGCGATGGTGGATAGGGGAGCTTCACATTTATTCATTTCAAGGGATTCAACCACTAGGCTTGGATCAAAGGTTGAAAGGAATAAAGCCCAACTTAAAACGATTAACCCTAAAGAGCTCCCAACATATGGGGTCACTAAAAATGTAAAGTCTAGCATCAAAGACTAATAGGGCAGAGAGAATACCACAGTAGTCCCTATAGATCATTTTGAGTTTGTCATCGATATGGACATCTTAGATAAAAATGTTGTCATCATTGTTCTTCAATCCAACTATATTTGTTGGCTCAACTAGGGATCTTAGTGTATAGTTTTAGTAAGTAGGAAGATTGAATGAGCAATAATGCTCGTTACTTCAATGAAAATCATAATAGCAGATGAAATAGGGAAGATAACATTGCTGAAAGGAGATAGTTCGACTTTGATGGGGGAGGTTATAGAAGGAATAGATGGTAAAGTTTCATAAAGTTCAAACCTAGTAGACTTTGTAGAGTAAGACAAAGGAAGGTCATTAATTATTTGCATGATATAGGCACATATAGAAGACTAAGGCCTAGGTATAGAGTGGATCAAAACTCAAAAGCGAAATTGTAATGGGGACATTACTGAGTTAATTGAGGGAAAATGTCATGGACTGAATCTTCAAACCCCTAGATGGACACCCAGTATGGGCCTAATGTAATGAGACAAGATAGATACGATTTAAGGAGGTTCACCCAGGTATTTTATAGATCTTATTGCTTAGTGAAGACTTTAGATAGAATAAGGCTCTAGACAGTTCTAGAAACTATGAATCCTTATAACATGGTAAGTAGAGTAAGTAAGGTAGTAGGTAAGAATTGATCTTAGCCATAGATTGAATAAATCTCACTATCTATTGGGGGAGGCCATTTGAAAATATGGGGGGTTTACCCTCATTTGTATTCATTAGCACATTGAGTGAAACTCATTTGATATTTAGAGTTTCTCTCTCTGCTTTCTCTGACTTAGAGTTGTATATGTTTTCATAGGCTGAACTTAGCCTTCTTGATGGGATCAGTGCTAAGTGCCATGTAGGAGTGTTCAAATGAATACATTCGTGACAATTGTATATTTTAACAATGGAACAAGGTCCTTTTTATTTTTTTTTAAATTTTGTGATGGAACATTCATACCACTACATGCACAACACATTGGTAGTTTTATTCTTTGCTTTTCTTTAATCGAGTTTCGTTAGGAAAAATAATGTCCTTATAAGGATTTAACATGAAAAATCTTGATAAGGGAGAAAAATACAGAACTGTGTAGCGCAAAATCTTCAATTATCAACAATAATGGGCTTACAGAGTATTTGTTTACTAGTTTCACTAGTGGATAAACAATTTACTCTACAAATCATGGATTTCTACAAAATCACAATATAAACCAAATTCGCAAAATCGTGAAAACACAGATTCAACCTAAATAACTAAGAAGAAGAATTGACAAGGAATGGAAGCTATGATCTTCTAGAGCTCAACGCTACGAATCTAATGGTTGAATTTTCATCATAATCAAGATTCAATAAGCCATCTAATTATGGGTCTAAAATTGCTTCATCGATAAAGTTTTCTTATGAAACCAAATTCAATTAATTCTCAACTTTGACCATTGTCTAACATACCCCTACATCCTTTTCTTGTTTCCTTTCTAATTCTCCAACTCCATGCCTACAATTCATCGTTGTCATCCATCACTTTAACACTATATATTATAGGGTTCTGTTGTCCTTTTCTATTATATTATTATTCATATTTATGTGCCCATATGAGTTGGACCCATAAACCTAACAAGCTTTCCCTTTAACTTATATTGAAGGTTCCATCACATCAGCTCTATTGATAAGTGATAAGTTTTTCCCTAAATAAGGCTTTAGTCATCATGTCTAAACCATTATCATCAATGTGGATATTCTCTAGTTTCAAAAGTTTCTCTTCTAATACATATTGAATCCAATTTTATCTAAAATTAATGTGTTTTGATGTAGAATAGAAAGTTACATTCTTATGGAGATGTATTATACTTTGATGTCACCATATAAATTTAAATTTTCCTAAGCTTGATCCATCTCTTTAAAAAAAAAATTCATCCACAATACTTGCTTATTGGCTTCAGAAATAACAATATATTCCTCTTCAATGGTAGATAATGCAACATATTGTCGTAATTTAGACTACTAAGATATTGCCCCCCAATATAAGTAATTAGATAACTTGATATGGGCCTTTTGGATTTAGGATCTCCTACCATATCAGCACTTGTAATTCCCTGCAATACTGGTTTACTACTAGCAAATTGCAAACATAATTTAGAAGTACCTTTTAGATACTTAATAATCCATTTAACTATAGACCAAAGCTATTTATCTAGATTTGAGAGACAACAACTAGCAACACCGACAACATAAGCAATATTGAGTTTAGTGCAAACCATTGCATACATTAGACTACCAAAAGTTGAAGCATACAATATCTTCTTCATGTCTTCTTTGTTTACCTTACTCTTAGGATACTACTGAGAACTAAGTTTAAAGTGACCTACAAGTAGGAAACAAATAGGTTTTTCCTTACTCGTGTTGAATCTCTCTAAGGCCCTTTTTAGGTATCTTTCCTATGCTAACCACAATTTTTTACTCTTCTTATCACATATAATTCTTATTCCAAAAATTTGATGTGCTAGTCTTAAATCTTTCATGGTAAAAGACTTGCTCAATGCAATTTTTAGGTCTTGAACTTTCTTGGTATCATAGCTAACAATCAATGTATAATCTACATATAATAAAAGAATAACAAACTCACAACTGTTAAACTTTTTTATAAAGGCACAATGGTTTAATCTAGTCCTAGTATATCCCCAGTTAATCATGAAGGAGTCAAATTTCTTCTTCTACTACCTTAGAGCTTGTTTCAATAGGTATAAACTCTTCTTCAATCTATAAACTAAGTGTTCCTTACCTTTGACACCAAATGATGTGCCTAAAAGCTAAGTTAATCATTGGGGCTTACCGTAGGAAGCAATAACTAGGTAGGTCTTCTGAAGTATCGAAGAAATAAGGAAAGGATAGGTTGGCAAACATAGTAGCTTCTGTACAGTTGCTCATAAGATATGATGCATTAATAAACACAACACAACTTAGTATTTCGCCTAATATGATGCATAAGCTAATACTAAGTCTACTCTCGAGCTACTTGGCAAGATTAGATAAGAGTGGGAAAAGGGAATGTACTTAGAGAAGGGTATCTCATAAGAATAAGGATATTTATTAACTTGTAAGGTATATGATGATTGCGATTATAGTAAAAAGAACTTTTTGTAGTAAGTCCTTCAAGGAAACGATATAATAATGGAAAATTACATAAAAAACAATATAAGAAAGAGATTCCTAAAATGCTAAAAAAAAGGGTAAATATGACAAAGGACAGAAAGGAATATAGTTCAAGTATCAGAAAAGTAAGGGATGGGTAGCGACTTGTTAATGGGTCTACATTCTGGGATCTTAAGGTGTTGTGGCTGCATAGAACTAATGTTGGTGTAAGTCCTATAACTAGTCCCTCAAGGTTTCGATCGGCTGAAAGATCCGTTCAAGCCTAAATTATAAAGAAAAGCTAGAAATATTAGTAAAAATAACTCCGTAAGTTTGAATTTACGAAAATAAGCAATAAAATAAAAGATTATAAAAATTCTAAATTTTAAGTATATAACTCATCATTTATCAAAAATGCGTAAAATACATTTCAATAATTAACGAATCGTTAAAGATAAATTATATGTGTACCAAAAATTATAAAATAACCTAAATAATATTTAGGAATATTTATTTATACTATATATGAATTTACATATAGGTATAAATACGCGTAATTACTTAAAATACGCGAAATGTGCTAAAATAATACTAAATACTTAAAGAAAATTCATAATTAATTAAGAAAAAATCAAGAAAAATCAGGAATGATCTAGAATTGGGTCGTGGTAGCTGGGAAAAATAAGAAAAAAATCGGCTAATTAAATTAAGACAACACAAAAGCCAAAAATTAAGACAACACAAAAGCCAAAAATTAAGGGATAAGACAATTGTCTTATCCAATTTAATACACAATAATTATCCTAAAGCTCTATAAATAGCAAGAAAAATCTAGAAGCTCATTTAGACAGTTAGAAATCAAATAAAATTAGGGAGAGGCGAAAATTGAGAGGAAAATTCGAGTAAGAAAAAAAATAAGAAAAACTGTACAATTAAGGCCTTTAAAGGGAACCCACATCAGACGAGCAGCTGGGAGTGGACGGCCACCACCACCACACGGTGGTGGCAGCGCTCAGACCGACTGATAAGGCCACAGCGGCCGGCGGTGGCCGAAGCCACCCAGATCGGTGAGTCCGATTTCTAGCCCGATTTTATGTAATTTTGTTAAAAATAGTAAATATTATTAGAAAATTATGAATTTTGTTATTCTGAAATATTTTTGTATGTAGTTTTTAGAAAAAATATTATTTTGATGAAAATATGTCTCATGATATAGGATCCTTAAGAAATCGTGCAAAACCGAACATGTTTCGGTTTAGAAATAAATGACCTTAAGAGTGTAGTTTTGAACCCAAAATTTTTGTGTAGACTACTTAGATGATATAGAATAGTGCTATGAAGCCCGTTTTCAAAAATCAATTTTTGAAAATTTTAGATAATTTTTAGGCCCTAAAATGAGGCATAAAATGAGTAATTTAGGGTTAATTAAGTAATTAAATGGTTAATTACTGATTTAGTGAATAAGTATATGTTTTAGGATGTTGAAATCTGATGGAGTATGATAATTGTTTCATTTAGGGTGTTAGATATAATTATTAGGTTAATTATGTAGTAAATGAGTAATAGGGAAAAATAATTAATTTTGTAAATTAGGGAAATTTGGAGTAAAATCTGATTTAGGATGAATTTAGACATTTTGAAATGATAATTGATGTTTAGAGATGATAATTAGAGTGATAGAAATATTAGAAGTGTATTATATACATAATAGGTAATAATACATAATATGTAATTATTGGAAATATAATAAATAAAAAATATTAGAATGAAAATTGATATTATATAAATAATAGGGATATATAATAAAACCGATAGAAGACTTGAATTTATGTAATTATATGAAAAATGTAAAAATTTCTCACATTAGGAGTGAATTCGGTACACTAATACGGATTTAAGTGTATCGGGTAAAATAAATACTGACTAGGGGTAATGATGGTATTTAGGAGATCGGGAAGTAATGTGATTAATTTCATATTATGGGTTAAAACAAATTTCTAGGGTTAAAATAAAAAACATTACTTAGAAATCGAACTAGAACCTAATTTAGAAATCGATGCGAAAACCGAATCCAAACATAACCCCAAACCTAGAATAATTGTAAAAGACTTAAGACCTAGATAATTAGGCATATTAAACCCTAAACAAAACATAACAATAAGCATTATAGGATAAAATGAACCTATAATAGTTATATGAAAAACTGAAACCACGTTTGTGTTATAGGGATGATCGGCGATGGCCTAAGCAAGTCAGACCTCGAGTGAGTGAGTGAGGAGTCGAGGTAAGTTAGGATTAATATAATGCTGTATTTTAGAGGCTTAAGATTATGCTTGGTTGTGGTTGTTAGATAGTTGGATGTGTACATATGCTTGATTATGGGTGATGCTATAATTTTGTTTGTTGCTCTGCCATGCATTATATGATTTGTATGAAATGATTGATTATCCTAAATTGGACTTAATCAAATATACAACCAGTAATCATAATCAGACATGCATGGTAACCCGTTAGGGGAACTTAGGACTCTCCAGCTAAATACCGACCCCTTCGAAAGGAATAGCGCAGGATTGCATAATGGTCCCTTCTTCATCCTTAGCCGAACTAAGTGACAGGAGAGGAGGTCGCGGTGAGGGTGAAGTTAGTGGTTCGAAGGTAGTCACGAGAGGAGTGAGGTCTCCATTGCACAAGTTTAGGTTTGGTCGTGAGCTATTGCATTAATGGCAACTCCTCAACCCGGATTACAGCAGGCGCAATTTCTCTAATCTCACAACGGGCCGGACAACATTGTGCAATTGCATTTGCTTGCACATGCATTGCACCTAATAAGTTGATTGAAAACCTTGTTGTGTTTATGGTATAGTTTTAAGTCCTCCATCCTAACTTACTGAGCTATAGTTGCTCACATCCCTATAGACGTCGTGTAGGTGCTGGCTAAAAAGCGGCATATAACTACTCCAAAACTAGCAACTGCTAGATTCTGGGGAGTGAGGAAAAATATTTGAAGAACGAACATATATTATTAAGGTCTAAGTTTTGTTTTATTTAGAATTTTTCATTTTTGAATAATGTAATAACTAAATTATAGTATATATTTATAAATTTTCTCACTTTCTTAGGTAAATGCTTTACCTAAATTACAAACTGTTTACTTCAAAGCGGGTTAGTCGTGGATGCCTTGTGTAGATCGGGTTTAAGATAGCGGTTGTAAGGCTAACTTCTATCTTAGGATGGTTTATACGGTGGAGCTATTACGACTCTGCCACTTCGGGGCGTGACAGTTGGGGCTACTGTTGATGAGTTGTGCTAATGACGCAGTAGTTCAATAGGCTAAAAGAGTATATCTCGGTGCATAGTGTCCTTGGACTTAGCACTCGGTAGGTTAGCCTCAGCACTTAGCAAGTCAGTAATTGGGTAATAGTCTAAACAGAGCAAAGTGTATCCAAGCTGTATCCTTAAGGAGTTATTCCACAACTCTTCCATGTACTAAAGCTCATCTTCGACAAGCTGACAAGAGAGAATCTTTCTGGTGAGAGATTGGATGCCTTAAAGGCTAACGCAAACGAGGGCTCTAGCGATTGGTAATCCGTCACAAAACCCTTTGGGTTGCTCCATGTAAATTTTTTCCTCTAAGTCATCATGAAGGAATGTTATCTTCACATCTAACAATTCAATTTTCAAATTCAAACTAGTAGTAATCCCAATAACACAAATAGAAGACATCTTCATCACTAGTGAGAAAATTTTACCAAAGTCGATACTTTTCTTTTAGCCGAACCCCTTTACAACCAATCTTACCTTATACTTTAGTTATGAGCTATACTCTTCAATCTTTAACGACCGCTTGCCCTTAGGAAATTATACTAATTCATAAGTATAATTCTTACGAAAGGATTTCATCTATTTTAACATGTCTTTTACCTATTCTTTCTTTTACTTATATAACATAACTTCCTCATAACATTCTAGCTCTCCCCCATCTATTAGCATCACATACTCATGTAGACTGTATTTAGTAGATGATCTTTAGTCTCATGAGGCTCTCCTCAACTCTGTCTACTGATTAGGTTCTTAGGGTGTTATCTTATGCTAAACTAAATCTTGCAATTCTCGCCCACCATTAGTAGAATCTTTAGGTATGAACATTGGATTTATATTACTAAGGATCTCAACTAAGGATTTAGCTTTCTTTAGTTTCTCTATATCTTTGATAGTTTGATCTTCTAGGAAGAACACATCTCAACTTCTAACAATTTTCTTCTTTACTAGATCTTATAATCTATACCCATGTTCATCATGTGCATAACCTAAAAGATACATTGTTTTGAATTTGCATCAAGTTTTGCTCTTTCATCCTTGGAAATATACATGAATGTCGTATAACCAAATACTTGTAAGTGGATATAAGAAATATTTTTACCTATCCATAATCTTTCTGGGATATTACCATCAAGATAATAAGAGGGAAATAGTTGATTAAATCAATTATTATTCTCATTGCTTCTCCCCAAAATGATTAAAGAAACTTAGCATGAGACAACAAACATTTAATTCTTTCTATTATAGTGTAATTCATCCTTTCTACAATGCCATTATACTGTAGGGTTTTTGCCATTGTATTCTCAAATTTAATATCGTGTGTTCTGCAATAGTCCTCAAAGAGACATTTGTATTCACCACCATTATCTGCCTAGATGCATTTCAATTGTCTACTTATTTCTCTCTCTATTCTAGTATGGAATTGCTTAAACACATCCAGAACTTGATCTTTAAATTTCAAAGCAAAAGTCCATAAAGCCTACAACTTTCTAGAGTTACAAAATAAAGTACACTACTAATATCCTTCTTGTAACACACATCGATATGAACTAAATTAAGTATGCGAGGTTTCTTAAGAGGTAGATGTCTATGAAATGCAACTTTATGTTACTTACCAACAAGATAATCAGTATCAGTTTTTAGAGGAATAGCTTTTACATCAGGGAGAAGTTGCTTCTTAGCAAATAGTTGTTTCCTTTTCTCACTCATGTAACTAAGCCGTTTATGCCCAAGTTTAATTGATGACTCATCGATTATATTCACATCTCCTTTACTTAACTTTGTTGACATTAAGTAAAGGGTATCACTCTTCTTTCCTTTAACCACAATCAAAGAACAATTAGTGAGCTTCAATTTGCTTTCATCAAAATAGCTAATATATCCTTCATCATCAAGCTTTCCTCCATATATGAGGTGTAGGTGGATATTTAGGACACGTTTGACATTTTTAAGAATGAGCTTACAACCTGTGTTAGTCTTTAAAATAATGTCTCAAATGCTAAGAATTTTAGATATCCCTTCGTTTCCCATTCTAACAAAATCACTAGCAATATAGGTTAAGAAGAATTCATAGAGTGATCTCACATGAAAAGAAGTATTAGAGTTAATAAACGAATGAATATCATAAACATGTAGGAAATAATTTTTTCACCATTACAGTTGTCGTGTTTTCACCTTTTTCATCACCTTTACCATTAGCCTACTCTTTTATCCATATTTTGTACTTCCAATTTATATGTCCTAACTTGCTAAGTGGTAACTTTTAATATTTTTTCTTCTTGAGTTAGACCTTCCCTTGGATTCATCAAATCTATTAGATTTATTAGATGGGCCTCTTATCTTACTTCTCCAATATCTTTCCTATTTATTAGTAAGAAGGGCTTGAGTCTTAGAATTGATACCTTGCTCTTTTCTTCTTACTTGTTCATTCATTAAACTGTTTTTCGCCATTATAAGGGTAATTTTTTTTTTTCTGGAGCAAAATTACTAACATATACTACAAGTGTCTCCTAATTATCTGGTAGTGAACTCAATAATAATAGTACCTGTATCTCATCATCCAGCACTAGCTTCATGGAGGTCAATTGATTTATAAGACCCTATAAATCATTCAAGTGCTCTATCATATTTGATCCATCAATATACTTCAAATTTACCACTCTCCTATTAAGGAGATTTTATTTAAGGAAATTTACCTTTAATACATGGGTTCCAATTTCTTCCTTAGAGCATCTATTCCACTTTCATGAGCAACATGACAATATACACTATGATCAACCCATTGTTGGATATAACCAACTATTTTTCTATGCATAATTGCTCAATCTTGATTAGATCTATCCTTAGGCTCATATCATTGCCGCCTAAAGGTACATACAAATCTTTGCTATAAAAGGCCTTCCATCATTGACTTCCAAACTAAATAATTTGACAAATATAACTTTATCATGCTACCCAATGCTTTTGCCATCCTTAACCAATAATTTTTTTAATCCCAACTCTAATACCATTTATTAGGAAAAATAATGTCCTATAATAACAAAGTATTTTTCCCATTTCCTATAGTAATGAATACCCTAAAAAATTGAAAATAAAAATAATTAATGAATACCAAGACTTAATGTAGAAAATCCTAATGAGGAAAAAACCACGAGGTCACGCAATGTAAAATTTTCTACAATCAACAATAATAGACCCATATAATATCTCTTTACTAATTATATTAGTAAATAAATAATCTTTACCACAAATAGTGGATTTTGAAAAAACGAAAATATAAATTAAATTCACAAAATCGCGAAAACACAAGTTCAATCTTAACAGAGAAGAATTGACAAGGAATGAAAGTAATGATCTTCTATAACTCCACACCATGAATCCAATGGTTGAATTTTCATCATATTCAGGATTCAATGAGCCATCCAATCATGGATTTGAAATGCTTTGTTGATGAAGTTTTTCATCTCAAGTACGAGGATGACGAAACCGAATTCAATTAATTCCTAATTTAAACAATTGTCTAACATATCGCTATGTCCTTTTATCGTTTCCTTTTCAATTCTCTAAGGGAGTCACAACGGAAGGGATCAATATTAAGGGTAAGTTCAATTAAAGGATCATATTTCAAAAAGTTTAAATAAGACATCAATGTTTTATAATATGTTTCAAATAAGGGATTAGTATTTTAAAAAGTTTAAATAAGGAATCAACGTTTCACAAAATGATTCAAATAATTTTATGAAATGGTTATTACTTTATAGTATTATAATAACTATATCCTTTATTTGAATCACTTTGTAAAGTATTAATTTTTTATTTGAATTTTTCAAGATATTAATCCCTTATTTAAATTTACCCTCAAATGTTAATTCCTCAGTTGTGATTCTCCTTCGATTCTCTAACTCCACAACGGCAATTCATTGTCGTCATCCATAACTAGGTTTTTTTTTTTTTTTTTCTCTTTTCTATTATATTATTATTTAATAGTTATGGGCTCATATGACTTGAACCCATAAACCCAACAAGTTTTACCAGTCCCATTACCATACATGATCTAAGAAATATAAGAACACTCAAAGTGATGAACTACCGACCAGCGGTCCCATTACTTACGCATAGCTCCGAGGACTTCATTCCCTCACCCAAAGAATTCTCTCTCAACAACCTACTGATGATGAGAAAGTTTACACTGAAGGAAAATGGCTGAACTCCTTATGCTCCCCGCATTGTCATTCTATAATCTATGCTCTCGGTAGTGATGATGTCGACCATTCCCTTGCAGAGGATCTGTGCCAAGTAATCTGACCAGCTGCTGTCAAGAGATTCTTAAAAAGTAACGAGAGACTTACTTACCGACTGAGTAGTTTTCTCTTGGCATGCTACCATCTCTTTCGTCCTGACCCTTTTATTATCGTAATATCATGATCCCTCTCACCTACTGTACTTAGAAAATATTCGAACAGAACCAATGTTGCATTGCCACCTATTCACCTCGTTTGACATTGTATTACTTTTCCATTTTTGTTTTTTTTCCTTTTTACCCCTTTTTTGTATGTATTAAGAATCCTCTTTTTATATATATTTTCTTGTAATTTCTTTATTTGTAATGTTGTTATAGAGACTTAGATAACTTATATATTTTAAGACTAAATATTCTGTTTTTGTGAGACAACCTCTCTAAGTCCATCTTTTATATACTTTTATCTAATCTTGTCGAATGGTTCAAGATTAGTAGCGAGTGGACCTTGACATCAACTTATACATCATATCAAGTAAGGTGCAAAGTCGTATTGTGTTTATTAGTGAGTCATATCCTCCAAGTAGCTTCATATCAGTTACTCTTGTTCGCCTGTAGACCATTTCCTACTAATTTTCTTCAATATCTCAAAGGACCCATTTTAGTTAGATTTGCCATGATAAGTCCTAATAATAACTAAGCTCCTAGGCACACTACAAAGGTTATAGGTTAGAAAAACTTATTATGGCTTCAATTATTATTAGTGTCTTCTTTTGTTTCATGCATGATTTATGTTTATTATTGTATATGAGTTGAAATGCTCATATGCTAGTTAAGTTAACTTACTCTAAACTTATCTCCACTTGAGCTTGAGTCACAAAAGAGCTGAGTTCAGGTTCAAACTCAAAATAAAGCTCATTTATGTAAATGAGCCAAGTTTAAGCTCATGCTTAGGCTTGCGAGCTAATCATGAGCAAGCTTATTGTTTATATTGTTAACAAGTTGACTCATAAATAGGCTTGTAAGCAATTCATCAACAAGTTCACAAGCCTATATATTATATTAAAAATCATATTATATGAAAATAATAATAATAATAAAAAAGGAATAAGAATGATATAGTTAAAAAATTATCAAAAGGTATATTTTGAAAAATTTAAATTAATTTTGAGCTTTAGTTCAATGTCAAGCTTGAGATTAGGCTCATTTAAACAAGCTTAAGCTCTTTTATCTAAATAACTCGAGCTTGAGCTTTAACCTATAATTTTTAAATTTGGTAAAAGTTTGACTTAACTTAAGCTCGATATCTTTTAAATGAGCGAGTAAGCCGAGCTTAAACCTTTAAAAGCTCGAATCGACTCAACTCATTTATATTTATATTTCTTATACTCATCTATTGAACTTTCATTTATTATAATTTTGTAAATTTTCTTCATATTATTATTATTATTTAATTATTTAATGCTTTTATTACTTAATTTTAATGATTTATAAGTCTATCATTAGACTTTTGACTTATTTATAAATTAAAATATGAAAGACTCAAGAGGGAATTGATAATTGGCATAAAAATTGTAATGCATTTAATTTAATTATGATATGAACCTATGCATATTAATTTGAACATAGGATATGCGCACTCATGACCCATTTTCTTCATTAAATGGAATAAACCTATAATATAATAACTATTAGCAAGAAATGAAATAAAGATGTAATGACAAATTTTGCATGCATGAATGAGTCTAGAATGGAATTATGATTCTAAGCTTCCAATTTCCATTTCCTTTCTCATATTTAGAAGTAGTTTTAAAAGTTGAAATGGTGATTCCCTAAAATTGGGAATTTCGGTTTTAGGGAGAATTCAATTTCACTTTTGAAGGGTTGAATCAATTTCATTCCATCCTCATCGATAGAAATTTTAAAAAATAGAATTATAATATACAATGTGTATTTGTTTGTCAAGGAATTAAGGCATTTTTTACAAATACTTCTCAAATCCATTCTAACTCAGTCTATTTCAAACCACTCTTATATGTGAAATAGACAAAATAAGATGTGAATGGATATAACATTGTTTAAATGGGCTCAAAAGAGAAAATTGGATGTAGTGGAATGTCTAATACTTGTTCACTTGGTAAAATTAGTTGTGGAATACGTTATGAATAGATTTAAAAGAAAAAAACCATAATATGCATTGTATAATTATATACCATCATAACGTATAAAGAAAAGGCCAAAATCAAATAGCATACCAAGGGGAAAAGAAAACCAACTACCAATGAAATTCCCAAATCGAAACCTAATATCCAAATACAATTCTAAATCCAACATACCACCTTACAATTGCTTAATAAAACAATGTGCTTTTTTATTAGCCTATCTTTAGTGAAATTAGACAACGGAGTTCATAGTACTGGTTTAGGCTTACACCGGGACCATTCTTGATCGGAGTACTGAAAGGATTTCTGTAGTGTAGCCAACCAAGTAATACAGGATCTTCGATAATATATACTGTAGGTTACTCTAAAAAATATAAGTCCGTATAATAAAACAAAATTTTATATGAAAAATAAAAAATAAACAAAATTTTAACAAGACACATCCACCCACCGTAGACATTCTTCATTAATGCTAAGGTTAAGCTGGAAAAGAAATAAAAGCTGGATTCATTCCCGTGAAGTTGTCCTCCTACATTTCATTGCTTAGCAATAAAGAAATATCTACGGAAAGTAAGTTATCAATAGTGCTCATTTCAACTCAACAGTTCAACTTCTATTGTCGTGGCTTCATTTTTGTGAAAGCTCAAATATTGATATAAATTTCAATAACTTGCTGGCGAGTTCATTCCTTAAAGGTGATAGGATCCGCTTGCGGGGCAGATTTTGGTTAGATTGGTTGAACTGGCCGGATTGGTCCAATTTTAACTTTTACTAATTCTAGTTAATTTCAAATAGACATATATGTTAAACGAAAGAAAAAGAAGTCAAAAGTTACATATAAAGTAGGGTACTTTATTACAATAAATAAACATATTAAATATTCCAAAATATACCTTGCAAATATAATTGAAAAAAAAAAAGAATAACAAATTATGTAGAAGATAATGAGAAATTTGCATATTTATCATTAAAATTAACAAATATTACATAAATAAATATTAAAAAAAATATTACCAAAATACCATTTTTTTTATACTAATAGCATATCTTTAAAATATAATACTAGTAAAATACTCATGTCACATCTTGAAAATGAGATATTAGAATATTTAAATATATGTCATATCTATTAATGCATTTGTACTTATATTGCATTTTATTAGTGCATTTGTATAATATAATTATGATGCACAAAAGTTAGTTTTGCATCTTAAAGGCCTAATGCATCTTCTCATCTTCAAGATATCACGTAATGATGGTATTTTATTAATTTTTTTTATATAATTTGTAATTATAGAATTTTTTCACAATCGATAAACTTGTATTACACCTAGAAGATAATAATGGGTGAGAAAGTACCAAAAAAATTAAGGCCATAATACAATACTTGCTGACTACACATACGGTTGTGAGTGTAAAAACAATTAAATATTTAATTATTAATAAAAATGATAGACCTCTAATATAGGTGTCTAACGAATGTAATACTATTACAATTCATATAAATGATAACTATTTTATAAAAAACTAAATACATATTTTTAGATAATCTCAAAGATAAGTTATTTATTCAAATACTTAGCATTTTTGAAAATTCATAACGTAGAGTTGTATCTTTTAATATTTGTTTATTATGCCTTGATGGTAAAAATAAAACATATTGGAAAAAAAGGAAGAAATTAGATATTCTTATAATGCAACAAATAGGATTAAACTGGAAAACATCCATCTCAAAATAAGAAATAAACGAAACTGGTAATGCATTGAAAGTCAAACCACAATGATAATTATCAATACTAATATAATAATTGCACAAAAAATTTACATAAATATAAATAGATACATAAATACCAAAGAGTATGAAAACAAATGAACACCAATAATGAAATTCAGTGGAGATTGTTAATTAAGTTGACAAAATTGCAAGTGTAATCAATAGAAAGTGCGAATGGAGTTTAAGAGATGAGCATTTATTGAAAACAGTGGGAATGGAAAGTGGGAACAAACGATATGCTAGTAGAAGTACGGGGTAGTCGTGAAAGTAATACCTATATAAGTTTGAACAGTTTATTTATTTAATTAAAGTAATAGAACAATTAAACTTTGCACAATGCCATAATAGGTGATGAGGCTAAATAAGTTAGATAAAGAAAAAAAAAAAAGGTCTATTTAGTAGTAAGAAAGACGGAAAATGACGACTTAAAAATTCTCATTACTATAAACAAAAAAATGCATTGAAAGGATACTAAAGTGAGATAGATGATTAAAGTAGAGGGAAAAAGTAAGGCTTGTAAATGAGATAAGTCTATTCATAAGCTACTCAAATTTGTCTCGCCAATTACTCAAATGCGACTCAGTTACGGTTGAGTCAAGCTCGAATTCGAGTTATTCAAGTAGTTTATCAAATCGAGTTCAAGCTTTATGATGTTCAACTTAACAAGCTTGGGAGGCTAACCAAATTAGGTTAAGTTTGAATATTAGTTGAGTTTGTGTTGAGTATAGATATTATTATAATTATATTAAGTACATCTATAATTTTGTTAAGATTATCGAGCCAATAGAAGTTTAATTGAGTTGAGCTTGTCAAGTACTACTTTGAGTCGAGCTTGAGTTTAGAATTATAAGCTCAATTGAGTTCAAGCTCGAGCTTAACTTTTGAAATTTCAAGTTGAGTTCAGTATTGTATTGTTTTGACTCAATTTGTTTACAATCCTATGACTAGGAGAAAGTAGGTGTGATATGTTGTGTACCTACTAAACGGTCTTCGTAGTTTATTAACTTGAAGGGAGATAGTGGACTAAGATTAGGCATAAATTCACTTTTTCAAGAAAAATCTATGATATAATGGAAATCAGACCGAATAATTATGCCCATAGGAGAGAAAAATAAGTAAATAAACTTTTGAAGGGATATGTTGGGTTTATTGTAACTTTTAGTTTGATTATGAATTTTAAATCTTCTTAATTTAGTGTGTATGAAAGTAGAGTTTTTGTCACTTCAATCTACTTGGTACCTCCAAACACCTTCCTAAGATGAAGACCTTGATCTTCTCTAATGACTTATTCAACACCCTAACGAGCTCAAACCTAGCTATGCAACTTGCTCAAGATCCTTCAAGCACCTCACCATATTTGATCCACCCTTGAGTTAGCATGACCTACTTAGGCCACCTTGAACACCTGATCACACTGATTATCTCGAGGTCTTTAAGAACCTCGACTCGACTCTTTAGGTCAAGGCAACCTTAACTTCTATAGCCCCCTACCCCTCTAAGAGTGTCATAGGCTATTTCTCCACATTTTTTGCCTTTATACATGTTATGAAGAAGTCCATTGTGTGTAAAACTCATAACTAAAGCCCAATCCACTCTAGGATTATTTTAGAAGTGTTCGGGTACATTGAACCTTAGTAGGTAAGGATAGTTAGAGTAGGATAAGTGAGATTGTATATTAGTCGTTAAATCAAGTAGATCTTAGCCGTACAATGATGAGGCCTCTTGTATATAAGGGGGTAACTCCTCATTTGTAAAACATCTAGAGATACAAGTCATATTCTTACTTAAGTATCTCTCTCTTCTCTCTAAGTAAGTATATTCTTGTGAGTTCTGATCAAGAAGGTTAACTTAGCCTCTCTCTCTCTCAAGTATTTGAAGAGTCTAAGTGCTATACATAAGAACTAGTAAAACACTCATCACATGACATTTGGTATTAGAGCAGAATCTTGGAAGAGATGGCACGAATATGTGCTTCTAATGTTCCTTCAAAGTTTGTTGGAAGTTCCTTAACCCCAATGATGGTTCCAAAACTCACCTTTAAAGGGAAAATTCTTAGAAGCAAAGCCTTAGTTAAGGCAAGGATGGCCAGAGTGGAGTTAACCACGACCAATATGCTTGATCAGGTTTATGGTGTTGAGGAAGGCTTAGAGAAGCTAGAGAAGGAGCTCCTAAGTAAGATGCTAATAGCCCTTAATTAAGCTATAGATGATCTGTAAAGAAGGGATGCTACCTTTGAAGAGATGGTGAAGTCCTTAAGGAAGAAATTGGAGAATTTAAGGGCATGGATCCAAGAGGGCTTTGAGATTAGGCTTGGACTGAATCATGATAGGGCTATGGCAAGAATGGATTTGCTTACGCCTAAGATCTTTAATAGCTCCCAAGATGCTAGAGAGATAAACAACTTTCTTTGGAGCTTAGAACGATACTTTGGTGCAATCAGTGTCCTAAACAATGCATCAAGGTTTAAGGCGACTCCTATGTTCTTAGATGATGTGGCCAACCTATTGTAGAAAAGACGAGTTGATGGAGCCAGGCGGGGAGTCGGGGAAATTAGAACATAGGAAGAATTCAAGACTAAACTACGAACCTAGTTCTACCTCAGTAATGCCAAGAGGGATGCTTAGGCTAAGTTGAGGTAATTAGAGTATAAGACATGCATATGAGAGTATGGTGAAAATTCTTAGAATTGCTATTAGAGATTCCTAATATAAGTTATAGGGATGCTATGCTTGCTTTCTACGATGGCCTATAGGAGTAGGCCCAAATAGAGTTGGAGAGGCAATGAGTCTAAACTCTAGCCTAAGTCATGGTTACAATTGAGAGCCTCATAGAGTTTAGGTCTAGTGAATGACTTAAGAGCTAGGTAATGGAGGGTATCCATGGAAGAGGCGGGGGAGCTTGGGAAGAAGGTGATCTAAGCCCTGAAAGGAGAGATGAAAACCCAACTCTGAAGTATAAGCCTCCTATGGAAAAGGGAGAATATCTTAAGAGGAAACCCTCTTGTTTCATGTACGGAGAGGCACATAAATCAAGGGATTAACCCATCACAATTAAAGTGGCAACCTTAGTTGTAATGGAAGAAGAAGAGGGGGCCTTATCTAACCATAAGATGGGAGTCTTGAAGCGGTTAGGCTCTATATAAGGTAAGCCTACCAAGGAGGCCCGAAGCTTGATGTATACAAAGGTGGTTGTGGTAAGCTAAAGGATGGATGCTTTGGTGGACATTAGGCAATTGACATATTCATTTCTCAAGAGGTGGCTAAGAAGCTGGATCTTAAGGTTTAAAAAGGGAAAGGAAGGTTAAAGGTTGTCAACTCAAAGGAAGTTCCCACAATTGAAGTTATCCAAGATATTGATTTCTAACTAGGGTAATAGAAAGGGAAGGTACAACTTAAAGTAATCCCCTTAGACAACTATGAACTAGTTATTGGGATGGATTTTTTTGATAAAGTATGTGCTCAGATTGCTCCATCAACAAATTGTATCATGATTATGGATGAAGGGCAACAATATTTGGTTTCAATCATTCGTAACCCTAGCCAAGCCAAAAGCTTCTATATTCTATGCAGGACGTTGATGGGCTAAGAGGGAAGAATAATGTAGTTTAGAGTCTAAAGATGTTGCAACCAAAGGCACAGGAGATGCCAAAGGTAAAGGGAAAGACTCAAATAGATAACCTCGAGGAAGCTTAAGGCACAGCTACTTAGAAGAGAAATGGAGCTTGAAAAGGAAGAATGCATAAGGGAAGATTAGCTTAAGAGGTGAAGGACCTAGAGTCTGGGGAAGTACTAGAGATGATAAGAGAAGGCTTAGCCTAAGCTCCTTCGGCTAAGTTAGTGTTAGAGTAGGGAGGCCAGACTAAGAAATACTGAATGAAGGATGAATTGTTTTATTGCAAAGGAGGAAGGATACGTGTTCTAAATTAGAAGAACCTGTCATGCCCCGAAGCGGTAGAATTGTAACAGCCCCGCCGTGTAAACCATCCTAAGATACAAGTTGGCCTTACAACCGCTATCTTAAACCTGATCTATACAAGGCGTCTACAACTAACCCACTTTGAAGTAAACAGTTTGTAATTTAAATAAATCATTTACCTAAAAAAGTGAGAAAATTTATATAGATACACTATAATTTAGTTATTACATTATTCAAAAATGAAAAATTCTAAAATAAAACAAAACTTAGACCTTAAGAATATATGTTTATTCTTCAAATATTTTTCCTCACTCCCCAAGATCCAGTAGTTGCTAACTTCAAAGTAGTTGTTTGCCGCTTCTTAGCCAGCACCTGCACGACGTCTATAGAGATGTGAGCAACCATAGCTCAATAAGTTAGGATAAAGGACTTAAAACTATATCATAAACACAATAAGATTATCAATCAACTTATTAGGTGCAATGCATGTTCAAGCAAATGCCATCGCATAACGTTATCCAGCCCGTCGTAAGATTAGAGAAATTTCGCTCACTTTAATCCGGGTTGTGGAGTTGCCATTAATGCAACAACTCACGACCAAACTCAGGCTTGTGCAATGGAGACCTCGCTCCTCCCGTGACTACCTTCGAACCATTGACTTCACCCTCTCCGCGGCCTCCTATCCTGTCACTTAGTTCGACTAAGGATGAAGAAGGGACCATTATGCAATCCTGCGCTATCCCTTTCGAAGGGGTCAGTATTTAACCGGAAAGTCCTAAGTTCCCATAATGGGTTACCATGTAGGTCCGATTATGATTATAGGTCATATATTTGATTAAGTCCAGTTTAGGGTGATCAATCATTTCATACAAACCATACAATACAAGCCAAGACAATAGACAGAATCATAGCATCACTCATAATCAAGCACATGCACACATCTAACTATCTAACAAGCACAACCAAGCATAATCTTAAGCCTCTAAAATACAGCAACGTATTAATCTCAACTTATCTTAACTCCTTGCTCACTCACTCAAGGTCCGACTTGCTCAAGTCATTGCCGATCATCCCTATAACACAAACATGGTTTCGGTTTTTCATATAACTATTATAGGTTCGTTTTATCTTATGACGCTTATTGTTATGTTTTGTTTAGGGTTTAATATGCCTAATTATTTGGGTTTTAACTCTTTTATAATTATTCTAGGTTTGGGGTTAGGTTCGGTTCGGTTTCCGAATCGATTTCTAAATTAGGTTTTAGTTCAATTTCTAAGTATTATTTTATACTCGAACCCCAAAAATTTGTTTCAACTCTTATTGTGAAATTAATCACATTACTTCTCGATCTCCTAAATACCATCATTACTTCTAATTAGTATTTTATTCCACTCGGTACATTTAAATCCTTATTAGTATACCAAATTTACTCCTAATGTGAGAAATTTTTACATCTTTCATATAATTACATAAATTTAAGTTTTCTATTAGTTTTATTATATATCCCTATTATTTATATAATATCAATTTTTATCCTAATATTTTCTATTTATTATATTTCCAATAATTGTGTATTATATACTATTACTTATTATGTACATAATATACAGCTAATATTTTTATCACTCTAATTACTATCTCCCAACATTAATTATCATTTTAAAATGTCTAAATTCATCCTAAATCAGATTTTAAATCTAATTACCTTAATTTACAAAACTAACTTAAAATGTACTATTTTTCCATATTACTTATTTACTACATAATTAACCTAATAATTACATCTAACACCCTAAATGCTATAAGTATCATACTCCATCATATTTCAATATCCTAAAACATATACTTATTCACTAAATCAGTAATTAACTATTTAATTACTTAATTAACCCTAAATTACCCATTTTATGCCTCATTTTAAGGCCTAAAAATTATCTAAAATTTTTGAAAATTGATTTTTGAAAACGGGCTCCATAGCGCTGTTCTATATCACATAAGCATTCTATAGAAAAAAATTGAGCTCCAAACTACACTCCTAAGCCTATTTATTTCTAGTTCTAATCATGCTCGATTTTGCTCAATTTATTAAGAACCCTATATTTTTAGATATGATTAAACTAAATCACTATTTCTTCCTAAATCTATATACAATAAAACCTCATAATAACAAGTTTCAAAATTTTCTAGGCAAAATAACTAATTTTACGAAATTATACAAAATTGGGACAAATAAGGGATTCACCGGTTCGATGCTTTTTGGCCGTCCAACTCCGATCCAAGTGTGTCGGTCGGCCTAGACGGTGGGTCTGGAGTGGGGTAGTGGTGGTGGCTCGGTCCCAGGTGGTGGCTTGGTCTCAGGTGGTGGTAAGGTGTGGGTTTGGCTCACTAGCCCTAACTGCACAGTTTCCTTTTCTTTTTTTTTTTTTTTAGATTTTCTCTTGAATTTTCAAAGTTCTCTATTTTTCTCTGATTCCTAACTATCCAAAGTAGTTCTATGAATTTTTTTCCTATTTATAGACATTGTTGGTAATTAATATGCATTAATTAGACATGACATTGCTCCATTTCCTTGATTTTTGGCTTTTGTGTTGTTTAATTCTAATTAGATAATTTTTCTTTTTCAGATCCTGACTTACCATGACCAGATTTGCATCATTCCATACCCTTTTGATTTTTTTTTTATTTTTTCACAATTAATTAATAATTTTCTTTAATTATTTACTAAGTTTTTGGCCAATTTAAGTAATTTCGCATATTTTTATCTACACGTAAATACATGTGGGATACATGTAAACATTCCTAATTATTATTTAGGTCATTCTATAATTTTTAGTATACATATAATCTATCTCTAGTGATTTATTAGTTATTTGATTACACTTTTTACCTTTTCGGTAATTAGCAATTATTATACTTAAAATTTGAAAATTTTATAGTCTTCTATTTTATTACTTATTTTCTTAAATTCAAGTTTACGGAGTCATTTTTACTAATATTTCTCTCAATAGTTTATAATTTGGGTTTGATCGGATCCTTTAACCGATCGTCCTAAACCTTGTGTTCTAAGTTCAATCCTACGGTTACTTGGCTTAACTTTAGGGCTTACAGAACCTATGACCGAGAATCATAGAAAGGCATCACAACCTAAAAGTCTTAACTCATCTAGATCTTTACCAAACATTAACTCAAGTAGAGGACAAGTTCCATTAACCAAAGCCGTCAGACAATATAGAAGCCTTTGTGAAAACTTATGGGGTATGTTAGATTAAGATGAACCCTAGCAACAACATGGAGGAAGCTTACACAAGGTATAAGGCAAGAAGGTAGAAGAGAGGTAAAGAATATCCTATAGGGGTACCTAACATGAGGTCTGTCACGCTCTGAAAAGGTCGAGTCGTAACAGTCCCGCTATGTGAACCGTCCTAAGATAGAAACTGATTTTATAGTTGTTATCTTAGACTTAGTTCACACTAGGTGTACTTGACTCTACTCCTTTGAAGTATCCAATTCGATACTTGTTTGATATAAACTTGTGAAATAATCTTTAAAAATAAATTTGAAATTCAACTTTAAAAAAGAGTAGCAATATATCCCATCGGTACCTATCATTTCATATACAGACTAAAATATTGAAAACTATCAAGCCTTATGAGGAGACATGCGTAGTTTTCCTTAAAAATTAGGAAAATCAATACTTAGGACTATAACCAACCATTTCTTGTTACACCTCACTTTTTGTCCCAATTTACTAGTGCTTTAGTTTTGAGTAGGTACTTATAATCCATTCGGAATCTACAAAACAAACTATAGAGAAATAAGTGACAAATTGCTCAGTAAGTGGGGGCAAAGACAGAAATATGCATTCAGCATAACACAAGCAAAGTTTTCAACCAAGTTAGTTAGATGCAACATATGTACAAGTAAACGTTATCACACGACGTTATCCAGTCTATTGTGAGATTAAGGGAATTGCACCTACTTTAATTCGGGTTGAGGAGATTGATATTGTGCACTAGCGAATCGAAACCAAATCAGGGTTTATGCAATGGAGAATACCCTCCTCCCATGACTACCTTCAAATTATGGCTCTCAATCTTGTCATGACCTTCTCTCCTACCACTTAGTTCGACTAAGGATGAGAGAAAGACTATTTTAGCTATTCTCATCGAAAAGAGTCCGCGTTTGGCTTGAAAATTCTAGCCATTACCCTTAGTAGGTTGCAATGCATATCAAGTTAAGTGTTAAACCGAGTTTGAGTTAGTTCATTTTTAAGATAATCAACCAAACTTAAACAATTCAAGCATAATATTCATAGAACAACCATAACATAGAGCTTAACTCCCATCACAGCAAATTGAAACCCAACTACAAGCGCTACATACGTACAAACAACTAACTACAATCACAAGCAGATATATACTAAAGTCTCTAAATATTCTAAAATAATACCTCAAAATGTTATGAAGCATTGATCTCACTTACTTGTTTTGATGCTTATTGTGGTGGACTTATATCATCAAAGCTTTGTTCACTGGAAGACCCTATATATATACAGTTTTAGCTTTTATAAGAGTTACAAAAACGTTAGGGTTTTATCTATTTATATTTCGCTAAATAGTTATGTACATAAGTGTATGTATATATATATATATATATATTTAAAGTATATTATTATTTTCATTATATAATGAGGTATAGTTTTATTATATAAGTTAAATTATTAAGTATCAATAATATACACAATTATACTATTGCATATAATATATCATTTCAATCGTATCAAAACATACTGTTAATCAATCGATTTATGTTTCAATTACAATTAAGTTATCATAGTTCATAAATTCTCATAGTATTATAGAGATATAGGTTATATTATCTAGGATTGTCTGATTCTTGTAAAAGTAGTGTCATTTGGTTCATATATACCTAATGATATGTATTACGAGTTCTATTTTGAGAAATGACTTCTAAAGGGTATTTTAAGTTTTTAATATACTTATACATACCTTTAATAAGTATTATTATATTATACTCGTTTTATGTAATTGGAGTATATTTTATATAATTTGTGCTAATGTAACTTTAATAATATAATTATTACATAACCTAATACATATATATATATATATATGTATATATCATAACCCGGTTGTAAAACTATCACTAAATATATTAAAAATTCATTTTTACCAAATTCGACCAACATGTATATATATATTCTTTATTTCAATATTTATCACATTTTAGCCTATTATTACCAAAAACAACCTTTGGTTTGTAATTTAAGCTATTTTACTACATAAATTTATAATAAATAGCTTAGGTCACCAAATAATTCTCCGAAAATTTTTATAAACTCCTAAAAATATGAGGAACCCAATTAGTACATGGTTCAATACTATCGAGTTTATCGCCTATATGCTTGTAATTACAATTTTACCCCTAAATTGCATTTAATTAACTAAATATTATCCTTTTTACACAAAATTATTTTCAAGATATCCTATCATCACTATATATCACCATAAGTCATTATATGTCATTTTCATCAATTAATTTCATAAAAACATATCTATTTTATCATTTCACCCTATTTTTAACCATTTTTGGGCTAAAAATTACATTAAATACTAAAAATACTCAAATTAAAAATATGGCTACATAGCAATTAAATACATATCATATGTATTTTACACAAAAATTTTAAGCTAGAAACTACATCATTTAGTATATTTATTTTGAATTTCAAATTTCGGTTAAATAGTACATTTATTAAGAAAGTATATTAAATGTTCCTAATTTTGCAAAAATAAATTTAAAAAATGAAATTACATCTAAAATAACTTAGTAACTAGTTTTTTTCATATTTTTCCTAATTAATTTAACATTTTTTTTTAAATAGGGAAAAATAGGATAGAAACTTAGGACCTTTGTTCACCAAAGCTCCAACTACTGTTAGTCGATGAGCTGTTGCCGGTCGATAAGGGCAATGGGTGCTCTGCTAGGGGCTGGCTGGTTGCAATAGCAGACTAGTTTGGGCTGAGAACCATGTTAGGTTAGTCTAGGCTAAGAATAGTGTTAGGTCAGTCTTTGCTTTGTTTTTATATTAAATTTTGTAAATTTCTAATAGTTTCATTGGATTTTTATGTAAGTGTTCTAGAGTTCTAAAATGTGTAACTGACATCCTAGTGTCCTATTTATAGTGATTAGGGTCGACTAAATTTTTTTCTTAACTATTAAGTAATTTATTTAATATTTTTCTTAAAAAACAAAAAGTAGAAGGTGGCATATTGTTGATAATTCACTTTTGAGTCATCCATTCTAGTTATTGTTGAAGTGTTACGTAGATTTCAATAATTCCAAAGTCATTTAGGTAAGTTTTGATTTAATTTTAGTGTAATTTTAATGAAATTTGAATAATTTAAGTATATTTGATTATTGTATTAATATACATGTATATATACACTATATATGTAATACATGTAATGAGTAACTATATGCATATAATCATGTTTCTAACATGTCTTATGTTTTTAAGATATTTTTCCTATTCAATTTTGTGGATTTAACAATTATCATACATAATTATATAATTTTAGGTTAATTTACGAATATATTTATTATATATACTGTGTATACTCATAAAAATACATGTATACTCATATAGTGTATTATGCTATGTTGTTTCTTTTTATAGCTTAATTAACTTATCCCTAAGTCTCCGTTGCACTTTAAGCTCAATTTCAGGGGTTTTGATTACTTTTATATTATATCGAGTAATCTCGCTTCTAAGGTTAAAATTGAGATTTTAGGTCATTATTTTTTAAATCTAACTTCACTAAGTCACTTTGATTAACTTTTCCATCCTAGTCATGAAGTTTGGGCTCAATTGGATAAGCTTTTCTCGGAGGCCCTAAATCGGGTTACAGTTGTCCTAAATACGATTTTAATGGCTCATATAAAATAAATCCTCACTATTTTGATTGTATTCTTTATATCTTATTATATTATTGACTTCCAAGAGTACGAGAATTCCTTGATTAGGGTTATCATGTTTCTCATCAGTTTCTAGCTTAATCGATTTATTTTTCCCAAATGCCCTATATCAATTGTTGACTCAAATCATACAAAGACAAGGCTTTATCCTAATACTCAGATGTTTATAACTTGATTTCTAATTTATGGGATATTACAAGATCAAAGCCAGTTATCTTGCTTAGAGTACTTAGTAAAGTTAAAGGGTCTATCCCAAAGTGAAGCCACTTAGGAGAATGACATAGACTGTGTTCGGTTTAGACATTTAGTAGAAGAGCTCGCTAGGGAGTAGAAGGCGATAAGGATATCACTCGTTTAGATGGTGGAGAATGTTACGAGCTATTTCCCTATGCCTATTTTTCACTTTTGTACATTATATGAAGAAGCCCATTGTATATATAACTCACGACTAAGGCTCAGTCTACTCCTAGGAATATTCTAGAAGTATCCAGTTATATTGAACCTTAGTAAGTGAGGGTAGTTAGATAGGGTAGGTGAGATTATATATTAGTCATTAGATTGAATAGATCTTGGCCGTCTAATGATGGAGGCCTCTTATATATAAGGGGATAACCCCTTCATTTGTAAATCATTTAGAAATACAAGTCATATTCTTACTTGAGTATTTCTCTCTTCTCTTTAAGTAAGTGTATTCTTGTGAGTTCTAATGAGGAAGGTTGACTTGGCCTTTTTGAGTAAGTGTCTAGAAAGTCTAAGTGCCATATGTGAGAGCTACTAAACACTTGTCACATGACATAAGCACACACTAAATACTCAACATACAGTTGGATGTTTGCAGTGCTCTTACCTCGCACTCTCTCTTCTTTAATTGTCCTATGCTATCTCTGGTGCGACCAGTGCGCCCTTGACATATTAGCTTCCTATGTTTCAAACATGGTCGCCAGGCTATCTAAAGTTGGCCAAGTGACAAAGCTGTTTGTCCCTCTTCCTATAGCATATGTGCCTTACGACAACCACATTTGACCAAATCTCGAGACGCCATGTATCCTTGACAGGTGAGCTCTTTGTTATACAAATAGGGCAAAGAGCTAAAGGTATAGGGGTCTTTTCTCTCTCTCTAATTCCTTTAGCATACCAAACACTCTTAAATAATCTCTAAAACCAACCGAAATACTCAAAACACTTCTTTCTACTCTCTCTTTACTAACTTAAGCATCAGAAAGCCCCGGTTGGCACCACCATAAGGGGCTTTTTGCAGGTCCTACACTAAGCATAGCTGATGGACCACTTGGAGCAACCACTAACGTACTTTACATGATCTCATGCATCACCATTTAGCACCTAATGGTTTAGGTACATCTACCTAACAAATGGCTAGAAGCAAAAACACACATCCTCAAGCCTCTTAACAACCTAATGATGGTAGGTCATCACCACCACAACTACAATCATCTACTTCACCTATTTTAGTTGCTCTACTCTTTAAGTTCAAGAAAGTCATGGTGATGTTCTACCAAATAATAGAAGAAAATCATAGGACACAAATGCAAGAATCAAACACTACTCTCATAAGGAAGCTACCTCCCTAAAAGAGGCACAAGAAAAACACCACGAGGAAGAGCCCACTGTCAGCTCGTCCACAAGACTAAGCCTGCAGAGCACAAGCTCTACTCCAACACCTACGGCAAACCCCCCCATATCTACACGAACATGTTTAACCTGATTGCCGTCCTCTCGAGGACCTTAGTAATTAATTAAACATTAAACATGATAAGGCATACATGTCGGGTAAACAATCATGCATGAATAGAGTACCCAAGGAGCTCTCCCTAGGATGCTCCCAAAAGCCACTCAAGGACATAAACATCCAAGAGTTGGACAAACACATTCATGAAGATTCCAGTGTATGTGACCAAAAGAGGGCCAAGTCCTCATTCGGGTCTCACGACCAGGCTCAGTTTAAAGCTCTTTCGTGCCTATCATCCTCTAAGAGATGCTCCTATAAGTTATCAGGTTACCATACCTAAACAGCTATGATGGCTCGAGTGAACCCAATGGCCATCTTGTATACTTCCATACAATGATGAACCTCCACAATTTTTCGAACGCTATCATGTGCAAGGCCTTCCTTAGCACGTCAATGAAAGCTACACTTCTTAAGTTTAACACTTTGCTGGATAACTCAATCGGTTGCTTGAATGAGCTTACGATGAAGTTCCAATAGCACTTTCTTAGCAGCAAGGTGCCATACGGGGACTCTTTTACAATTTATAATCTCAAGCAATGCCTCAATGAGACACTTCGAGCTTACTTAAAGTGCTTCAATTGAGCTAGCTTCAAGTTTTCAAGCTGGACACAAGGGTTGCTCTTATGTGTTTTATTACCAAAGTTAACCTTAATGGCAAGTTGTTTGAGACCATTTCCCCTAATCGCCTTAAGACGCTTAATGAATTCATACGCATAGTGGAGAAATACATAGACTAAGAAGATGCTATAAGGGTAAGGCTGGGGATCAACATAACAAAAGCAATTTGGTCAAGGACTGCCATGGCCCGAGAGACAATAGGCCATCATCCTCCTCTAAGGAGTGCCAAGAGAGATAAAAACAACATTTCATAAGCTATATGAGCTATACACCACTAAATTTCCCTCTTAGTGAAGTTTTCTATGAAGTCCAAAGGCAGCTCACTATACCACCTCATGTCTAAGCAACCCCATAAGCAGTAGAATCAGGTAAGTTCTATGACTACCATAATACACACAAGAACTACACTAATAAGTGTTGCCACTAGAGGAATGCCATCGAAGGCCTTGTATGCAAAAGCCTCATTAACTATCTCATGGTTGAATAGAAGAACTAAGTCCAGTGACCCATTCAATATCACCATAGGAAATAGCTGCAATAGTAACAACAATATCAAGAAAACCTCCTTGATGACCAACAACATCGAGGTAGGAGGGGCCAAGTCAACACGATTATTGGAGGCCTTAAGGTAGGAGGAGCTACCTCCTCATCTTCAATCAAGCATGAAGTCCTCTTCATTTGAGGCAAGAAGGCGAATATCAATACCACCATCTTCTTCTCCATCGAAGAGAAAAAGGGCATCAAGTACCCTCAAAGCGATACCCTGGTGACTAACATAGAGATCTGGTACTTCGATGTCCCCAAAACATTCATAAACAATGGCAGTTTGGTGAACATCCTCTTTTATCATGCATACGAGCAAATGAAAGAGTAGCTTGAGAAGCCCCTGCAACTATATAAACATAGTCTTAGTAGATTTGGAGGTGATAAACCTATGCTGGCCTAATGGTTCATTACTCTTCCTAATAGGAATCAAACTACCAGACCCTTGACCTGAGCTTGAGCTCTAGGGCTGAAAAGTATGGCCAAGTGAATTCTTTTCTCACAACTTACCATTAAGGAGTCCACGTTGCTACAGTGCGTCAACCTAATACCCTAGTCGAGCTAAACCCTCTCGTATTCATTGGGCATCACCAATTGCTAACCCGAGCCCTACTCAAACATCAACTCAACTTATCTAACCATCAGTTCAGTTGACCTAAATTCGAGCCATACTGAACGTGTTTGAGGTGAATTCACCTTGGAAGAACTCTTTGCTAAGCTTGGCATAACTGACCTACCACCTCTACTCGGCACCTCGGCTTAGTAAAAACCAAACTGATCATACAAAATTGTCTTTTCTGCCAAAAAACCATCTACCCACAATGAGCCACATATCCAAGTAACCATGTGACAAAACCCTCTGTACAAGAAGCTTGTTTTGTTGTATTTTCAATTTTACCCTTATTATTTCTTGTACATTACTCTTTTAGATAATATCCTTTTTAGTCTTTTCCATCTTAGGCAAGTTGCCCTAGTTTTTCGGGTATAAATTCCCACTGTACATGTAGCCACAATGATCATCATCTTATCATCATCAATATACTCAATATACTGAATATACATCTTTGTGAACATTGCTCTTATTAACTTATTTGCTTACTTCACTCTTTTCCTAACTTTTAAGTAAGGCTAGGTGGCAAGTAACCTCACTAGACCACCTCATGCATCATATTGAGTTGTGCCGTAAGTCCTTAGAAGTTTCATTGGGGCATTATATCTTGCAGAGCTATTCATAGGTTTGCTTGTGTTTTATTTTCTTGTTGTTTCAATACCTTTCCATTACCTTTTTTGAGCTTTCTACAAGCTTGAACTCACCCCAGCAACTGGCCTTACTTGTTCTCAACTACTATTTCGTATCATCTTAGTATCAAAAGGAGGTCTCATTTGGGTAAGTTGTATTTGCATTTTTGTTAAGTAGTGTTTGTTGTGATAGTGTATTGAGGTTGTATGAAGATTCACTAAAGTGTTTACATAAGTTAAAGGGGTATAATAGTTGCTTTTGTATATACTCTATTTTGCCCTATTTCGAACACTTGAAAATAGAGCAAGTTCCAATTGGTTTATTGTTCTTTAGAGGAGTTGCTACGTTCACAAATCAGTTGAACCTTCATGAGGGACAAGTGTGTATTTGTTTATTTGGTGTAAAGAACCATATTTGTTGTTTCTTAGAGTCTGGGTTTTTACTGATTTTATCGAAGAAAATGATTGACCTAAGTGTTAATGCTAGAACTGGGGATTGCAATAGTGGTGTTGTTCACCATGGTCGATAATCCTAAGATACCCCCAAGAGTACAGACAAAAGACTTGATGAAGTGGCCAACCTCTTAGCTTATTTAACCAAAGCCATTCATGCAATAGCTTATCAACCTACTAAGGCCATGCATAACACTCTATAAGCTACTTAACCTACTAGAAGATAGAACCCAACTTGACAAGTTTAAGGTAAAGGAGTAGGAAGACAAGTACGATGAAGGATTGACTTGGGAGGTATGGACAATGATAGAGAAGAAGAGTATAATGAGAAAGAAGAGTGAGCTTGAGCACCTCAAGTTGTTGACCATGTGAAGCTTCAAATTTCAAGCTTCATTTGGGAGTACAGATGATTATTTGGATTAGGAAGAGAAAGTTGAGCGTATCTTTGATTATCACCAGTATGCGGATCGAGAGAAGGTAAAGGCCACTACTGTTGAGTTCTCAAGGTATGCTACCATGTGATGGAAGAACTTCCAAATCATGAAAAGGCGAGAAGGATACAGAGAGGTAAATACTTAGCCTAAGATGAAGAGGATCCGTAAAAATAGGTTCATGCTAGATACATATTTGTAAGACACTTTTGCTTGGCTTTAACAGTTGAGGTAAGGAGGCTAAACTATTGATGAATATATTTAAGAATTCTAAATACTCATGATTCGCTACGAAGTGGATAAACCACCAACTCGAACAGTATCCAGATTCCTCACTGGATTGAGAGGCGATATTCGAGATATTGTGGAACTTCAACAATTCACTACGATGGATGAAGCTATATGATTAACCCAGCGAGTGGAGAGATGGAGAAGAAGCAAAATGCTTACCAACCTCCAATGAGTTAACCTGCCTAGGGAAGTTACTGAATTCAACCAAGTACCAAGTTGGCCAGAAAGGCAGATGTCAAAGTTGAACAGAAGGGCCGACCTTATGGTGACGTGCTGGCGAGAACATATGAGAAGGGGCAAGGATCTGGAAGGAAGACTTGTTAGATCAAGTGCTTTAAGTGCTAAGGATTTGGGCATATGGCTGCTTGGTGCTTGAACCGAAGGACCATGATTATTAAGGTAGATGTCCAAAAGATTGAAGTGGAAAGTATAGATGAGGAACCAAAGGAGGAGAAAAAAGTAAGAGATGAGATTGATGTTAATGCTGATCTAATTAAGGAAGATGTGTTTGCAAAGAGCCTGGATAAGTTGACTCTAGTTATCTGACATACAATGAACTTGGAACTCTCTACTAAGGAGGAGTAAAGAGAGAACTTATTTCATATTACCTACAGAGTCAATGATCAAGTGTGTGCACTCATAGCAGACAATGGAAGCTATACTAATGTAACATCCACCAACCTGGTTAAGAAGCTTAAGCTGCCAATCACTTCATATCCAAAGCCATATAAATTACATGGCTGAACGAGAAGGGAACACTACATGTCACTCAGCAAGTGCTGATGCCGATCTTATTAGAAATTATTCCAACAAAGTTCTTTATGATGTGCTACCCATATGTACATCACACATGTCATTAGGCCGACCATGGCTTTTTGATTGGAGAGTTATACACAATAGATTTAGTAACACCTATGTGTTCAAGGAAGATTACGTCACACTTAGTCAAGTTACCAATTTGCAAGCTAAGCTTGCTCAAAGATCAAAGAAAACTTTGGTGTTGACTAGAGTCGAATTTTGCAAGGCTATTAAAGCCGATGCACTGACCTTCTTGTTGATCAGGTGATTACTAGAGTTATAAGAGTGGGGTGAACTACCCTTAGAAGTCAAGGAATTGTTAAATGAATATGTTAACCTTTTTCCTAAATAGTTTCCTAAGGGCCTACCCCTTCTTCGAGACATTGAACACTGTATTGACTTGATACCCGACGCTGCCTTATCAAATAAGCCAGTTTATCGAATGAATCCAGAGTAGGCTTTTGAGCTCCAAGGATAAGTCAATAAACTTCTAGAAAAGGGTTGTGTAAGGGAGAGTCTTAGCCCTTGTGTCATGCTAACTCTCCTAATGTTGAAGAAGGATTAAACTTGGTGTATGTCTGTAGATAGAAAAGCTGTTAACAAGATTACAATCAAGTACAGATACCCCATCCTAAGATTGGATGATATGTTGGATGAACTAAGTTGTACAAGAGTATTCAATAAGATAGATCTAAAGTCAGGGCACCACCAAATCCGAATGAAATAAGGGGATGAGTGGAAGATTGCTTTTAAGACCCAACATGGCCTATGCAAGTGGATGGTCATGCCTTTTGATCTATCAAATGCCCCAAGCACTTTCATGAGGCTAATGAACCATGTTTTGAGAGATCTAATTAGGAAATTTGTTGTCACCTACTTTAAAGACATCCTTATCTATAATGCTAACCTAGCAATGCATACTGATTACCTTCACATTGTTTTTTATATCCTCTAAGGATAAAGGTTGTTTAGAAACTTGAAGAAATGTTGTTTCTATTAGGAAGAAGTGATCTTTCTCATATATGTAGTTGGTGGGAGAGGATTGAGTATGGATGAAGAGAAGATACAAGCCATTGTTAAGTAGCCGATCCTAACCTTTTGTGTTGAGGTGAGAAGTTTTTATGGATTGACATCTTTCTACCGACACTTTATCTAAGGATTTAGTACCATTGTAACGCCTCTAACTGAACTTACGAAGAAGAATGTCGTGTTCAAGTGAAGAGAGAAAGAAGGGAGGGGCTTTGCCAATGTGAAAATAAGGTTGACCTCTTCAACAGTCTTAGCTCTACTAGACTTTGATAAAGTATTTGAGCTTGAATGCGATGCATCGGGTATCAACATCAGAGTTATGCTAATGTAAGAAGACCGACTTATTGCTTATCATATTGAGAAGCTCAGGGGAGTGCAATTGAACTATTTTGTATGTGACAAAGAGCTTTTGGCTTTAATACGATCTCGTCACGTACGACAACATTATCTTCTATCAAAAGAGTTTTTCATATACACAGATCATGAGTCTTCGAGATATTTGCAAAGCCAAGCCTAACTTTCCAAATGCTAAGCTCGATGGATTAAGTTCCTGGAACTTTGTCATTAAGTATAAACAAGGCAAGAATAATGTAGTAGCCAATCCCCTATCAAGAAGACATGTTCTTATCATTAAGTTGCAGATCAGATTGTTAGGTTTTGCTAGCATAAAAGGATAGTATCAAAATTATCCTCATTTTGGCCCTATATATAAGAACTATAGAGAGAGAAGAGCAGTAGATGAGTATTACGTGGAGGATGGTTATTTATTCAAAAGTGGCAAGTTATATGTGTCGACCTATTCAATAAGAGAGCTACTAGTGGGAGAAGCCTATAGTGGAGGACTCTTTGGACACTTTAGAGAGCGAAGAATGTATGAGCTATTGAAGATAGATTCTTCTAGCCTAGAATGAAGCATAACATACATCGTGTGATTGAGTGATGCACCATCTGTAAGAATGTAAAGAGCTAAGCAGAGTAAGGAAAAGCAATGCCTTTACTTGTCTTAACCAAACCATAGGTTGACCTGAGTATAGACTTTATCCTTAGATTACCCTGAACTGCTCGAAGTAAAGATTCTGTCATGGTTGTTGTGGATAGGTTCAACAACATGGCATATTTCGTACCTTATACCAAAACTAATGATGCTTTAGCTATTGCTTCTTTGTTTTTGTAGGAAGTAGTTTACTTACACGAAGTATTGAGGAGTGTAATGCTGGACCAAGACACTAAATTTTTTAGCCATTTTTGGAGAACCCTCTAGCATCGAATGGGAACTAAACTACTATTTAGCACCTCTTGCCATCTCCAAATCAACAACCAGATTGAAGTGGTCAACCATACCCAGGGATCACTACTTTAAGCTACAGTGGGGAAGAACTTAACCGATTAAGATGTTTGTCTACCCATGGTTGAATTTGCTTATAACAAGACAGTACACACTACCACGAGGCATGCCCCATTTGAAGTCGTCTATGGTTTTAACCTCGAACTACCCCTCGATCACACCTCGATGTTGCCTATTGACACTAAAGATCCAGAAGCAAGAACCTAAGCCCAGTCACTCCAGCAGATCTATTAATGAGTCACCCAGCAAATTGATTAAGCCACCAGAAAACTAAAAGAGAAAGGCAAGGGAAGGAAGACCAAGTAGTTTCAGCTTAGAGACCAAGTGTAGTTACACCTGAGTAAGGAAAGATTTTGTAATAAGAGGAAGAATAAACTATTTGCCCGAGCTAAAGGATCATTCAAGATACTCCAAAAGATCAATGATAATGCATACTAACTTAAGCTTCTAGAAGACTTTAGAGTATTAGATGTGTTTAATGTTGCTGACCTCAACCCTTACCGTCTCAAAGAGAACTTAGATGAGGACCAGCCGGATTTGATCCCTAATCCCAAATCCCAAATCCCAATCAACTTGATAGGGATGATAGGAATCAAACCATCGAACCCTTGACCTAAGCCTAAGCTCGAGGGTTAGAAAGTATGGTTAGGTGAATTCTTTCCTTACAACCTACCACTGAAGAGTCCGAGCTGCTATAATGGGCTGACATAATGCCTTAGCCAAGCTAAACCCTTTCATATTCATTGAGCATCACCAGCTGCCTACCAAAGCCCTACTTGAACATTAGCTCAACTCATCCAACCATTAGCTCAACCGACCTGAATCTAAGCTATACTAAAAGTATCTAAGGTGAATTCATCTCGAAAGAATTATTTTCTAGGCTTCGCACAGCTAACCTACTACTCCTATTCGACACCTCGGCTCAATAGAAACCAAACTGATTGTACAAAATTGTCTTTTCTACTAGAAAGCCATCCACCTACAATTAGCTATGTACCCAAGCAACTATGTGACAGAACCCTTTATGCAAGAAGCTCATTTTGTTTCATTTTCAATTGTACCCTTATTATTCCTTATACATTACTTCTTTCAAATAATACCCTTTTTAGTCTTTTCTATTTTAGACAGGTTGCCTTAGTTTTTCGAATATAAATACTCATTGTATATGCAGCCACAATGATCATCATCTTATCATCATCAATATACTAAATATACTTCTTTTTGAACATTGCTCTCATTAGCTTGTTTGCTTACTTCACTCTTATTCTAACCCTTAAGCAACGTTAAGTGGCAAGTAACCTCACCAAACCACCTCGTGCATCATAATGAGTTTTACAGTGAGTCTTCAGAAGTTCTATTAGTGCGCCATATTTAGTGGAGCTGTTTGTAGGTTTACCTATGTTTTACTTTTTCTGTTGTTTTTGTACCCGTCCATTACCTTTTTTAAGCTTTCTACAAGCTCGAACCTACCCCAACGATTAGCCTTGTCTAGTTTCGGCTATGGTTTTTCGCATCACATCCTGTTCGACTAGGCGACGACAAACATGTTACCATACAGTCGATAGATTTTGTATGGACCCTACATAGCGCCATACTCGAGTGACTAGGCATCATGAAGTTTCACATGCTGATTAACTAGAAATGCCTTATGGCAAAGTTCTCCATGCCTACGAAAGTTAGTGTAACCTGGGACAATTAGCAGCTCTCAAGATCCTATCACCTTAAGGCACAATCTTGTGACAACGTGATATATGTAGAGTCGGGGCTAAAGGAAAAGCTGGGCTTATGGCAAGAGTTGCCCAAAAAGACTGAAGAAATCCAGTTCAAGAGCAACTTCATGCTAACCACATAGGTAAGGACGTCACTACGAGCAAAGGAAAGAGACCAACTCATTAACTTCCTCTGTACTAACACCAACATGTTTGCATTGTCCCCCAAAGATGTGTCAAGCATAATTAACATCTCTAAAGTGATGCATTACGTCCGAGTAGACCCTAAGGTTTAACTTGTCAAACAAAAGAAGACACACTTTGCATTGAAGTTTTAGGATGCAATTGAGTAGGATGTGCAAAACATCGGAGTGACAAGTCACAATTAAGTAAGAAGTATATAAACTACTCCAACCTGGATTCATTAGGGAAGAGCACTACCTAACTTAGCTAGGGAACACTATACTAGTCAAGAACCTGCTTAAATGACTACTTTCCCTTCCCTTTGGTCGATTAGCTTGTCGATTCAATGTCAACACATGTTACGCTCTATTTCATGGATGCCTATTCAAGCTATAATCAAATCCATATGGAGCACGAAGACAAGGTCTACACCTCATTCATCACTGACTTCAGAACATATTACTACAAGGTTATACCCTTTAAACTTAAGAATGCCAAGGCAACATACTAAAGGTTGGTGACAACCATCTTCTAGTCTTATCATAGATGAAATGTTGAGGCCTATGCCAATGACATGATCATCAAGAGTAGGGTAAGGACTGACCACATCAAGGACTTAAACGAGACCCTCAAAACTCTAGGCAAGTATCAAATGAAGCATAACCCTTAGAATTATGTCTTTGAGGTAGCCTTAGGCAAGTTCCTTGGGTTTATGGTCATAGAGCGTAGCATTAAGGCCAACCTAAACAAGATATAAGCTGTTTATGACATGAAGGCCCCTTGAACTATCAAAGAAGTCCAATGGCTCACCAGTAGGGTCACCATGCTAACCACTTCATGTCTAAAAGTGCTAACAAGTGTTTCGAGTTCTTCAAGTTACTGAAGAACCCATCAAAGTTTGATTAGATTTAAGAATGCCAAGCTGCATTTGACAAGCTCAAGCAATTCCTAAAGAGCCCACCCATTTTCTCTAAGCTAGTCGCTAAGGAAGGACTCTATCTATTCCTAACAGTTAGTGACCAAGAATTATCTTTCATTCTCGACTAAGTAAATGAACAAAAGAACAAGTTAGTTTACTACATCAGCCATATTCTATAAGAAATGGGGACTAAGTACACACGGGTAGAGAAATTTGCTTTGGCTATAGTGATTGCTACAAAGAAACTAAGGCCATACCTCAAAACCTATCCCATCGTTGTCCTCACCAACTCGCCACTATAGACCATCTTGCAAAAGCTTGATTCCTTAGGCTATATTGTCAAGTATCCGTTGAAGCTTAGCACCTATGGGATTTAGTTCTGCCTAAGTCAGGATATTAATGCATAAGTTCTCACTGACTTTGTAGCCCAGTACATAAGAGAGAAGGAAACACTAATAGAAGTTGATACATTAGTATAGACTCTCCATGTTGATGGATCCTCTACTTAGGAGGGGAGTTAAAGCAGGCATAACTTTGCAAGGGCCTTATGGTACTAAGGTCATATATGCACTTAAGTTTGGGTTCCTAGTAAGGAATGATAAGGCTAAATATGAAGCACTCATCACTGACCTAAAGATCGCAAAAGACATTGAGGTAGTGAAGTTCAATATCTAATAAACTTGATGCTTGTGGTGCAACATATGAGAGCAGAATACAAGACCAAGGGAGAGACCGTGGTAAAGTACATCCGAGTAATCCGAAATCTCCTTTTAGGCTTCACTTCATGGAAAATAAACAAGATTCCACAAGTCGAGAACTTTAAAGTAGACAAACTATCAAAGCTCACATCTGTGGTCACCCCAATGCCTTACTTTAGTAACAAGCCGCTCTTCATCCAATATCTCCCCGAGTGTACAGTCAAAGAGTCACGGTAAGAATTACTCAAGATTCAACCTTCTTAAGTTAGGCTTTGCTGAATGGACCTAATCATTAAGCATTCAAAATTCAAAGCATTGCTCGATGATAGGACCGAAACTGAGAGACTAGCCCATGTTATGACAAATTATACTCTCATCAACAATACTTTCTACCATTGCAGACACAGTGTCCCACTTCTTTGGTGTTTCTAACCCAAGGAGGGCATGTACGCCCTAAAAGAGCTATACATCAGAGTCTATACCAATCACATTTAAGCTTAAGCTCTAACATTCGAGCTTACTACCCCAATTACTATTGGCCGACCATGAAGGAAGATGCAAAAGCTATGGTTCAAAAGTGCCACAAGTATTAGAAGCACATATCCATTAGCCATGCCGCGAGCATTAACCTCCATCCTATGACAAGCCTATGGCCAATTTTTCAGTAGGGGCTTGAAGTCCTTGGACCCTTCCCCAAAGTGTCTAGCGGTTATTAGTTAATCTTAATGGCCATGGATTACTTCACCAAATGGGTCAAAACTCAGGCAATCGTAAGAATCATAGCTAAAGTAACCAAAAGTTTCGTCTTCACCAAGCTTGGGGTACCCTACACCCTGATCATGGATAGTGGCAAGTAATTCAACAGCACCAAGTTTAGAGGGTTCTATGAGAAGTACCACATAAGGCTCCACTACACCTTATGGCTTAGCCTTAATCCATTAGCCAAGTCAAAGTAATCAACAAGAACGTCCTTAGTAGCTTAAAGAAGAGAGTAGAATGAGCAGAGGGGAAGTTGGCCAAGAAGGTCCTTAATATCTTTTGTGGATACCAAACAACTTACAAGACTTATGTTATGCCCCAAAGCAGTAAAGTCGTAACAGCCTCGCCATGCAAACCATTCTAAGATAGAAGTTGGCCTTACAACTGCTATCTACACAAGGCGTCCATGACTAACCCACTTTGAAGTAAACAATTCATAATTTAAATAAGTCATTTACCTAAGAAAGTAAGAAAATATCTATATACACTAGAATTCAGTTACTATAATTAACGTTTATAACGTCTCACCGTAATCTATTTCCTAGTTAATACATTATTCAGAAATGAAAAATTCTAAAATAAGAGCTTAGGCATTAAAAATATATGTATGTTTTTCAAATGTTTTTTCTCACTCCCCAAGATCTAGCAGTTGCTAGCTTCAGGGTAGTTGTAAACCGCTTCTTAGCTAGCACCTGCAACAACATCTATAGGAATGTGAGCAACCACAACTTAGTAAGTCGGGACAAAGGACTTAAAACTATACCACAACCACAAACAAGGTTATCAATCAACTTATTAGGTACAATGCATGTTCAAGCAAATGCCATTACACGACAGTGTCTAGCCCGTCATGAGATTAAAGAAATTGTACCCACTCTAATTCGGGTTGAAGAGTTACCGTTAAAGTAACAGCTCATGACCAAACCTAAGCTTGTACAATGGAGACACCGCTCTTCCCGCGACTACCTTCGAACCATTAACTTCACTCTTGTCACAACCTTCTCACCTGTTACTTAGTTCGACTAAGGATGAAAAAGGAACTAATTATGCTATCCAACACTATCCCTTTTGAAGGAGTCGGTATTTAGTTGGAGAATCCTAAGTTTCCCCTAATTAGGTTGCTATATAGGTCTAATTTATGTTTATAAGTCATATATTTGATTAGGTCTAGTTTAAGGTGATCATCATTTCATACAAATCATACAATACAAGCCAAGCAACAAGTCAAAAATCCTATCATTAGTTCAGAATAAGCACAATCAAGTACAATTTCACGCCTCCAAAATATAACACTGTATTAATCCCAACTTTCTTAAACTACTTACTTACTCACTCACTCAAGGTCCGATTCACTCAAGCCATCACTGATCTTCCCTATAACACAAACGTGGTTTCAGTTTTTCATATAACTGTTATAAGTTAGTTTTATCCTATAAAGCTTATTGTTATCTTCTGTTTAGGATTTAATATACCTAATTATCTAGGTTTTTTTTTAAAGTCTTTTATAATTCTTCTTGAATCATGTTAACTTCTATTTTGATTTTCGTATCGATTTCTAAATTAAGTTTTTAACTCAGTTTTTTGTTAGAGATTTATATGTACACCCTAAGAAATCATTCCTTCCCATAATATAAAATTAATCACATTATCTTCAGATATCCTAAATATTGTTTTTTGTCTCTAACTAGTGTTCTAGTCCGTACGGTACACTCGAATCCTAACTTAACTACTGAATTTACTCCCGATGTGAGAAAATCTTACATTTTTCATATAATTATCCTAATTTAAGTTTCCTACCAGATTTTATATATATTCCTATTATTAGTATAATATCAATTTTTATTCTAATATCTTCTATTTATTATATTTCCAATAATTACATATTATGTGTTATCACCTATTATGTACATAATACACATCTAATATTTCTATTACTCTAATTATCATCTCCCAACATTAATTAATATTTCAAAATGTCTAAATTCATCCTAAACCAGATTTTATACCTAATTACCCTAATTTACAAATTAACTTAAAATTTACTATTTTTCCTTATTCCTTATTTACTACATAATTACCCTATTAATTACATCTAACACTCTAAATGCTATAAATAGCATAATCCATCATATTTCAACATCCTAAAACATATAATTGTGCATTAAATTAATAATTACCCATTTAATTACTTAATTAACCTTAAATTACCCATTTTATGCATCATTTTAAGGCCTAAAAATTATCTAAAAATTTCAAAAATTAATTTTTGAAAAAGGGTTTCATAACACTATTCTATAACCCTTAAGTAGTTTACACAAAAATTTTAGGCTCAAAACTACATTCCTAAGGTTAAGGTTATTTATTTTTAAACCGAAACATACTTGGTTTTGCATGATTTCTTAAGAACTATATATCACAGGATATATTTTCACTAAAATAATATTTTTCCTAAAAACTAAATACAAAAATATTCTAAAATAACAAGTTTCATAATTTTCCAACTAATTTTGATAATTTTAACAATTTAAGAAAAATCGGGTAGAAATCAGAACTCACTAAAAGTGGTAGCTCTGGCTACCGTCGGTGGCCATGGGTGTATCGACCCATCTGGGTGCTACCACCATCGTGTGGTGGTGGTGGCCGTTCATTCCCAGCTGCTCGTCGGGTTTGGGTTCTCCTTAGAAGCCTTAACTGCACAATTTTATTGTAATTTTTTATAAAACCCTAATTTCCTCTCAATTTCGCCTTTCTCTAATTTCCTAAAATTCCAGACATCTAAAATGAGCTTCTAAAAAATTTAGGGTATTTATAGAGATCTTGGGGAATTATTGTACATTAAATTGATTTAACAATTGCCTTATCTCTTTTTTTCTTACTTTCTATCTGTTGTAATCTGATTGATTGCTTTTATTTCTTCAATTCCAGATTACCATGCCTCAATTTTGGATTTTTTCTCATTTTTCTTGATTTTTCCTTAATTAATTATGAATTTTCTTTAATTATTTTATCACATTTCGTGTATTTTAAGTAATTACACGTATTTCTACATACATGTAAATTCATATATAGTAAAAGTAAATATTCATAAATATTATTTAGGTTATTTTATCATTTTTAGTGTGCATATAATTTATCTCAAGTGATTCGTTAATTATCAAAATGCATTTTACGCATTTTCGATAAATAACGAGTAATATACTTAAATTTTGAAAATTTTATATTCTTTTATTTTATTATTTATTTTCTTAAATTCAAACTTACAAGATCATTTTTACTAATATTTCGAGCTTTACTTTATAATTTAGGCTCGATCGAATCCTTTAGCCGATTGCTCTAAATTCTATGAGCTAAACTCCGAGTAATTGATTATGGATCTTACAACTTATACTGGAGAGACACCCTTTTTCTCCTTACCTTTAGCTATCCTACCCATTAAGCTAGAACTAGCAACAAGTAAGGTCCAAAATTTCAACATCAACACCAATCACGTAGCTTTGTAGGAGAGCATCAACAAATTGACAAGGTATACGATATTACCAAAGCTTAGGTAGTATCCTATCAGCAATAGGTACCTCTGTACTATAGTAAGAAGGTCAAGCACAAGGTCTTTCATCTTGGAGACCAAGTGTGTCAAAAGCTAAAGGCCACAAGCTCTCAAAAGGGGCAAGGAAAACTTATACTGAATTGGGAGGACCTTATACGAGTGAAGGTATATGCATGCAACCTGGCCTATAAGCTGGAGACCCTCAACGGATAACCCATCCCAAGGACTTTGAATGCAAGTGACTTAAGGTCCAATTTTGTATAAATTTTTGTAATCAACTCATTGTACATATATGTATTTATGTGTTGATGAAATACGAGTTCCTTATGCTTGTCTACTGTTCTCTATTGTCGATTTACACCATACACTCTCATTTTTAGTCAATTCTCATTCCCATACCCAACACCTCATTGAAACTGACACCAATCCCCAAGGGACAAAGGTTGTGGGCATCGTCAATTCGAGACACCTCTTTAGCTCTCGAGCACCCTTATTGGTCTTTGTACCTAAGAGTCGAACCTTGAAGCCCTAAGAAAAAGGGTCAACCTAAGTCCTTGACCTTGGGCACCTTAACGGTACATATACTTGAAGGGTTAATGATATAAGACCAAAGGTTGGTTCACTGGTCCAAGCAAGCACACTTAGGTACTTTACGAAAAAAGTACTAAGTAAAGCATACAAGGTCTAAACTAAAAGTGCCATGTCTAAGCTAACCTAGTAGAAGTACTATTATGCTAAGCCTTAGGCAGGACTTTGTATCCTAGACACCTAAGCATTTAAGTACACTAGTTGAGCATGAGCGCTTGAGCTAGACAAATAACAAAGGACAAAAGAGAAAGTAAAAAGCAAGCAAACAAAGAAATTAGAAGAAGAAAAACTACTTTCATTCATTTATAAAGTTTAGGCTTTAAGGGCTGGCATCATGGCCCCGAGTACAAAAAAAAAAAAAAAAGAAAAGAAAAGAAAAAAAGAAACACAAAATGGGGAAGGGAAAGGAAGAAGTGTAGGTACAAGACTTCTACTAATTCCCTACTGAGTCACTTTAGTTGCGTTCTCAAATAAACTCCTCAACTACATCCGCGAAGGCTTAAGGCACACCATTGTCAAGCTAGTCGAGGAAGCTATACCATCTACCTAAAGTTAAAACTAACTTTGTTATCTACCTTCTTGAACTTCGACCCCATGGTGGTCTCATTAAAGATCCTTTGGATTGCCTTTGAGGCAAGCTCATGTCCATCCTTTAACTTGACTTCCTAAGCTAAGAACCTAACTTGAGTCTTTTTGAGTTCCTTCTTCTTCCCCTCCACCTCGGCCCTTACCTTGGCCATCTAGCGATCATGAGATTCTACAGAAACCTTCGCAGCCTCTACTTTCACCTGCACCCAAGTTGCCTTCTTGGTGAGCTCCTTATTTTAGCAATCTAAATCACTACAGGTGGAGATAAGGTCATCATTTGTCTTCTTCATTGCTGTGACTTCACCCTAAAGCCTGGCGACCTCATCCTTCAATTGAGTAGTCTTCCCTGAACTACCTAAAACTTAAGCAATGGTCAACGACAAAGCACTCAAGAACAAAAAAGTGAGAAACAAAAAAGAAATATACCACCTTAAAGAAGGCATGGTTGTAGGCAAAGGCTTAGTCACAAATTGTAATGACTCACACAACAATAAAAACACCATTTACTATACGAACCGACTCATTAACTTGGAAAAATATTGTACGAAATGTGTCTTACCTCGTGTAGATTGTTCAAGGAAAATGTAATGGACTCCATGTTTGTCTTTCCAAGGAAGAGTTGATCTACGATTACCCCAATGCCCATAGGTGTCTTTATAGGCTACTTCCCATGTTGAGGAGAATGCTTCGACTCGTTGTCCTTGATCTCAATTGTCGAGAACCTAGGGTCTTATGGGGTACCCTCAAAGTCCTCTTATTATTATTGCTCCTACCTCGACCACCTTTACAACCGGCCCCTTGACGCCTTTTTGGTAGGCTCATCAAATATCTAAGGTTCAAGTCCCTTCAGACTTCAATAAAGGGCTTGAAAACCCTCTTGCCTGACCCTTCACCAAATCCTCGAGCCATCCTCTCCGAGTTGCCCTTAAGAGTTTGGATGGCAATCGTAGCCAAGGGGATTACCTCTAGTACGACCCCAACAGCTATTGAGAGAGTCTTTTACTATTCTCTCCTCCCTTTGGCTTTAGCACTCTTCTTGCTCCTCTTTTGACGAGGGGCACTTTCACCTTTAATAGCATATGAGGTCCCCCCATCCTTGGCTTGAGTCTTCTTTTTCTTTAAAGTAGCTAACTCTTGCATCCACATCTTACGGGCCACTGCCAAGGTCCACTTAAAGTCTTCTAAAGAGTATAAACCTATGAGCACAAAGAAGAAGTTGGTAGAAAAACACAAAAAAAAAAAAGAAAAAAATTAAACCTATATGGTCGAGGATGAGCAACCCTGAGGTTCCCTATCACAACAAAAACACAATGCAACGAACTCCTAGTTACCCTTCCTTCGATAAGGATAACACCCTGTACTTATTTCCCTTCCAAACAAAGGCCTCTCATGCACGTAACTATCAATCACCAATAAGAGGTTGAGTCCCCCATGGCGAAATGCAAAGTTGGGGATCTCCTACTTCAGATTCTTATCCTTGGGGAAGAAGAGCTCAACCATCGTTGTCTTGATCCGCTTTGCTCACGCGGTGGGAAAGGTATCCTTTCAATCGTCTTGACATTGAAGAATTTATCCTTCCAACCCCTACCTTCAACTTCAACTTACTAAAGATCTTCATATGCTCACCACGAGCTACAACATAGACCTAACCACCTTAATTGGTCTTTCGATGGAAGAAATGCTTGAACAGCCAAGCTATAGTCCTCCACAGGTTGAAGACAAAAATCGCTTCAAAGGCGAGCAACTATTGCCAAGTGTCAAGATACAAGGAGCTCGGGCTAACACTGAAGTACCTAAAGCACTTTAGTGAAATTTAGAGAAGGGCAATCATAGCCCGAGCTCGATCGACCCAACGTACATGTAGAAGGACCCCTCACCTTTGAGGTTGTACGCCCTCTCATCTTCCTCGAGCCTCCCTACCTATTAGCCGTTGACCTCAATCTTCAAAGCTTAGCATACCTTATGGAAAGCCTTATAGCTGTACTTATTTGCCACATAATCTACAACATTCTCGCTTTCGCTCATAGACTACAACTCTACCATGGCCTTCCTTTCCTCGCCATCATTAGCGTATACTTCTCGAAACCTTGCTGCTATAAGCCTCCCCCTCTTCCTCGCCCAAGAAAATAAGTTGTTGTTGCTACCACTACCCTTTTTTTTTATTTTTTTGTTTGTTGGAATGGGGAGGGGGGTGGGAATAGATGGGGTTAGTCGTTGCTCGACTTAGTGAGTCTTCTCAATCATAGTGAAGATCCCACTTGAGGTCGAGCACTCACCTTAAAATCTTGACCCACTTTGTTTAGCCATTGTTTTAATGTGTTCAGTACGACTTACAAGAAGGAAAGTGGTAACCAAAACATTAGGGTTTTGAAGGAAGTTTGAGCTTGGGAGATTTCTAAGGAAAAATGGGTAGAGTTTCAACTATGCTTTCAAGTGAAAGCAAGGGGTAAGTGAATTGTCTCTTCTCGTTTGATAGGGAATCAGCATTCTAGCCACCCATGTGTCCTCGTTAGAAGTTCGATGGCCTAGATCCTTTTAGCACAGGAATCACCAACATGGCTACCTATGTCTTCCCCATGTGTTGTACTCTACCCTAGGTATCATAATAACACCTTGGGCAAACCAAGCGTCACATCAATTAGACCAATAGTCACTTCACCACATGAGTGCTCAATAGGGTCATCACATCAGTCACCTAAATGCTTAGTAGCCCCTACCTACAAAACCACTCCATTACAACTTAGGCTTAAGCCTTTAGAGCCTAAAGTGATATCCTCTCTTTACCACCTTAATGCTAGGGAGAGTTACGGGGAAAGAGGGGCAAGTGTTAATAGGTCATTTTGGGCTAAGGCTCTCAATGCCCAGCACTAATACTTCAGCCTGCTTAGGTACCCCTAAGCACCTTCCCAAAATGAAGAGCTCAATCTCCTCTAGTGACCTATTTGATGCCCTTATGAGCTCAAATCCAGCCATGTAACCTGCTTAGGATCTCCTAAACACCTCACCATATCTAATTCGCTCTCAAGCCAGCATAACTTGCTCAAGCCACCTTAAGCACCTTGTTACCCTTAACCTCCTCGAGGTCCTCAGGTTGGTGCAGCCTCAACATCCCCCCTGAGTATGAACTACGTGCTCAGCATATAGCTTAATGTTTGCGGTGCTCTTACTTCTTACTCTCTCTCTTCATTAATTTCGCTCTAATATCCATGGTACAGTTAGCATACCCTATAGCCCTAGACATGTTAGTTTCTTAGGTTTCAAACATGGCTACTAAGTTGTCCAAAGCTAACTAAGCAACAAAGCCATTCTATCCCCCCTCTTACAGCATATGTCACCTGCAGTAGCTACATATGACCAAACCTTGAGACGCTATGTGTCCTTGACAAGTGAGTTCCTTATCTTATATATAGGGCAAGGAGTCAAAGATATAGGGATCTTTTCTCTCTTTCTAAATCCCTTAACATATCGAGTACTCTCATATGCTCTCTAAAAACACTCCAAACACTCAAAACACTTCTTTCCACTCTCTACTCACTAACTTAAATATCGAAAGGCCACTGTGACACCACCATAGGGGGCCTTTTGTAGGTCCTCCATTAAGCATGACTGATGAATCACTTAGAGCAACCACTAACCTACTTCATGTGATCTCACCCATATCAATGGTATTTCTTATTTTGTAGAGTTCTACCATGCAAAACTGTGTTGTAGATCTACATGGCAAGTGTATTGTTGTATCAAAACCAATGTATTGTTCTTATAATGTTGTGTGATATCCGAAGGAATATAAGATTAGCGAAATTCAACTTTGCGTGTCTATTCATAATTGGAGAAAGTAAGTAGGATGACGACAGCAAATGGAATTTCACAGGTTAATAATTGTTTAGCAAGAAAAGTTTTCGATTTGATTATGATTAGGCAAGTTGAAAATCAAGTGTTGAAATTGAGAACATAGCCAAAGCTAAGTAGTATCAGTTCTATTTATATCTTGTTTAATAGCATTTCAAATGTTTATTTTAAATTAATTAGTTCTAGATGGATGTTTACCATACAAATAAAGGTGGAAATTTTTTATATGTGTTTCTATTCATTGTTTTAACTTAACACTTATAAATCAAAGTTAATACTTGGATGAGACATTTTATATATGATGCTTTTCAATGTTATAATACAAATGGCGTTTGTAATAATTGGATTACATATCGATTCATGTTTTCTTCTAATATTGTGACAAAACTGAAACTTCACTCTAAATTATTATCTATGTACTCTATCTAATTTCGAAGTTTTTACATGATGCTGCTTTTTTGGCCATTCACATTTTATATTTCGTTAATTCGTTATTATATCTTTCTGGTGAGAATGAAAAAGAATATAATTAATTTATGGCACTTCTATATATGCTCTTAATCTTATATTTACGGATCAAAGTTATTTATTGAAATATTATTTCAAACACAATACACAGTTGTTAAATAAATCATACTTACAAATAAGTTCAGCAAATTAATTCATAATTTTGTTCCTAAATACTATTAAAAATTTTCTACGTAAACCCTCTAAAGAATGCTTAAATTTCCTAGTAATAATTTAAAAAGCTTCAGAAGAGAATGAATATATACTCCGTATGATAACAAAAAAGTTCTACAGAGTAATAATAGGTATTATAAGACCGTTTCACCAAACAAGTTAGGAATTATTAAAATATTAATAAAGTAGCATTGAAAACACGCACATGCATGATTGGCTAAACAAATGATTGGACATGGCAAATTTAAGTTAACTTTTGTACATATTTTTGTGTAGTATTTCCTGACTAAAAAAACATTTCCCAATTGTTTGCATATGAAAAGCTGCCAAATCAAAAAGAAAGAAAAAAAGATAATCTTGATAATATAAATGAAAAGGAAAAAAATCGAAAAAACAAAATATATGAAGGCCGGTGGGACAATGGGAGGCAAACCCTGATGCGGAGATCAAATCTTCCCAGTATAGCATGGCCAAGATTCTTAACGATAAAGTTAACAAGTTTTGGTTAATAGACCCAAAATGGTGAAAGGGAAATAGAATTAGGTGGATTTTTTTTTTTAAATTGCAATGGGGAGAGAGGATTTTTTTAGGTGGAGTTAGGGATCTAAGAAAAATAGAAAATATATTTTATATACATAATTTAAAGAGTAAATTTTAATACGATGTCATCTATGGCTAAATGGTTAGTGGTTAGATATATTATTTTGCAAGTATAAGGTAAAGTGAAAAATTGTAGGAGTTATTTTACTTTTTTAAGTTGTATTTATGTGTTGATTTTAATTTTCTTATAAGTTGATGGTTAAATTTTAATTGATATATATAACATAACGAAAAAGGATAAAAAAAGATATTTATTATTTTAACCTCTTGGAAAGTGCATCAAGGATTCTTAATGGTTTTCTAAAAAGTTTAAAGTAGTCTTCCTACTAAGTTTTACTATAAGATTTGCTATAATTATAACAACAACTAGAAAATTTCTTTTAATAATCTTAATGTTAAATTAAATAAAATAAGCCTGCTTTTACAGTGGATATATATATATATATATATATATCCCTATTTTTAGCCTTACATCATCTAAGTAAACGTGCCCTAAACCACACTTATCGACGAATGAAGAAACATTTTAATTGGTGTAACATGTTATAAAAATAGTTAGCTTTCTAACTTTCTATTATAATATAAACATTTATCCTTATTTCTTCTAGATCTCTTTAAGAGCTGTTATCTCCATTACCTCACTATATAGGTCCATCCCCGCTTGTCACAAACATAAACATAGTTTGATAAATATTGGACCTGGACATTATTGTTGCAACGGACTATTTAGATGGACTCAATCTTGTATTTTCTAACATTAAATATTAGTTAGAAGGCAGTTTCATGAAACCATCAACAAATTTTCCAAGTTATAATTCTAGATTCTTGCAAAATCTATGGCAAGAATCCTTCAGTAGACGACTGGGAATAGATAAAGTAGACAGGTTATTGATTGTACATATTTTATTAAATGAAATAGATAATTGGTCTAGTTGAACAATATCAATCTTTTAATAAGATAGTAAATAGATTAAATTTGAATTCTCCACTAGAAGCTATAACATACAACCTATTTAGTTAAAAGAGAGTATATATGCTAACTTGGACTGGTGCATGAAAGATACGTAAGACATGATTACTGAACTGGAATGCTTAACAATACCGTGTGCGGCGGCTAAGGTGGGAACTTTCTTGACACCTGAAAAATGAGGACTGCGTAGACGACTTTGATTAAGTTCAAAAGTTGTGCAGCGCCAGTTGTACGAAACGTCACGTTTCCACATCATTTTCATGAACTACAAGTATATCCAAGTGTGTAAGCAAATACCGATGTATGTACATATGCTTATCTTGTTTATGAATGCATCCCTAGTTTAACAAAAGAAGAAAAGTTTATCCATGTGAAAAACGATCCCTTCCAGTTATCACCTGACATAGTGATGTGCGCCGACCAACTAGTGCCACTCTTTCTTTAATCTTTTGAGTTAGACTAGCCTAGAAATTCGGTCATACCCCGACTTTGGACCTAGTCCCAGCTGCCCATATTACACTCGGCGTTGGTCGGAGTGTTTGATTTTTAGGAAAGTGATTCCCAAACTCCCCACATTTCCAATTTGTGGGTTTTCCGGGGAAAGGCATTGGCCAAAAAGGAAAGTAAGAGAGAGAGAGAGAGAGAGAGAGGCGGGAGCAAAGACAAGGAAGAAAGAGAAAAGAGGGAGAATAATGACTCCATGATAAATAGAGAAAGTAATTGGCGAAGGTCTAATAATTTAGTGATTTGAACCTTACGATTTGATGGGATGAATAAAGAGTGAATCCTCTCTCCTACTAGTTATAAAAATATATAACATCTCATAATATCTTTCAAATGGAGGGCAAGTAAATAGATTGATTTGGTAAGGCATTTGCTTTTTTGTTTATATCAACATGAGATCAATTTAGCTTATTAAAATGATTTTATTTGTTGATGGATGTTTTTCATTTCGTTGTGAGATCATTTGCAAAACAATATATGGCTATGAGAGATGCCGAAGTTTACTCCGATGAGGTCATTTCAACGCCTAAATCAACCATAGCAACGAGGGAATTGAAAACCCTAATTGAGAGAAAGAGTGAAGACCCTTACCTAAGGGCCTCATCTCTTGTGAGACTAAGCTATTCTTAGGATTATGACTTGTTAAAAAGTCTTGTTGATGAGGTATCAGTAAGAAGATTTGGCGTAGATTGGGCTCTTAAGGCTCTAAGCCGAGTTATCACATTATAGGGGGAGCTTCTCATGAGCATTTTGACTTAACCCATGATCTAGTGATCTAGAGTCTTAACTTAGGCAAAGTAGCATAGCACAGGGTATCTAAGTTGGACATGACCTATACTGAGTAGATTAGTAGAGCTAGAGGTCGTTTAAGTGTGACATGACCCTATGCTTAATAGAGTAGATTTTCTTTAGGATTTCATGCTTGCTAGTTAATCTAACATCCTTAAGAGATGGATTAGAATTTCGAGCTTTTAAGCCTACAAGTTTATCCAAAGGGTGAAAGAAGCTGACGGAATTTCCTTGAGCTTTTATGCTAACAAGATGGCCTTAAGAACTTGAAAAAATGTCGAACTTTCCTTAGGCATTGATGCCTTTAGGTTGGTCTAATTAGCTTAAAGAAGCAGGCCGGATCTTCCATAAGGCCAACAAGGTTTTTGAAGGAGGAAAGTAAAATTTTTCTTAGGCTTTCATGCCATCGAAATCATTCGAGTAAGTAGAAGAGGGCAACGAATTTTACACGAGCTTCTATGCTAACAAGGTTATCAAGATGGCTTGAAAAAGAGAGCCATATTTTCCTTAGGTTTTCGTGCCAATGAGGTTATTTGAAGAAGTAGATTGGATTTTCCTTGAGCATTTGTGCCTTTAAGATCATTTAAAGAGCGAAGGAGGCCAATAGATTTTCCTCATGCTTCTGACCCTACCAAACAAAAATTTGCTATTTCTCGTCAATCCAATCATTTATTTCTTCTATTGACCTTATGTCAATAAAGTTAGATAAAAAAAAAATAAAGAAAGTTTGAAGAAAGTAAAAGAGAGGTTATCTAGAAGGCTTGAAAATGTAATCCATATTCTTCTCATGCTTTTTTACCTACAAGATTGTCTAAAGAGCAGAGGAGGCTAGCGAATTTTCCTTTAGCTTTTATACCGATGAAGTGGTCTAATTAACTAGAAAATACGTCAAATTTTCCTCAAGCATCAATGCTTATGAGGTGATCTAAATAACTTCTAGTGCTTCTCGCCCCTAAGCTCTCATTGCAAAAAATTCAATAATGAGAGTTGTCTTGTCAATGGGCTCCCAAGACCTCTGAGTTTTATGTTCTCTGATAAGATATGGAGCAATGATATCTTTACATTAAATTTGGGGTGTTCACTAATTAGCTTAAAAAGAAAAAATAAAATATAGTATTAGGACAACCTAATGCTTCATTGTAATTTGTCTCAATTCTCTGCTAGTGCAACTGCAACAGTCACAATGAAAATATTCAATAACATTGTCCTAAAGTGCTTAGGAACTCGATACACATAAGCAGAAGCGAAATTATGGTCATGTGAATGCACTCATCTCAAGTGGCAAAAATATTCATAACCAAGTTACTCAATAAATGAGTTGTTAAGTAACAGATTATGAAGTAAAGTTGCATGGTGTTATTATTATTTGTTCATAGATTGGCTTAGTCTGTCCAACCATGTACAAAGAGAGCTAAGGTTAGGAGCTTGTGTTGTTTAAGGACTTGCATGGCTGGCGGATTTCAGCTTGGTCTAGTCTCCCTAACTCCATATTACAGCGACTTGCTGCCCGACATCTTGAAAGCTCGGCATGAAAGCAAGTAGCTTTGTTGCTTTGTTTTGTCTTAGAGATATGTTAGTTTTGTAAGTTATAGTTAGTTAATTAGTTAGTTAGTTAAGCAGTTTATGATTAGTTGAAGCTAGTGTCATTGATTAGTATAGTTGCGGCTTGATGTATATAAGGAGAGTTATGTTCATTCATCATTTAATGCAACATTGTTACACACATAGCTTCCGCATCAGTTTTTCTCTCTATCTTCACTTTCATCTTTAGATCTCTATAGTTTTCTATTCTTCACACTTCCATTATTCTTTTATGCTCATGCAACATGGTATCAAAGCAGTATTACTGAATCAATAATGTTGACCTCACCTTTGGAGGACATTAACTCACCGTATTATTTTCATCATTTCAACTTATAAAGTTCAGTAATGATTCCTCTGGTGCTTTCTGGTCTTAATTACAACAAGTAGAGTCACTCATTCACTTTAGCTCTTTCAATCCAAAACAAGATCGGCTTTATTGATGGATCTATTCAAGAGCTAACTAAGTCTGATAAAATGTATTCAGTCTGGAGTATATGTAACAATCTGATTGTTGCTTGGTTGCTTTGCTTAATTTCACAGCCAATTGCATTGACAGTGCTATATATACACTCAACCAAAGAAATCTGGAACAAACTTAAGGTATGTTTCTCACAACCTGATGACATGAGAATTTGTTAGTTATATTTTTTGCTGAGTAGTGTTATGCAAGCTTCTAGAAGTGTAGATGAATATTTCACTGAGTTAAATATAATTTGGAAAGAATTGTGAAATTTTAAACCTCCACCACATTGTTTGTATTGTTCTTGTAAAGAGAAGTGTTTGATAAATTCACAAAAATGTATCAAAAGGATTATTTGTTTGAATTTCAAAAACGGATTGAATGAAAGTTTCTCAGCTCTTCGATATTAGATTTTGGTTTTGAAACCTTTTCCTACACTAGATGAAGCTTATAATCCAGTAGTGAGAGATAAATTTCAAAAGGCAAATTGTCCAAAAGATCTTGTTTTATCAAATGTGTCTATTATGGCAAGTGTGAGTAACAAATCAAGGAATAGGTCGGAGGTTGTATGTAGCTGCTATCATAAGAAGGGACATCTAAAAGAAAAATGTTTCAAATTGATTGGTTTTCCACCAAAAATTAAGAATAATAATGTGAAATAGCAATTGGCTAGGCTAAATCATGTAGATTCTTGATATGGGAAAGGTAGATTGGTGAGTACAGTTGATTCCGAGTTAGTTAATAATTGTGATTTGACAAATGTAGGTAGCGCGCTTTCGTCTTATGAATCTAATGGACCTAGTACTGTTAATCCGTCTAGAGATCAGTTCCTCACTCTATTGAGTTTATTGAATGTTTTAGAACATCATAACATAACTATTGCAGTGTCTACAAATTCTAGCATAGTACTTATACAAGATAGTTCTCATGAAGCTATCTCTTCAATGAGTTACATGGTTCTTCTTGCTTACAACCAGATGTTATCTCATGGATTCTTGATTCCAAAGCTATTGACCACGTGGTTAAGACATTTCATTTGTTTCATGCATATACTGAAATAAATCACAAGCATGTATGCTTGCCAAATGGCCAACAAATTATTGCTACTAATGTTGGTACCATCTTTTATCTTCAAAGTTAGTTTTATACAACATGTTATATCTTCTTACATTTAATCACAATCTTATTTTTATCGAGAGGCTAGTACAAGATAGCAAATGTATTGTTATTTTCACAAAGGAGGTTGCTTTTATTCAGGACTTTTCTAATCAAAAGGTGATTAGTCTAGCTCAAGCTAAGAAAGGTTTGTATTTACTAGAGCAACAAAGGACAATTTGTAAGGGACATAATTCATCTGGATTCATTTTAGATCAAAATCTTCTTTTGAATGTAATAACTCATCTACTAAAGACATTTGATACCTGGAATTTTAGGTTTAGGCATCCATCTTACAGTTATATGAAACAAATAAGTCAGTTGAATAAAGAAGTTAGTTGTAATCGTTTTGATTGTATCATTTGTCCTATGGCTAGGCAAAAACATAATACTTTCCCTATATATGTTTAGAATATAGCTGTTGCTTTTGAACTAGTTCATTTGGATATCTAGGGACCCTTTTCTACTCCAACTTTAGAAGGAAATAAATACTTTTTTACGATAGTAGATGATTTTACTAGTGTGACATAGTTGTTTTTGACGAAATCTAAGCATGAAGTGTCTATCTTTATGCTTGCCTTTTATCAAATGGTATTGACTCAATTCAATGCTCGTATTAAGACTGTTAGAAGTGACAATGGAAAGGAGTTTATAATTATTGACTTTTATGTTGATAGTGGTATTTTACACCAGACTTCATGTGTTGAAACTCCACGACAGAATGGTGTTGTGGAGCGAAAGCATCAACACTTAGTTTCTATAGCTCGAGCATTATTATTGTAGGCTTCTTTGCCAATGTGTTTCTGGGGAGATGTTGTTTTAACAGCAACACATTTGATTAATAGGTTATCAATTGATGTTTTGCAAGGAACTATACCTTTTCAATTATTATTTGGGAAACTACCTTTCTACTTTTATCTTAGAGTTTTTGGCTTGTTGTGTTTTGTTTCCACACTCAAGCACGACAGGTCTAAATTTGATTCTCATGTTCATCCTTATGGGTTTGTTGGATACCCAACTAAAGTGAAGGGATATAAGGTGTATGATTTGATTAACAAGCTATATCTAATATCTAAGGATGTTTGGTTCATTGCACATGTTTTTCCCTTTCACTTATTGTCTCAGAACAAATAGCTCCATCTTTTATTCCAATATCATTGCCTACAGCTAAAACTCTATTGCATTTAGATCATATATTCTCTCTATTTTCAAATGGTGTTCATTCTTACTAATAAGATAATACTGTTAATCCTGGACAACCTGAACCTCAAGATGATGTTGTTTCTGATGATACTACTGTTGTTTTTCATGATACTCATTCAATACAGTTGAAGCGTAGTAGTAGACAAAACAAATGTCCTTCTTATCTACAAGAATATAATCTTAATATGACTAAGCTTGGTGATATTACTACTGTATCTTCTACTGCTCATCCTTTGAATCAAGTGCTCTCATATTATTTGTTGTCCCCTAGTTTCCGAGTATTTAGTGCTTAGATTTCTCAACATTCTAAGCCTAGCAATTATGAGCAAGCTAAAAGGCTTAAACCTTAGTGTAAGGCAATGCAAGAAGAGTTGGATGCACTAGTGGCTAATGATACTTGGACTATAGTTCCTTTACCATTAAGAAAACACACAGTTGGGTGCAAATTGGTGTACAAATTAAAGACCAAAGCAGATGGTTCTATTGATAGGTATAAGGCTCGACTTGTGGCAAAAGATGTAGCCAAAAGGAAGGATTTGATTACACTAAGGCTTTTAGTCTAGTAATTAAACACTCTATTGTTCGAATGTTCTTTTGCTTCGCAGCAGTGTATAATTGGCATGTGCATCAAATGGATGTGCACAATGCCTTTCTAAATGGGGACTTATATGAGGAAGTGTTCATGGATTTACCAGCTGGTTTAGATATTTCAGAACAGTCTTCTTCACAAAATAAACCTATGTAGAAGCTCAACAAGTCACTCTATGGTCTTAAATAAGCCTTTAGCAAACGGAATGCTAAGCTTACTCAATCACTCTTTGCATACGGATTCAAACAATCCCATTATGACTACTCATTATTTGTTAAGGGGTGGTGATGATATAGTTGTTGCTCTTGTTTATGTTGATAACATTGCTGTAGCTAGTAAACAACTTGATCTTATAGATCAGTTTAAGAAGTTTATGCATACTCAATTTAAAATAAAAGCTATAGGTATTCTCAAGTACTTCATTAGTTTGGAACTTGCAAGGTTTACATAAGGACTTATACTTTCATAACGCAAGTTTACATTGGAATTGTTAGTTGATATTGGGTTTATTAGTGCTAAACAATTGACATCCCTTATTGTGGCTAATCAAAAGCTAACTAGGGATGATCCTTCTACCTTAGTAGATGCCTCACATATCAAAGAACTATTGGGAAGCTTCTTTATCTTTGCATCACTTAGCCTGATCTTACTTATTCCATTCATGTCCTTAGCTAAATTATGGATAAACCTAAGCATATTCATCAACTTGCGTTGGAATGAGTACTAAGGTACATTAAGGGATCTATTGGACAAGGTATTTTCTTTTTTGCCTCCAATGACCTACTACATCGAGCATATAGTGATGGTGATTAGGGTGGATGTCTGGATTCTTGATGGACTATTACAAGCTTTTGTGTTTTACTTGGCAACTCTTTACTTAAATGGAAGTCAAAGAAGCAATGTACAGTATCTAGAAGCTCGACAGAGGTAAAGTACATGGCACTTGCTACTAAAACATGTGAAGTTTTGTGGTTAATCTCATTACTTAAGGAGTTTCACATAAATTGCTCAATGCCAGTTTAGTTATACTGTGATAATCAATTGGCTCTTCACATTACTTGAAATGTAGTTTTTCATGAGCGCACGAAACATTTTGAAATGGATTTACATTTTGTGAGAAATAAAGTGGTTAAAGGAGTGATTTTACCAGTTTACGTTTCAACAAAATCACAACTAGCTGATATCTTTAGTAAAGGACCATCAGCTGATCACTTTCATTCTCTTTTATCCAAGATGGGAGTAACTAACATTTACTCTCCATCTTCGGGGGGGATGGGGATGGTGGTGTTAGAGATATATTAGTTTTGTAAGTTATAGATAGTTAGTTAGTTAGGCAGTTTATGATTAGTTGAAGTTAGTTTCACTGATTAGTATAGTTGCAGCCTGATGTATATAAGGAGAGTAATGTTCATTCATCATTTTTATGCAACATTTTTACACACATAGCTTCCGCATCAGTTTTTCTCTCTATCTTCACTTTCATCTTTGCATCTTTGTAGTTTTTTATTCTTCACACTTCCACTATTCTTTTATGCTCACACAACATTTTGCAAAGGGAGTAGCTTAGATTTCATTTATTTAAAGCTTTTGTCCAAGAGCTCGATATGGGGTAGGTGGCTTAGGTTACAGTTATTGACCAGCTTGTACAGAGGATAGTATTTTGGTACCGTACAACCATTGTCAAGCATGGTGTTGCCATTGGACAATAGCCTAAACTTCCAAAGTTACCTAAGTTGAATATGTCATAGACTAGATTCTCAAGTTGCTGTTGTTAGCATATTTCGAGATAAAATTAGATAATGGATTTGGATTCACAAAGAAAATAGGAAGGGTAGATATACTATCGATTGAGTTTTGGCCATATACTATAGTTTAAGATTTACAAAATTTCTTTATCTATCTAAACTGGAGATTTATACAGACTTCTTGCTGGCTTTTAATCTGTTGAATAATGATATATTTACAAATATACAATGAAAATATGCATCACTTGTTGCATCTTGCAAGGAACTTATAACCCACTTTAAAATATGCTGCATATTTTATCAGCCAGGAGAGGCTAATTAGATAACAAACTCTATAGCCAATTTTGGGAGCAGAATGGAGGCCAATGCATTCCAAGCTTTTGTAATGTGTGGCATTTTGTTACAAGACCCTAGTCCTTTTGTGTATTAGCGGAATGTAATAGATGCAGGATGATATAACTTGACTTGTTTTTTATTTTGGCTGTTGAAACATAATTCTACTGTACGTACATACGTTTCTTTGTTCAATGAAAGCATTATTAATTTCACCAAAAAATAAAAAACACGGCATGCATGCACAAGTTAAAGAGATTGAGTTATCCTTAATAAGGAGGCTGCGGTATAGAAAGATGGAAACAGGTGGAAATTTTAGATGCATTCCTTGACAATATTAAACAACCGAAACGTGATTCTTTCCTTAGAGATATTTATATCCAAAATAAAGGACTAACTTTATTACGTAGAGAAATAATATGAGCATGCTTTCTTCATTTGCATATTCAAATATCGCCCTGGCCCGTCTTAGTACAAGTCTGTATGTGACACGCTAGTTATGTTCCAGTTTGGTCGGATGATTTATCAGCGCATGCACGTAAACAGTGATACATCAAATCCTACTGCATATGAAAAAATCGTTGTACACATTTGTTGAATACATTACAGTTTCAGTAGTTTGTTTTTTATACTTTTATACGTGCCCCCAACACTTTAAATCCTTGGAGAGCTTCATAACTTCTCAAATCGCATTTTACTTTTACCAACGTAACTTCCTGGCATAAGTAAAGAAAGACATTAAGAGTCGAATATATATTATTTGAACGCAACTACGATTGTAACGAAAAAGTGGTTTTTGGAAACATATCTTAAACAAAGATGAAGACGACACAAGTATTGAGGATGCCATTGTCATCCACACGCTTAATTCTTGGTGGGTACTAGCATGCACCTGGAAATATTGCTTTTGCTAATTGTACTTGGGTCTGTTTGGGGAGTGCACTGTGCACCCATTCACGTACGGGCGGCTTGACGTATGAAACTTTTAATTAGTCATGGGACAAAGCATATTACAAAAATTGATTCGTGATATATCGATCTCTAATCATGGTCAATAGTAAGAAAGTTTAATCTCAATCTTAAAGGGGCCACAAGGCAGATCAACGAAGCAACGTCCTCAAATTTCTATGACCCGACTTCCAAGGCTATAATTAGCATCATTACACGTGGTAGGTTCAGGTTCAACGAGTGTTATAAAGAGAGAAGCAGTAAAGAGTCAATAAAGAACACTCTCACATGGAACGATGCCGACTACGGGGTTCTAGACATAGAGGTCATCGTTGAGTGGATATAGAATATTATTCGCTTGCACTTAGCCTAATTAAGTCTCTGTATACAGACATAACTCTGTCTCTCTCCGTATATACATACATACATACATATATATATATATATATATATTTTCCAGTTCATTCAAGACTGTTATTCGGGTGTACAATTTTCTACTGGTCCTAGGTTATACAATTTAATGGATCTGTACATCACCTCGGTCTTTTGTTCGAAGAAATTGTAGTTTTATATATTATATCATTTCTTAGTGAAATTTCTATAAATCTAAGTTACAACAATCAATTTCAATTTATATAATTTCATTAGGCATTTATAATTAAGGTAATAAGAGATATATTTAATCTGTGAAATAAAATAAAGTAGGGCTAAAATTGTAATTCTTAAAAAATAAAATAAGGAAATAATAACTATTTTTTATACTGCCTTCAAGATCCCATGAGTAAATATAAAAAAATATTAAAAAAGATTGATTAATAAATATTTCTTTCGTTCTATAATGGAATTGAAATTCCCAATTCTCAATAATGGCAATTCCATGGATTGACTAATCCGCGTACTAAATGCAATAAGTCTATAGGAAAGGAATAATTCTTAAATTCCACCATTATACCCGTTCACTTGAAGGTAATTAGTATTTCATTCCTTACTTATTCCTTATTAAGAAATTCACTTTATTTACTTTTTTTCTCCGAATGGCAATTCAGTAGAAATCCTAATTACTTGATTTCAAGTAATAGAAATTCCTTAATTTAACTAAAGAATTATAATTTTCTACAAAATTTCATATTTTTTTTTCCAAAAATGACCTCATTCCAATTTGATCACCATTACTGTTGCCACCATCATCACTACCATCATCGTCACTGTCACCACCACCGCCACCGCCGCTACCATCATTACCATTGTGCCGTTGCTACCATCATTAGTCGCTACCATTATTGTTGCCACCACTAATTACTATTATTGCTGCCGTTACTACTGCCACTACCGTTGTTGACACCATCGTCATTGTCACCACTTATAGATACTTTATTTTTGCCATTGTATTTTAGTAATTTTATTGAGTTAGAAATATAAAAAAATAATAAAAAAAAAACTAAATTTGAAAAAATAATATAAATAAAGTGTCATGTTATATCGAGTCAAGTAGCATCGATTCAAGTTGAGTCGTTTAGGATCGAATGGGATAATAGTTTGTGTTCAATTTAATAAATTCTAAAATCATTAAAGGATTAGACTTTATTAAAATATTTTTAATTTAGTCTGATATGAAGTAAATTTTTTTATCCAATTTATATTATATTAGAATAGACTTAAGATTTATTAAATAGATTTTTGGGCTAAATCAAGTTTGAATGAATTGAGCTCGAAAAATAGAAAGCCCAAATCAAGATAGGGTTTCTAGAAACCAAGTCGAATCTTCAAAGAATCTAACTAAGATAAAAAACAATACGAAAGATTTAATTGTGGCTTATAAAAAGTGAGTCAATGGTGAAGTTTAAAACGTTTTTCATAATCCCCACACAATCACAAAAAACACAAGACCACATGACCTAACATCCAATCCAACAAACACCAACTCATGAACACGATCTTCATCTTCTCTTAATCGCTCACTACAATACGATCACTTCACATTCACTAAACACTCATAGCACCTCACGCACAATTAAACATTCAATCACTACGTACTTCTCGCCACTCAACACTCACTCTCTAACACCACGCTTACATACAACAAACATAGACACACACCACAAGACCCTATCCTTTACTCCACTACCTAGTCACAGTATCACACACTCACTCCATGTGCACTAAATTGTCCTTGAAATACACACACAAAAGACATACCGTCCCATAGAGACACATTCACTCGCCAACACACTATCTGACAAAGGCACATACCGAACACTCATGAAGATACACACCGAATTGATCACTATCACATGATCACACACATACAAGCTCACTGCCTAACACACACATATAATCGCACTCAGTCACATATGAGCACTCTTGTACACATTGCACACAATACACACTTCACTATCAACACGACACCACCTACGCATACAATCAATTCCACGCTAAGCACACGAATGCAGTCTAGATGGTCATGACACGATTAATTCAAATATGCCGATCACGCGCGACTCAACCTGTTTAGATGGTAAAAATTATTTTCTTTATTTAATTATTTAATTTTTTTTTAGTTAATTTAATTATTTTTACTAATTTATTTTTTTAGCATAGATTTTTTTATATTTCTTATTTTTTTTTAATTGTCATGATAATTTGAATTTCTGATAATTTAGTTAAATTGTATCTTTTTAGTTGAAAATTACATTTAAAAAAAATTCACGTATTTTTTCTCTAGGATCCATATATTCGGAGAAGATACGTATTTTATAGGATTTAAAAAAGATCAATTTTGACATATAGTGATTTTTTTAATAAAAAAATTTTAACCGGAGTTTTTAAAAAGATTTAGTTAGTAAGATTTTTTAAAATAAATTTGTGAAATTAAATTTTTTATGTTTTTTCTTCCAAAATTAATAATAAATGGTTAAATAGATGTAAATCAAGTTCGATTTTCAAAAAAAAAAATGTACTCACTAAATATTTTCTAAAAAATAGAACTATATTGGTTTAATCCCAACTAGGGAGTACATAAGTACCTTCAAGACAACCATATCTTAGTATTTTTTAGAAAAATATAAAAATAAGACCCATTAATTTTCTTTATTTTTACATGGTAACTTAGTCTTAGTAGGTTTACCCCTGAACTCAGTTTTTTTTTTTTTTGTTAATTTTCTAAAATTATTTTTTAGAATATCTACAAACTAGTGACTAAATTAGAGTTTTTTCATCCGAAAGCCCTAATTTCATTTTTTACTAGTTTAACTAGTTGGCGCCTCTAATTTTTCTAAATATTATTTTTAAAAAATATTGTTTTAAAAAAAAAACCTTTTCTTAATTTAATGTCAAATAATTTATATTAAGCGAACTAGGCTTAATATAAGTTAAATTAAAAAAAAAATTGAAATAGAGCTCGACAGAATTAGCGACTCCACTAAAGACGCTTGGTAGGCTAGCCATGTAAAAATTAATTGATGGGCTTTTGTATTATTTTTCTTTTATTGTATTATAGTTGTACTAAATGGTTTTTAGTGATGCCAGCCTTAAGAAAAAAAAAAGAAAAAAAGAAAAGAAAAAACTGGCCCAATAGGCTGTAAGGGGGTTTATTTTAATAACCATTTGAATGCTTAAATGTAATCGAACTTAATCCACTTTAGGAATTTAGGATTGACTACCATTATAACCCTCGAGTTGCTGGGGTCTTTACCCTTGCCTAGCGGTGATAGGCAAGCCCATGTAAGTTTCGATGTAACACACTAGGTTTTTCTCAAAAAAGCCTTAAAGCTACAAAGCTACAAAGCCTAAAACCCGTAGACCCCACCTTCCTACATCATTCTTTTTAAAGAAGAGATAGTCATTTTTAAATTATAGGAAAAGTCTTATTATTCTACAGTTGGTTTAGCTTTCTATTTCAAAAAAGGGGAAACTAAAAATCAATAACCCGTATATATAAGTATTCACGAGCTTCATTTCTTTTTAAATCTTATTTTGAATTTACTTATATATAAGGATACTCTTTGACTGTAGATTCATAATAATTCTTATAATTTATTAATTGCCAACCCTTATTGCATTACATGCGTATGTATCATATTACATCATATTTTCATTGTATTTTAATGTTTTTCTTTAACACATTTCGTGTAATTGCCTGTGTATGTTATCCTATAACCTATATTTTATATGTTATAATCCTTATTTTATTTTACAAGTAGGGTGGTGCAACAAAATTCAAAATGGTATCCACCCAATTACATTAAATCTTTTATGGGCAAGCAAATGAATATTAGTACAATGTTTTCAAAAAAATAAATGTATCATAAGCAAAGAGTTGCAATTTTATCATTTTCCCATGTAAAATATTGGTCATATAAATTTTTCCATATATTCTCTGTTTTCCACGTTAAAAAAAAAAATTTCCCCTACAAACTATTGAAAGATGTTTTACTTTTGTAAATTTTTTCTCTACGCTTTGTTTACGTTTGTACTTATAGAAAAATTCTATACCCAACAAGGCCCTAGTGCATTTGTACTCAAATTAATATAATCACGGTGTTATAATAAAGTTGCAACCCAAAAATTTCTACAATAATAAATTATTGCACTATTATCTAGTTGGTAGCTCAACATGCGTGTGCGCACCCTTTTACTATAGGTTAATTATTTGTTCATTTTTGTTACTCTATTATTTGATGTTACTTATTTTTATTGAAAATTTTTGTACAATAACATAATTTTGTGTAAATTAAAAAAATAAAAAATCCTTCGAATTATAAATATCTTGTAAATATCATCCCCAGATGGTCTCCTAATCATCTTTTGGTAACATTAGACACCCTTCTTGTGAAATTATAACTCTTCAATTATCGATTGTCCTTTTGTAGATTTGTCATCCTCATCATGTTGCTTCTAACTTTTTCTTTTTCTAGACAATGTTAGTAATCTAGTTATCAATAGCATAAATTCTTTTTAACATCCTTCAGGGTTTTCAAGAATTTTTACTTGTAAATAAGTCATTATCTTTGGTTGTTAACTTTGTAAAATAGTCGCTCCTTCTTGTCAACTCTGTAACATTTTCAGTTATTCTAATCAATTAGAAGATCTTAGTGACCTTATTTGTAACATAATTTTTTTTTTTTTTTGTAATATAAGTGTTTTCAAATGCTTTTTGTTAGAATAAAGTTTTTCAAAGAAAAATCATAAAATTTTCAAAGAAAAAAATCTGCTAACGAGTATGGGTTTTACACACTTTAAGTTATTACTTTTAAGCGATTTAGCCCATCGTTGAAGCCATAGTCATTCATTTTTTAAGCTAAGATAATTGACGACAATAACTCCGGCCCAAGCCTAATCCTAGCAGTCACTCATTTTGAGCCTAAAACACTGTGTAGTTTATGAGTCAAACCTGATACTGAGGAGCAAAAGGGGAAAGCACATTGGAAATGAATAAATGAAAATGGTGGAGACACAGCCCGTCCCCAAGAAAAGCCTAAGCCAAACATAATCTTAAAGATAAGTCTACCATCAAACTTTTTCAAAAGCCCTAAACAGAAAAGCCTAAACAGAAACCATAGATCTTCTAATCTATTTCAACCTACTTTGAGCCAAAAAAAAAAAAAAAAGCCTTAAACACATGGCTTACTCATCTACACTGTTCTTCTCCAAGCTTGGAAGGTTCTAAACACTCACTCTATAAAAACTAGCCTACCCGCTCTAATCTTAAAATCGAATACAAAGTTTGTCTCCACTATGAATGAGCTTGGGTTTGAGGGCAAAAGGACCCATTTAATTAAGTCTAAAAGGGTAATTTTTTTTTTTTTGTTTTAAAAGGAAAAGGAGCATGTGACCCATTAGGGCATCACAAATTATCCGGTCTTATCATATGAGACTGAGGCAAATAAGAGCAAACATGAAGGCATAAGTTGTTTCATTCTCAAATTAATCAAAGTATCTCATTATTTGAAGTGTTTAGAATGATAAGAGGCGAGCCCTAATCCCAAACACTAACCTAAAAAACACTCACGAGAGTTGAGATACATAAAAGTAAAGATAAGACTCGTTCCTTAAAGAAAGTTTATCATGCATGTGATACACAAATTGAAAGGATGATTGACATTTATTTCACTCCCTAAACACTTTTATCCCTTGTAACCCCCTTTGAGCAATTTGAGGGAAGTTTTTCAAAAAATAAAACCTATCGGGAACTACCCCACATTAAGGCAATCAGGAGGTTAGGGCCATTGATTTTGGAGAAATGGAATAGGCTAACTTGTGCTTGCTTCAGTCATTTCAATTCATGAGCAATAATTGCCATTGATGACCTGATTTCTTTAGAACGAAAAAAGAGTTTTAAACTGTACATTTTACTCTAATCCATACACTCATTCAAACACCGTAAGGCCATTGATCTTTCTCAAACACTCCCCCCAAAGCTAGTCCCTACTTCATTGGGCTTATACACTTTGAGCTCATGGTTTTAAGGCTATTAATTTCTTTAAGTAGAAACTCGGACACATGGAGGGTGATCACCTTTGAAGAAAAAAAAAAAGAGGAAAAAAGAGAAAAAGAAAAAAGAAAAGAAGGGAAAAAAAAAGAAAACTAGAAAACAAAAAAAAAAAAGAAGGAAAAGAGAAGAAAACAAAAGTAAGGTAATCACATCCCAAAGGATAGCTCAAAAGGTCTTCAAGGGCCTAAGGCTCAAGTACCTTAGAAAAGCTAAACTCATGAATTTCAAAATTAAGGAACTGTGTCTTCCCCTAATATCCTTCAAAGCACAAACTTGAACAAGAAATTCTGAGTCCAAAGGAGTGAAACTTTAATTCTATGATCCGACCCATTATATAACCTTTAACAAAACTCTTTTGACTGAAAAAAATTGACTTATCTTAAGTAATCATTGCTTGTGAAACTAGGGCAAACCTATTTTAGTATTTCCCTTTAAGGTTCTTGACTTGTAGACCTAGGTTAAGATATTAATTTTTTTTTTCAAAAAATTAATCAATGCATCAACATTTCCCCTTTGTTTAACCTAATGACCATAAGCCTGCGTTACAACCCTAAGGAAAAAGACTTATCGGATCAATCAAAATATATAACTTACAAGACTTATCGTAATTTTTGAAATTGTAGTCGAGAATGAAAACAAATCATTTAAGAGTGTGAAGAAGTCCTCTTTGACCAAACAATTCATATAATTGGGATATTTTTCTAGTATGAAACTTATGGATGCAAAAGTCAAACATATCCTAAGGGTATGAGAAGCCTTTCGCCTAAAATCAAACAGGAATTCCCTATAGCAAGAAGAATAAAGTGTTTATTTGAATTTTTTTTCCTATTCCCTCATCCTAGTGGACAAGCAATCAAGAATGAAGAATGAATAGCCAATGGGCTAAAAGAATGAGCATACCACTTCTCTGTAATATTCAAAGTCGGTATAATTTGCTTACTTGTTAGTGAGGAAAAGATGAACCACTTTTTCTTAATAAAGCACATTTTTCCTTTAAGTTTCTAAAAATGAAAATTTTAAGAACTTGTAATGTGAACATTAGTCACCCTCAAGTTAGGAACTTCAATAAGCTCTCAAGGAAATTTGAGGAACCTTAATGATCCTTTTGGAACTTTGGTCATCTTAACAAGAGCTTTAGTTATCCTTGTCATGAGAACTTTGGTTGTCTAATGATTTAAGGACCTTAGTCATTGTTCCTTAGGAACTTTGGTTATCTAATTCAAGAGTCTTTGTCATCCTTAGTTTAGGAACCTTTATCATCGTACTAAGAGCTTAGGCCATCTTAAGAATTTTAGGAACTTTAGTTATCTCATGTTCAAAATTCAAAAAATTTTACTATAAGAATTTTCATCATCCTACATCAATTATTCAGGGATAAAGAACAATTAGCCATGTGTTAAGGTTTTTCTTCTTTGAAAGATCTATTCTTTCAAGAAGCCAATTTTTCTTTAGAGAACATCAATTTTTCTACATAGTGCCTACCTTACACCTACCCTTTTGCCCCATCCTTTCAAGATAAGCCCCTTATCCTTTTTGCTTAATCCTTTCAAGACAGGCTTATCTTTTTTTTTTTTTCCCTATCCTTTCAAGATAGACTCCTTATTTGTTTTGCCATATCCTTTTAAGATGGCCCCCTTATTCTTTTGCCCCGTCATTTTAAGACAGGTTCCCTAATCATTTGCTCTATCATTTCAAAATAGGCACCTTAAATCTTTAGCTCTATCCTTCTAAGATAGGTACCCTTAATCCTTTAGTGCTATCCTTCCAAGATAAGCACCCTAATCCTTCAGCCATATCCTTCCAAGATAGGCACCCTTTATCCTTTTGCCATATCCTTTCATGATAGGCACCTTAAATCTTTTACCCTATCCTTTTAAGATAAGCCTCCTAACCTTTTGACCTATCTTTTTAAGACTGGCCTCTTAATCATCCTAAATCTTTAGCCCTATCCCTTTAAAATAGGCACTCCAGTTTCTTTACCTTTCAAGACTGGTTTCCTATTCTCGTGTGCTGTCCTTTCAAAATGGACTTCATATTCCTTTGCCTCATCCTTTTAAGAAGGGTTGTTTGTTCTTTACATCAACCTTTCAAGTTGGTATCCTTCTTTAAGATGAAGTACAACTCAATTGACCATTTAAGTTAGTAATCCTCATTTTATCAATTCAAAGTAAGGTTTAGCAAAAATGGGTATCTCTTTTATCTTTGTAGTGAAGAAGGGTAGTTATAGACACCTCATTTTTGCCATTTTATTTTAGTAGTTTTATTGAGTCAAAAATATAAAAAATTTAAAAAAATGAAAATTGAAAAAATAATAAAAATAAAAAGTCAAGTCAAGTCCTTTAAGGTCGAATCGGATAACGGTGTGTGTTCAATTTAATAAATTCTAAAGTCATTAAAGGATCGAGCTTCATTAAAATATTTTTAGTCCAGTCCGATATAAAGTGGATTTTTTATGTAATTTATATTAGGCTACAATTGACTTAGGATTTATTAAGTGAATTTTTGGGCTAAATCAAGTTGGACTGAATCAAGCCTAGAAAATAGAAAGCCCAAATAAAAAACGATACAAAAGATTTAATTATGGCTTATTAATAGTGAGTCGACGGTGAAGTTCAAAACATTTTTCACAATCACAAAAAACACAAGACCATATGACCCAACATCCAATCCAACAAACACCAACTTACGAACAAGATCTTCATCTTCTCTTAATCACTCACTGCAATACGATCACTTCACATTCACCAAGCATCCATAGCACCTCACGCACAATTAAACACTCAATCACTATACACTTCTCGCCATTCAACACTCACTCCCTGACAGCATGCTTGCATACAACAAACACAGACACACACCGTATGGCCCTGTCCCTCACTCCATTACCCACTCATAGTATCACACACTCGCTCTACATATACTAAATTGTCCCTGAAACAAACACACACGAAAGACATATCATCTTACGGAGATACATTCACTCTCTAATACAATATCTGACGAAGGCACACATCGAACTAACCATTGTCCCACAATTATACAATCACGTACATACAAGATCACTACCTAACGTACAATTACAATCACACTCAATCAAACATGAGGACTCTCGTGCACACCACACACAATACACGCTTCAAGATCGGTACAACGCCACTTACGCATACAATCAATTCAATGCCAAGTACACGAACTTAATCCAAACAATCACGACATGGTCAATTCGAACATGCCAATCACACGTGACTCGACCCATTTAGGTAATAAAAATTATTTTCTTTATTTAATTATTTAATTTTTTGTTTTTTAGTTAATTTAATTATTTTTACTAATTTATTTTTTTAGTATAGATTTTTTTTATATTTATTTTTTTTTATTGTCTTGATAATTTGAATTTCTGATGATTTAGTTAAATTGCATTTAAAAAAATAAATCGCGTATCATTTTTTCGGGATCCATATCTTTGAAAAAGATACATATCTTACATACAAGATTTCAAAAAGATCGATTTTGACACATAATGATTTTTTTTAATAAAAAAATTTCAACTAAAGTTTTAAAAAAAATTTAGTTAGTTAGGCTTTTTAAAATAGATAAGTGAAATTAGATTTTTTAGGTTTTTTAAATAATAATAAATAGTTAAATAAACATAAATTTAACTCAATTTTCAAAAATAAAAAAAAAATCCAATCACTAAATATTTTTTAAAAAACAGAACTACATTAGTTTAATCCCAACTAATGGATATGTAAGCATCTTCAGAGTAACTATACAAAAAAATAAAATAAAATAAATTCTTTTTTCTTGAAAATTCGTAATAAAAAAATCCCAAAAAATTCATTTTAATTATATTTTGCATATCTTTACATATTTTAGTATTTTTTAGAAAAATATAAAAATAAAGCCCATTAATTTTTTTTTATTTTTACATAGTGACTTAGTTTTATTAGGTTAACCCCTAAACTTAGTTTTTTCTAGTTAATTTTCTAAAATCATTTTTTAGAATACCTGTAAACTAATGGCTAAATTAAGATTTTCCCACCCAAAAACCCTAATTTCATTTTTTACCAGTTTAACTGGTTGGCTACTCCAATTTTTCTAAATATTTTTTTAAAAGAAAAATATTTCTTTAATTTAATGTCGATTAATTTATATTAAGCAAGTTGAGCTTAATATAGATTAAATTATGGAAAACCAAAATAGAGCTCAACACCACCAACACCAACGCAACCTCTATCATAGCCATCATTGTTGCCGATACCACCACCAACTATTATTGCTATCACCACCGCCACCTATTACTTTACTTTATGGTTGATTGAGAAAAAAAATGGATTAAGAGTAATTTAGTCATTAAAATTCTATTACACGTCTATTCTTAAGTAACTTATAGATCTAACTAAATAAAATAATAGGTATTACACCTTTATTATATCCCTTAAAAATTCTAATTCCATTTCCCTCTCATTCCATTCAGTGAAGTAAACCGGCCATTAATCTACAAAAATGTTTCATAGGTCCTTGATATGCCAAACATTCCTACTTACGGGTATGATCATTATAGTAAGAGTCACCTGTGCCAAGAAAATTCCTCAAGGGCAGTGAGAGTACATCATGCAATGAAATATATATGCATAGATGTCAAATCGTAAGTCTACTATATGATTTTATGAGTTTATAATTTTATAATATTTCTTTTAATTAAAATGGATATAAAATTATTTAAGTACAATTCTTTTGTATAGAATATATGATGTAAGATTTTATGAACTTACCATTTGTACCATTTTATACAATTATACCAATTCTGCACGTTCGAAATAACAATAAAATCACAATTTTAATAACTATATATATGCATGTACAAAAATGTAAATAATAGAGATAGTACTTGTAATCCAAATAGCACAACAGAAAATAAGTGAGAAAAACAGTTATAACAACAATCTTTCACTATATATGAAATAGAAAGGGAAGGGAAAAGGGAATAAACCTACCTGTTAGTGCCTTTAGAGTTAAGTTTAGTTCAAATTAACCTACTTAATCACCTACCACCTCTCACATATCGTACTTAACTATCAATTAATAAATAATTAATTAAACTAAGAAACAAATTTATAAATGTAAGAGGATCTATAAGGAATTAGAGTTTGCTTCACCTTGATAGAATCGTAATGGAGAGAGAGAGAGAGAAATAAGAGAGGCTTGAGGGTTTTGGCTTTACATTAGCTAAGCTCTTCTAAGTGTAATGTGTTGTAGGCTTGATACGAGGCAAGCGCACCTATCAATTTTAATATAGTCGAATATGAGTCCGAGTCGATCCCTCAGAGATTTTGAGTACTAATATTAACTTTAGCTTTATTATCTAACCGGAAAATTATGATGAGTTGAATGAATTAAAAATACTGAAATTAACAACTAAACTACTTATGAGACTTAACTAAGTAATTTAGAAAGCAATAAAACTACAAACGACTTCAAGTATGCAATGATGTATTTAGGAATTATTTCCCCTAGTGTTTAACATGTAATCTTTTTAAAATGTATTCAATTTAGTTTTTATGATTCTTGACCGGAGGGATTCACAATTAAAGCTAATATCTTTCTCAAGCATATTAACCCTAATCCTAAATTATTTACCGGAATCTCTTCACTTAGTAATATAACTTAGAATTGCATTAATGTTTAATGAATTCCCATACAAACAATCAACTTTCCGAAATAAACATGTATCTTATCTCTAAGTATACATGTAGTTCTCTTCAATTATGCTAAGATCTAATTACACATGCAATTTCTCAATCAACATGCATAATATCATATATTGATACTCTAGAATTATCAATCTATAACTAAACGACATAATTAAATCAAGAAAAGATAGAAACTTTCTTGAAATTATAATTCAATCCAAGGGTTACATGAAACCCTAGGTTCCATAATCCTAAATACTTGAATTCTAAGCTATCATAACGAATCTGAAAACGAGTTCCATCAAAAACATAAAATAAAGCATGAAAACCCTTCTTGATTTGATGAACAATCTCTAATCTTGAAATCGATGTCGTTATCGCTTCTTGATCGATGTTCGCCTCAAGTCTCTTCTCTTCTCTTCTCTTGTTTCTCTCCGTTTCTGTAATGTCTCCCTTCCTTTTGAACCCTAAAATCCCCTTTTATATGTGTATTTCACGGATTTTATTTTCGTCACCAGACACGGCCTGGGACATGGCCGTGTCCCCAGGTCGTGTAACTTTCTGCACAAAGGCAAAATTTCTGCACAACTTCAAAATTTCATAACTTCTTCGTTTGAACTCGGAATTGAGTGAAACTTGATTCGTTTTCTTCGTTTTCAAGCCTAGAATGCGTTTAAACCCTGAAATCAACATTTTACTCAATTAAGTATCATTTTCTTCAAAGAAAACCAAAAAATGTAAGGAAAATGCTATAAAATCACCATATAAAATATGTTTAAAATCAGAGTTATCAAGGCTTTGGGCTCAAGCAATCACAAGCTTAACATTAGTGCTCTCATCTATTGCTAGAGGCACTCATGCGACCATGCAAGCTTCCAAAATGGAGAAACTTCCAGCATTAATATATTCCTAGGCAGAAAAAAAAAAAGAAAAAGAAAAAAGCAATCTATGCAAGTATAAGCATAAGAATTTAAGCATAGAAGTTCAAAACACAGTTCAATCCTTAAGTACCATAGTACTTTCATCAGTGCAAACCTTTAAGAGAAAATTGATGTTGTTACTAAGAATCAAAATGAGATTTCAAATTAACATCCTTCATTATTTAACAATAATACATCAGTCACGTCTCATTCATCATCTTTTAATTTGCCAATACATTGCTTAAGGTATTAAATTACAGATCCTAAAGTTTTATGGGGATGATCCACTAGGTTAAATTTTCAAAATAAAAAAATTCTTTAACTTTCATAATATTCCAATGGAGCAATGTCTTGCTACAACCTCTTTTGCAATGGAAGACAAGGCTTTCTAATAGTTCCAATAGATGGAATAAAAAACAAAAACAGTTGGGTACTTAGCTACATTTTTTACGTGCATAAGAAACGAAATTTGGCCCTTTAAAGTATGAAGACATTTAAGGAACACTTAAAAAACTAATGCAACATAAATCAATAGTTGAATATCAATTTTAGTTTGAAGCCCTTTCTACTAGGGTAATAGGTCTCTATGAATCTTAACAATTTTCTATTAGATCAAGTATGCACTCTCCATTAGGGGCATAGCTAAGAAGTGTTATGCTTCAAAACGATGGAGTCGCAATAATCCCGTCGTGTAAACAACTATATGATAGTAACTGATCTCACGGTTACTTTCGTACATACAATTTACACAAGGCGTCAATGACTAATTGCTTTGAAGTAAACAACTAATTCAATATTGCTAATAAAAATTATATAGTTAATCAAAAACTTTAAGTCATATTTACATAGATATACCTATACTGTCTTATGATACCAAGAAATATTTACATGCCATAATAGTCTAGTCGTAAATATTACATGACATCACATAAACCTAAGAGTTAATAAGAAAACTCTAAAGACTCAATTGTTCAGTCAGTTTGATTCTCGCTCCCCTAAGGCACTTCAAAAAGAGACTAACCTTGAGATAGCTATAGTATGGCATCTCAATTAATGCCTGCAAAAAAATCTATAAGGATATGAGTAACCAACAACTTAGTAAATCAGGATAAAGACATAAGATTGCATAACAAACACAAATAAGGTTTTCAAAAAATTAATTAAATGCAATGCAACACATAAATGCCATCACATAACGTAATCCGATTTGTTGTAAAATCAGAGTAATTTCACTCACTCTAATCCGAGTTGAATAGTTTCAATGTTTATGTAATAGCTCACAACCAAACCTAAGTTTTTACAATGGAGACACCATTTCCCCATGACTATCCTTTGAACCATTATCCTCATCGTTACTGCCACCTCCTCTCTTATCATTTAATTCAGCCAAAGATAAAGAAAAGACCATTATGCTATCCAGTACTAGCTTTTTCAAAGGTATCGATATTTGGTTAAAGAATCCTAATTGTCCCCTCTAAGGTTGCAATACATGTTCAATTGAGGTATTTAGGTCGATTATAATTAAGTTTAGTTTAAGGTAATCAAATAATCTCACACCACTCAATTCACAACAAACCATCACAATATGTTATTAGTATTCAACAAGTAACCAAAGACACATAAGCACAGACACATATAACTACTTACAAGCACAAGCACAATCATAATCACAATCACATACAATCATACTCCTCCAAGTACTTTAATATAATAGTCAAAATACAACAATGTAATGTATTGAACCCAACTTACCTAAAATCTTTGGTTCACACACTTGACTTGTTGTAAGTCAACTCGTCTCCACATGTTCTATAATATAAATAACTTTTTTAGTATTTATATCCTTAGGACATGCAGGCTTTAAATTATGTTTTGACTTAATTTTCCATTTATATATATATATATATATATATATATTACTTATTACAGATTTATTATAGACTAATTTCTAAATCCATTTCTGATTTAGGTTCTAATTCAGTTTTTTATTATAGGTGTTATACGTAGACCTTAAGAACTCGTTCTGAACTATAATGTAAAATTAATCACATTATACTTAAGTATCTTAAATATCGTATTTGGTACCTAACCAGTATTTTAGTTTATGTAGTACACCTTAATCTTAATTTAACCACCAAATTTGCTTCCGATGTGAGAAAAATTTATATTTTTCATATCATTACCTAAATTTAAGTTTCATATAAGATTTATTGTATATTACTATTATTATTATTATAGTATCAATTTTAACCTAATATTTTCTAGTTATTACATTTTCAATTTCATATATTATTAATTTATAATAATTACATCTAAACTCTAATTACTATAAATATCATACTACATCAAAAACTAATATCCTAAAACACCTAATTGTATACTAAATCCATATTTTTATCAATTTTCCATTAAATTACCAAAATAAGCCTAAAATCGCTCTTTTATGTATCATTTTAAGACTTAAAACTTTCAAAAAATAATTTCTGAAAAATCTCTTTATAACACTATTTTAAATACTCTAAATAACCTACAAAAAAAATTTTGAGCTTTAAACTACACTATTAAGGTCTTTTATTTTTAAATAAAAAATAAGCTTGTGTTTTAGGATTTCCTAAGATCTGTATATTTTTAAATCTAAATTCATCAAACTGATATTTTTTCCTAAATCTATATACATAAAAACCTCATAATACAAAATTTCATAATTTTCTAAACATATTTAGTATTTTTACTAAATTAAACAAAATCAAATTAAAAATCAAACTCACTTGTCTAATCAGCTTCTGGCCACCGATGGTGACTCTAAGTGTGTCAAATGAGAGGGGCGGTGGTGGGAGGGTACAGTGGTGGCGGTCGTCCTTCCTCAGGTGATCATTGGTAATAGGTTCTCTACTAGAGCCCTAATTATACACAATTTTTGCTAATTTTTTTTAAACACTTAACTCTCTCTTTCTGGTCTCTCATAAATTTTTCTAAACTCATGGCATGTCAAAATGAATTTCAGAAGAAGCTTTTCTAATTTATAGGCTGGTTAGGTACTTCTTTAATTTTCCAAGTGGCAAATGTCCCTTATCTTCTTTCATTTTTGCTTTGTAATTATCCTATTTTGATTGGTTAATTGTGTTCTTCTTAATCCCAACTTACCAAGACCTAATTTTGGATATTTCCACACCTTTTCTTATTTTTCCTTGATTTTTCTTATAATTTTATTTAATTATTTAGTATTATTTTAGCATATTTTAAGTAATTTTAGATATTTTTATCTACACATAAATATATATAGTACGGTAAATACTAGTAAATATTATTTATGTTATTTTATAATTTTTTGTGTACATATAATTTATTTCTATCAATTTGTTAATTATTATAACTCGTTTTATGTGTTTTCAATAAATAATTGATAATATGATTATAATTCAATATTATAATATCTAATTATTTTATTACTTATTTTCATAAATTCAAACTCACAGGATCACTTTTATTAATATTTCTTGTTTTGTTGTAAAATCTGGGCTTAATCAAACAATTTACTCGATTGTCTTAAATTTTACGTATCTACTCCGAACTTCTAATTTCAAGTCTTACATTTGTACCCCCCCTTCGAAGATTTTTTGTCCTCAAAGCTTCTAAGTAACTACATTTTACTTAAATAACCAAAAATGATAGTCAATATACTTTTACTAACCTAAAATGTAGAATAGCCATGGGTATTGCTTCATTATTACTACTTTCAACTCCTAAGCAATCTCTAAATCTAGACCTTCATTCCATTGTAATTTCACATATTCCATATCTCGATTCCTTAATTTCTGGCCCCGATTATCCAGTATCTTTGTGGGTTGCTTCACAACTTGGAATTTCCTTTTCAATTCTACTAGTTTTATCTCCACGATTGTGTTCAGGTTCTTAACAAACTTTCTTAACATTGAAACATGGAGTACATCATGGTAGCCCAACAAACTTGGTGATAAGGCTACTCTATAGGATACATTACTAACCTTCTCCAATACTTCAAATGGACCAATATATTGTGGGCTCAACTTTCCTTTCAAGCCAAACCATCTAAGTCCTTTAAATAGACTTATCTTAACATAAACATGATCTTCGACTTCAAATTCCAATGGCCTTCTCTTCAAATTTGCCCAACTCTTATAATAGTCCTATGCTTCCTTCATTCATTGTCATACAATCTTAACCTTCTCATTCATTTGGTTGATCATGTCAAGTCTAATCATTGCATATTCCTCATGGTCCCAATACAGTGACGATCTACATCTTCTTCCATTTAATGCTTTATAAGGTGCCATTTATATAGTCCTATGGTAACTATTATTGTAAGCAAACTCTATTAATGGCAAATATTTATCCCAATCACCACCAAAATCTAAAACACAATCATGTAACATATCTTCTAGGGTTTGAATAGTTCACTCAGATTTCCCATCTATTTATTAGTGATAAGCTATACCAAATTGTAACTTTATACCAAAGCTCTATGTAAACTTTCCCAAAATTTAGATACAAACCGACTATCTCAATAAAAAATAATACTTTCAAGCACACCATGTAATCTTACTATCTCTCAAATATAAAGCTTAGCCATCTTTTCTATTGAATCACTATTCGATAAAGCAAGAAGTGTGCACTCTTCATTAATCTGTCTACAACTACCCAAATCAAGTCATAACCAGCTTGAGTCCTAGGTAGTACTACCATAAAATCCATCATGATATGATCCTATTTCCATCTTAGTATCTCCAAGGGTTGCAATCATCCACCTAACATTTGCTATTCTACTTTAACCTGCTGCCATGTAATTCATTCTGCCACATACTGTACCGCCTCTCTTTTCATTCCATTCCACCAAAACATGGGTTTTAAATCTTAGTACATTTTATTTCCTCTTAAGTGCATGGTAAACCTGTAATGTGTGCTTCATCTAAAATTTCCTTCTTTATGTCAAGATCTCAGGCCACACATATCCTTCCTATAAATTTTAGTATGCCTCCTTCATCCACTTTCAAATTAGAACCATTCCCTTTACTCAAATTCTCTTTCATTTCCATCATGTCTTTATCTTCCTCTTACTTCTGTTTAATTCTCTCCAGTGAAGTAGGCTACAATTCCAAATTCATTATATAACTATTAGGCTCATACTAATCAAACCTAATTTTCAACTTTTTAAATTTACGCACCAATTCACATTGGAAAGTTAACAATAATGCAACCTACTCATAATTCTTCCGACTCAAAGCATATGCTATAAGATTGGCTTTCTTAGATGATAATTTATATTCAAATTATAATCCTAGATTAACTCTAACCATCGCCTTTGTCTTAAGTTCAACTCCTTCTAAGTAAAGAAATACTTAAGACTCTTGTAATCAGTTTATATTTCACACCGCTGTCTATATAGATAATGTCTCCAAATTCTTAAAGCAAATACTATAGCTACCAATTCCAAATCATGGGTTGGATAATTTCTTTCATGGGGGCTTAAGCATCTTGATACATATGTAACAACTTTTCTATCCTGCATCAGTACACAACCCAATCCATTCTAAGAAGCATCACTATATACACTATAAGGTTTATCCAAATCAGGTAATGTTAATACTGGTGCCATAACAAGTTATTTCTTCAACTCCTGAAAACTCAACTCACATTCCTTACCCTATTCAATTTTTACATATTCTTGGGTCAATCAAGTCAATGGTCTGGCAATCTTAGAGAAATCCTTTATAAATCATCAGTAGTATCCAGCCATACCTAGAAAACTCCTCACTTCCATAATAGTAGTTGGCTACTTCCATTCCATTGTTGCTTTCACCTTTTGAAGGTCTGCATAAATTCCTTCACCAGATGCAATATGACCTAGAAAAGAAATTTTATCTAACCAAAAATCACATTTACTTAACTTGGCATACAACTTATTTTCCTTTAGCTTTTGTAATGCCAACTGTAAATGCTCTACATGCTCTTCCTTAGTTTTCAAATAAATTAAAATATCATCAATAAACACTACAACAAATTTAACCGAATATGGTTAATATATGAGAGATTCATTAAGTCCATGAATACAGCTAGGGCATTTGTCAAACCGAAAGGCATCACTAAAAATTCATAATGACCATATTATGTTCTAAATGCAATTTTAGGTACGTCCTCTGGCTTAACTCATAATTAATGATATCTTGATTTCAAGTCAATTCTACAAAACACAGTTGTACACTGTAGCTGATCAAACAAATCATCAATGTAGGGTAGTGGATACATATTCTTAATGGTAACCTTATTTATTTCTTGGTAATCTATACACAATCTCATGGTACCATCTTTTTTCTTCATAAACAATACCGATGCTCCCCATGATGAAACACTTAGATGAATAAAATCCTTTATCTAATAGCTTTTGAAGTTCCATGGTTGATATCCAATATAAAGCTTTAGAAATAGGTCTAGTTCCAAGAACTAACTCAATAGTGAAGTCCAAATCTTGACACAAAGCTAGACTTAGTAAATCCTTAGGTAATACATCTGAAAATTCACACACTACCAGTATATTTGCTACTTTAGGTGTCTCTTTCTTTACTTTGGTAGCAAATACCCAACAAAATTTCCAATCACTCTCTTTTACCTTTGTTTCATGCATTTCATCACATATCTCCACCACAGCTAAGTTCAATTTGCTTCCACCGGTTTTTCCTTAAAATACCATTTCTTAATAATTTAGAGTAATAGTTTTACTTCTACACTCTATAGTCGCTTTATGCTTAGATAACCAACCTATCCCCACTATTATGCCGTAACCTTATAAAGATAATATTATAAGATTTATAGGATACTCCTTCTCTTGAATCTTAATTCTACTATTGTCCACCACTTCTCGAGTTGTTACATTCTCCCCAATAGGAGTTCTAACTCTAATAGTCATATTAATCTTAGTTACGCTAATCTCCTTCTCATTCACAAATTTTTGACTTGCAAAGGAATGAGATGCACCAGTATCAAATAATCTAAAAGTAGGATATCTATTTATAAGCACATTTCTTAGAATATACTAATACTATGATTATTAAATAGACTTTCATTCATAAATCTCAAAAATTAAGCACTTCAATTTAACTTACACTTAAACTATCATCAAAATAATTAGTCCAAAAACAGACAAGGCCAGTCACTGGATAGATCTAAGCTTGCAAAAAACTCGAAAGGAAAGTGATGGGGAATGTGCAAAAAGGACTTATGCGAACGAAAGGTAAGCAAAAACCCACAAACAGCTCTAAAGGATATGATGTACCAATGAAACTTCGAAGAACTCATGGCACAATTAGAATATGATGCACGAATCGGTCTGATGAGGTTACTCACCACCTAGCCTTGCTCAAGGATTAGGATAAGAGTGATGCTAAGAGTAAATAAGTAGTATTTACACAACGAAAGAAATACTCAAGTGTATTAATGATAATCAATCTGATTGTTACAGCTACAAGTACAAGGGTATTTATACCCAAAAATTTAGCGCAACATGCCCAAAAAGGAAAAAGACAAAAAGGGTATTACCCTAAAAAAGTAATGTACAAGAATACAAAAGAGTAAAAATAAATATTCTAGAAAAGTAATGGTTAATAGAGCAAATTCTACATGTAGTAATGATATATTGGCGAAGCTGTTGGAGGATATAGACAGAAGTATATAGACAGGTTGCTTGTTCGAGCAGGGATGACTAAGGATCAGTCCGAAGTCTTTTTCGGCATACCGTTTCTCGGTACACAATCTCTGAGAAATAGGTAGTCATTCGGCTCAACATAAAGAGTGAATCAACAAAGAAGTACTCGACCTCAGCAAGAGTTGATTAGAGCAGAACAATCCACCTTGCCAGCCTTTCCAGTCCTTAAGCTTGACTATAGGTTAAAGGTCCAATAGCCTAATTCCTATCACCTATCACAACTCCTTCATCATTTTTTTCTTCGACTCCCATAATCTCTTTAGCATTGTCATGGTAGTAATCCTCCATCCAATCCGTAAAATCTTCATCCTTCTCATTTCCCATATCTTCCATAGCAAAGACACGAACAAGTACGATCATGTTCATGTTATCAGAAGCTCCAATCCTCTTGGCTCCTTATCCAAACTATGGACAATATTTAGAGAAATGCCCACTTCTATCACATTTGTTACACTTCACGAGTTTCATTTTAGGGCACGCTTGCAACATATGGTTCTGATCCCTACATATAAAACATTTTCCTTTAAGCTGAGCACAATTCATCGAGAAATTATTTACGCCACACTTCTGGCACTTAACATTACCATCCTTATCATAAAAACTCAAACCAGGCACTGATTGCATTACGCTACTAGCTAAAATTGATGGTTTCCTTCTCTTTTGTCCAAAACCACTAGTTGCATCAAGATATGATCTTTTAAATGACGAACTAGGTCGATAACCCTTGTTAATCTTTTGACCCCACATTACTTGCATCCTTACGTGATTATTCTCTTGTTGTCTTACCTTGTCCACTACTTTAGTATAACTAATGAAACCATAGTCTTCCAACTTATAACACATTGTAGGGTCAAACCTAGTAAGGAACAAATCTTTCTTTAATTTAGCATTATCTCGATATGAATCAGGTACATATTACAATAGTCTATTAAACCCAGTTCCATACTAAGTTACACTTATACCTCCTTTTTTTAATTCAAATAAATCTTTCACCATCTTATTTTGGACACCATAGGGGAAGTATTCTTTCTTGAATTCTTCTTTAAACCTCTACCAAGTAATATTATTTTCCAATTATCTCGCTTTCGAGTCCCACCAAACTCGAGCAGCTAACTTTAACATAAAGGTACCATATGATGATTTTTGAGATTCCGAGATTCTAAAGGCCTCAAAAACTTCGTTCAATTTGGGTCAACCAATCATCGGCCAATGTTGGCTTACCCATTTCTCCCTTAAAGTAACAAATTGCTTTTATATACTTGGGAAGCTTATTTACCTCTCATGGTTGTTCCATTCTTTGTTCAGCCCCATATAGCCCTTTATTACCCATATTACCTCCAATAATAAGATGCTAAATTAGCATTCCTTGCTACCTGATCATCATTTGCATACTGGCAAGTATTTGCCTAATGGGTATAGCCTCTCGAGGCGATAGGGGTATATCCTATCTATGTTGTTCCCTTGGGGGTGATGGTACTCACAATGGAAGGTTTTGATTTCCTTCAATCTTTCCATTACAACTCTTGTATCCAGCTTCAACCATACTCACTTAGTATTTATAACTTATAAAACCTATATACATATCTATTTATAAGTTATTCAATTCCTTATTTCTATAAATATTTCATAAATTACTGAATTCCTATGATTTGTGCTTATATAACATAATAATAACAATATCATTTCAATCAATATGCATATTAGATATAACTTTCACTATTAGCTTGATTCTTGCTTTACATCATCGTAGTTGATTATAACTTCAAGAACAAAAGGTATAACCCAATAGACCTTTGAGTATATACATAGAATTTACAAACTCGATTACATCACTAATTACATTAGCTAGTACAGACTCGATATTTACAACTATACAACACAAAAGATTACATACTTAGTTACATCAAATTATTTAAAACATCTAGACTTGATCCAAAAGCTATAGAATACATTAAAAGTTAGAAAATACATCAAAAAAGTTAGAAGATATATCCGATTCAGCCAAAAATGCAACAATCACATATAAAGATCTAATTAAACAAGTTAACCAACTGTAACTAATCCTTGTTAGAAGAACTATTTATAGCAGTAACCTAATCGAAGGGAACCCACTCCATTTGCCTACCTACTATGTCATCTTTTTCAACACTTGTAGATTCAGAACTTATTGATATTACTTCTAGGCTATCGAGAATTACAATCACCTTGTGCACCTCATCATCCTTAAGCTCAACTGCATAACCATTTCCTATCCCCTTATGTTCTACTTCTTCATTTTGTATAGGCCTTGCTTCTACCTGTCTTCCTAGTCCATTTCCTATCCTAGCTATCTCAGCATTAACTATAGCTTGCATGACTATAGCATGCGTATCTACACCAAATTCATTCTCACTTTCCATCTCTTGTTCTTCCTCTTTAGGTTCTTATTCCTCGGGTTCTTCCTCCTTGGGTTCTTCCTCTTCCGGATCCTCCTCCTCTAGATTCTCTACAATATTAGCCTCATTCTCTTGATGACTACTTTATGCTTCTAAATGGGTTGCTTCTTGCGGTTCTAAGGGTAGTGGATTTTCTTATAGTGGTCCTAGCATTATGGGTTCTAGATTAGGTTCATTTGGTTTAAGGGGTATCTCTATTTCTACTTTGGTTAGTTCTAGAAAACAGGGAAATCAATTAATAATCCCTAATAGATAATGTTTAGGAATGTGCAGTACTCCAGCAAGAATATGTGTGATGCTAGCTAAGTAAGGTCTCCCCTCTTCTAACCTAGTTGAAAAGTATCTCAAAGGCATCATTAAAGATATAATTCCTTCTCTCTCCAACTACCTCTGCTCGAAGGGCGTTATAGTAATATATCTATTTTATTAGGGCCCTAAACTCATCGCCATCTATGCCTACTAATCTTGCCAACTATAACACATTTTATCATAAAATTTATCAATGATCTTGTCAACAGGCTTAAATATATTCCAATTGGCCATTTCTAACAATAGCTGTTGCATCTTAACTCTATAATCATTGGGGGACTCCTCTCCATTCTAACCAAAACATACCCAACTAATTATCAACACTCTCCTTGGACCCTATAATTAAACTTAGGATCAATTAATATTCAATACACTAAATATTATTCTTACTTTTACTTTAGTATGCTCAATACAATCTTTTACCGCCTACTTAATACTACTACTCTCACTTTGTTCCTATGATGTCTACTTCTTTTAAATTATGATGCTTCGAAGTGAGTTCACTAGAACTATACTCTGATACCAATTAAGAATTGTTACACCCCGAAACGGTGAAATCATGATAGTTCTGTCGTGTAAACAAACTTATGATAGTAATTAACCTCACAATCCCTATCGTAGATATAATTTACACAAGGCACCTATGACTCCTTACTTTAAGGAAAACAGCTTATTCAAGATTACTGATGAAATTTATATATATAATCAAAAACTTTAATTCATATTTACATAGATATACCCATATTATCTTATAATCCCAAGAAATATTTACATGCCATAGTAGTTTTGTAGTAAATATCACATGACCATCACATAAACCTAAGAGTTAGTAAGAAAAACTCTAACGACTCGATTGTTTAGCTAGTTTGATTCTCACTCCCCCAATGCACTTCAAAAAGAGACTAACCTTAGGATAGTTATAGCATGGTACCTCAGTTAATGCTTGCAAGAAAATCTATAAGGGTACAAGCAACCAACAGCTTAGTAAGTCGAGACAGAAACATAACATTGCATAATAAACATAAACAGGGTTTTCAAATAACTAATTAAATGCAATGTAACATGCAAATGCCATCACACAACATGGTCTGATCGGTTGTGAAATTAGAGTAATTTTACTCGTTCTAATCTGAGTTAAAGAGTTTCAATGTTTATGCAATAGCTCACAACCAAACCCAAGTTTGTGCAATGAAGACACTGCTCCCCCCCATGACTATCCTTCAAACCATTACTCTCATCCTTACGACGACCTCCTCTCCCATCATTTAGTTTAGTTAAGGATGAAAAAAAAAAACCATTATGCTATCTAATATTATCTTTTTCAAAAGTATCTGTATTTGGTTAAAGAATCCTAACTGTCTCATAAAGGGTTGCAATGCATGTCTAATTGGGGTATTTAGGTCAATTATAATTAAGTTCAGTTTAGGGTGACCAAATAATCTCACACCACTCAATTCACAACAAACCATCACAATACGTCATCAATATTCAATAAGTAATTAGATACACACAAGCACAAGTACATATAACTACCTACAAGCACAATCACATACAATCCTAAGCTTCCGAGTACTTTAATATAGTACTAAAAAATATAACAATGTACTATATTGAACCCAACTTACCTGAAATTCTTGGCACACTCACTCGACTTACTGTAAGTCAACTCGTCTCCACATGTTCTATAATATAAATAACTTTTTTAGTATTTATATCCTTAGGACATACAGGCTTTAAATTATGATTTGACTCAATTTTCCATATATATATATATTACTTATTACGGATTTATTATAGACTAATTTCTAAATCTATTTTCGATTTAGGTTCTAATTCAGTTTTTTATTATGGGTGTTATACGTAAACCTTAAGAACTTGTTTTGAACCATAATGTAAAATTAATTACATTATACTTAGGTATCATAAATATCGTATTTGATACCTAATTAGTATTCTAGTCTGTATGATACACTCTAATCCCAATTTAACTGTTGAATTTACTCCTAAATTGAGAAAAATTTACATTTTTCATATCATTACCTAAATTTAAGTTTCATATCAAATTTATTATTATTATTATCATCATCAATTTTAACCTAATATTTCTACTTATTACAGTTTCAATTTTATATATTATTAATTTACACATAATCACTACATAATACACATAATAATTACATCTAATATTCTAAATAGTACAAATATCAGACTACATTAGAAACTGATATCGTAAAACACCTAATTATACACTAAATCAGTATTTTTATCAATTTTCCATTAAATTACCAAAATAAGCCTAAAATAACTCTTTTATATATCATTTTAGGGCCTAAAAATTATCTAAAATTTTCAAAAATTAATTTCTAAAAAATCTCTTCATGGCACTATTTTAAATACTCTAAATAGCCTATACAAAAATTTTGTATACAAAAATTTTGAATTCAAAACTATACTATTAAGGTCATTTATTTTTAAATAAAAAATAAACTTGTATTTCAGGATTTCTTAAACACTGTATATTTCTAGATCTAAATTCATCGAACTGATATTTTTCCCTAAATATATATATATATAAACCTCAAAATATAGAATTTTATAATTTTCTAAACATATTTACTATTTTTACTAAATTAAACAAAATTAGATTAAAAATCGAACTCACCTATCTGATCAACTTTCAGCCACGAATGGTGGCTCCAAGCATATCAACTGAGAGGGATTATGGTGGTAGTAAAGTGTGGTGGTGGCAACCATCCTTCTCTAAGTGGTCGTTAGTCGTAAGTTCTCTCCTAAAGCCTTAATTACACACAATTTTTGCTTCTTTTTTTTTATAAAAACACTTAATTCTCCTTTTCTAGTCTCTCTCAAATTTTTCTAAACTCATAACATGTCCAAATGAATTCCAAAAGAAGCTTTTCTAATTTATAGGCTAGTTTAAGTATTTCTTTAATTTTCCAGGTGATAAATGTCACTTATCTTCTTTTATTTTTGCTTTCTAATTTTCCTATTTTGATTGTTTAATTGTGTTCTTCTTAATCCCAACTTTCCATGACCTGATTCTGGACATTTCCATACTTTTTCTTAATTTTCCTAATTTTTTCTTTATTTTTTCATAATTTTCTTTAATTATTAGTATTATTTTAGCATATTTTAAGTAATTTCGAGTATTTTTTCCTATATGTAAATACATATATAGTACAAGTTAATACTCCTAAATATTATTTATGTTATTTTATAATTTTTAATGTGTATATAATGTATCTCTATTAATTCGTTAATTATCGAAATTCGTTTTACATGTTTTCGATAAATTACGAATAATATGCTTATAATTAAATATTATAATATTTAATTATTTTATTACTTATTTTCAAAAATTCAAACTTACGGGATCATTTTTACTAATATTTCTAATTTCGTCATAAAATTTAAACTCAATTGGATCACTTATTCGATTGCACCAAATTTTACGTATCCACTCTAAATTTCTGATTTCAGGGTTTACAAGAAGCAGCTAGCTTATCGTCCCCTTCTTTTTTGAGTTTAAAACAACATATAAGGAAAGAAGTTCAAACAATTCACCTTACTTCCATTTCTCAAAGCATTTGGTTTGGAAAGATGCATTAATCTAAATTCTTTGATCACTATTTCGCTAAACATTTTTGTCCTCCTACTACTATGAAATTGCCTCTTCAATTACCAAACCATCTCACCTTATCTTATCTTCTTCTTCCCTTCCCTCTTCCTCCATCATTTCATCTTCTACAACCCCTTTACCTATAAAAAAACTTACTTAAACAAAATTGTCTAGGAGAGGTGAACAAAGGCTTTGATATAACTATGATAAGAAATATCATTGAGCACAAATGTAACGCTAAATTTCTCTTATTTTTACAAGATGATGATGGACACGACTAAGATATAGGTTTAAATACATAATAAGATGATCGTGCACATGAGTTACAATAAGAAGATATATGCACAAATAGTTATTATGCTATATTTGACCATAACACTCTCGAGATCATTCGTTTTTGAGGCGCAATCAATGGTTAGCCTCTTTCTATTCTAGAAGACTTAGGCAGCATTGAAAATTTTGTATAGAACTTCATTGTGAAACGTTATGGTCTTATTATAATGCCTACCTTTTGTTTTCACATGATGATTGGCAATGGTAGCAAACTGGCTTGTTATAGACAATGTTTGGATGTTTTTATCATGATACAAGGACTTCAATTCCATATGCTTTCTATGTTATTCCTAAAGGGGCTAATCTTGTTCTTAGGCAACAATGGTGATGGGAGTCAAGTCATTGGACCATTAATTCGAAGGCAAGCTTGAGGCTTCCAAAACCTTGTGTTGAATATAGCTAGACAAAATGGGCGTGATGATGTAAATAAACAACCATTTGACAATATAGGTATGAGAATATAGATAAAATGAGCAGTCTTTTTTGGAAGTGCTTTTTATATAAACTTTTTTTTTTAGTTAAGTATTTAACATGTAATGAAAAATAGTTAGTTTTACAAGGGAAAAAAATTATGTCTATATATTTATAACAATGTGATGATTATTTTCCAAATAACATATCAATGTGATGTTTATCTTTTGAATTTTTATATTTATTTATTTTGATTGTTTTAAAAAATTATTCAAACCGTTGTCATGTGCATTACACAAGCCTTTTAACTAGTATTTAGTATTTTTATTTCTACTTAGTCTCTCAAAATTTTATTTATTTATTTAAATCTTTAACATTTTGCAACTTTTATAAAATAAAACTTTTATTAACTCCATTGAATTCTTCTTCCATCATTAACACGTGTCAAATTCTTATTGGTTCTATGTAAATAATATAATGTAATAAAATTGTTAAATATGTGTAATTTGAAAGTCCTTTTTTTTTTCCTCTCTCTAAATTTGGTATTATATTTGCCTTTTTTCTAATTATATTGTGTAATTAAATCTATTTGATATTTTTATTTAATTAAATTAATTATTGTGTATCATACGTATAAAGGATAGATAATAAACTTAATGGAGTTAATAGAAATCTTAATTTATAATAGTTGGAAAACGTGAATGAATTAAATAAGTAAGAAAAAAGTTGGTAATCGTTGCAAATTAAACACATACTTTCCTTCTTTTTTTTCTTTGACATTACCCTTATATATTGTTGCCGAGGTCTATGTAAAAATAAGATCAAATAATGATAACAGTAAACTGATTTCGTCAGCATCTAGCTTTGCAAAATTGAAGTAAATTGCCACGAAGTAGTATTGTTATTTCTTCAGTTATTTTAAAATTATACAGTTGGAAGGGAAGTTGCTTCAAAGTAGCCAAAGTGTATATGTTAGAAGTTTATAAAGATTGATCTGGTGTTATATGCTACACGTATAAATATATTTACAATCAGTTCACTTCAATGAATGGAACGAGGGAGAGATGTAATTGAAAATTTTAAAGAATGTAATAAAGATATAATACCCATTACTTTGTTTAATTAGAATAATAAACAACATAAAAATAGATACGTGATAAAACTTTAATGACTAAATTACCCTTAATCCATTTTCTTTCTCAAATAATTCTAAAGTAATAAAAGGTGGTGATGGAAATCGACTGTGAGAGTGGAGGCAGTGGTAATAGTCAACGGCAGTTGCGAACGGTAATGATAGCAGTAGTCGATGGTGGCAGCAATAACAGTGGCAATGGCGATAGCGATGATGATAACGGTAGCGATAGCGATAGTTGATGGTGGTGACGATGATTGGGGTAGCAGCTTGGTGGGTGGGGGTAGTTGTAGCGATGGTGATGAAAACAGTGATGGTGATAATTGTGGTGATTAGAGGTAGTAGTAGTGATGGCAACAATGATGGGTAACGGTAGTGATAGCAACGGCAATGACGACGGCAACGGTGGTGGTGATGGGTGATGTGTGATGGGTGATGATGGTAGCAGCAAGGTAATAGTAATGATGTTAGTGGCAATGATGGCGGTAGCGGTTGGTAATAACAATGGCAGTGATGGTAGGTGATAGTGGTCAGTAGTTAGTAGTGGTGGCGATGGTAGTAATGGTGGTGGTAGTGGTAGTTAGTAGTGGCAATGGCAATTATGATAGTAATCATCATTAAATTAATATGAAGTTATTTTTGGAAAAAATGTGAAATTTTATGAGAAATCAAGATTTTTTTATTGAATCAAGGAATCTCTATTTCTCAAGGATTTACAATTCGAAGACAAAAAAATGAAGTAAATGCTGTAATAAGAAATAAGAGAGTAATTGAATTCCAATTCTCTTTAAATGCATGAGGCATTAATGTTAAGTACTAATAAAACTAGGTTAAATGAATGAGGCATTAAGTAAACACTGTAATAAAGAATAAGGGAGAAATTGAATTCCAATTCTCCTTAAATGAATGAGGCATTAATGTTAAGTACTAATAAAAATAAGTTAATTATAAATATATGATATGTGTTTTGTAGATTTGTAAAGAGGTGACATGTGAATTTTTTTTTTTAATAAAAACATTAACCCATGCTTGTTAATTTTATGTTAATCTTATTCAAGGGGATGTGGTATTTTTCCACGAGTCGATAAATTATTTATTTAAATAATTAAAATAAATAATATCAATAAAAAAATCGAAAAAAAAAAATGGCAAAAAAAGAAGTAAAATATTATCTATCAAAACTCACCCCGCACCCACCACCACCCCGCACCACCACC
>JAMXBB010000005.1:12994494-13046375 GCA_024138015.1 Lumnitzera littorea
CACACACACACACACACACACACACACACACACACACACAATGGTCGTTTATATGTCTCCTAACCTTAGGATAACCAGAAAGTGGCTAAATATATTAGTGGATCATCAACCACCACTAAAGGTGGTTGTAAGATCCCCTAGGGTGATCATCGGTCACCTACCAACGTTAAAAAAAGAAAACGACAAGATTTTGACTCTTCAAGTTTTTGAGCATTTTTTTTTCTTTTTTTTTTTTTTAATTTAGGTCATGGTGATCGTCGTTGCCATCATCATTATCGCCACCACCATAAGGAGTCCCTCTATTTAGATTGCACGACCTATCTTTAATAGTAAGTTGTGATTTACTTTTGGATTCAATGGCTTGTAAGCAATCATTCTAAGTCTACAATAGTCACTATGGATGTTTTTTCTTTGAATTTTTCTTTAGTTCCTTTATATTTTCTATTTTATTCTTTTTTTTAACTTACTTTATGTATTTTTGATAAATTTTTATTAATATTTTTTAATTAAATCACTTATATCAGTACCAACCAGTAAGAGCTTGACATGTGTTTGAATTTATAATTAACATCGTATTTGCAATTTACCTAATAAAATGTGAACATCTGTCTATATAAGCTGTTTAGATTGCATGATATGGACCCTGTGAAAGGAGTGCGGCCAGTCCTTTGTGCCTAGAGACATTTTGCTTCTCTTACATTACGACTTTTTACATCTACTCCAATAACTCCAAGATGGATGATTTCTTCTATCTTAGTCATGATAGTCCTGTATTCAGTTTCAATTCATCGGACTTTCCAGACATGTTGCCTCATCATAAATCCTCTTCCTTGAGCTCCCTGATGAACAGCGACTTCGTTGATTTTGATTCATCTCGGTGTTTCAGTCATGAAATCACTCGAGATAACATGTCGGTGACGGGATCTCATCATGAACCTGCTGTAAAAATTTGTGATGCCGGCACCGGCTACAAAGACGGCGGTGCTTCTCAAAGTACGGTAAGTCACCATACAATAATGGGAGGGGTCATTAGCAGGCCGTGCTCACTATAATCGTAAAAAGCCTAAAATTGTAAATACTTACTCTCTCCAATATTGACTGTACACCTTGCGAAACGCATAAAATGGTAAGATCTCACTTTAATTGGCCTTTCAATAATTGCTAGAGGCACCCGTTCACATTTCGGTGATAATGCATATCCGAAATCAGCACTGATTTTTAGGAGCCAATGCTCCTAACATCTATCATCTCTGTATAATCGCGGATCGAACTCTGAGGATGTTCCTCGATTTTCATAGGTGGTGACATTATAAGATGTTTGTACAATAAGAAGCTGATCTTCCCTCAAAATCTGATTACAGATGTCAAGAGATGGTAATGATAATGAGAAATGGAAGCAGGACAATGGAGTAACCATGTGGAATGGAGAGAAAGAGAGATCGTCAAGGCGAGCTGCAGGTATTGACAACAAACAGAAGAAAGCAATTCAAGAGTCGCAACCCAGGACAAGGGTGAAGAGAGGTCATGCTACTGATAGTCACAGTATTGCTGAGAGAGTAAGTATATATCTAATCTAATCTACTCACTACTCTACACTACATATTTTCACTCACCTAACCTCTAAAAACACAGTGAATTTCACACCATCAGCAGTATTTTTCAAAAATTTCGATGTTTATTCCATTCAATTTGTATGTATAATATTAATCAAGTTCCTTGTTTGGTTTTTGGCATCGTGTATCGGTTAAATTTAGGAAAGAAGACAGAAAATAAAATCAAGAATGAAGCTTTTGCAATCTATGATTCCAGGGTGTGACCAGGTATTTTATTTACTCTGGTCTTTCCGTCTTAGGTGTGTCATTCATCTTCCTAAACTGATTAACACTCCTTGTCTATTCTTTTTTTTTTTCGATGATCATCATGAGAAGATAAGAGGCAAGATTCAAATCCTGGATGAAATCATAGGATACATTCAAACACTACAAAATCAAGTGGAGGTAAGAAACTTAATGCCGACTCCTTTCTAGTCTTTAACTCAATGTTTTTTTTTTTTTTTTTTTAATTCGTTGACAATCATTTAATATGATCCTACATATTGTCATGTACTTCCAGATGCAAGCAGAAGTGCTTGCCTTTGTTAATCCTATGCTAAGTGATTTCAAGGAGAATGTCGGGACGTCCGCACTTTCAGCTGAGGTAATTACTTCATTATTCCATGTACTTAGTCTTCATCCACAAAGAATTTTAGGGTATAATATATATCTATCCACTTTAAAAAAAAAAAAAAAAAACTTTACATAATTACAAATATATAAAAAAAATTATCAAAAACTGATGTTATGCTGCATTGCGATATTACTATTTGTATTAATGTTGCATTTTCAAAATGCAATATAACCACGGTACACAAAAGTTAACATCGCATCTTGAAGATACAACATAGATATTATACTAATATCATATTTTAAAGATGCTATATTAGTATCACACCCCATTTTAGAAGAGTCATAACAGTCACACCGTATAAACCAATCTAAGCAAGAAGCTATCCCCTTAGTTACTAACATAGGTACAATACACACAAGATGAACTATAACTTAACCAACTTTAAAGCAGTCAAATGAGTACCTATAGTATATAAGTCTTGTGGACTAATACTTTACAAAATATATTTTCTTATATTTACAGATAGATCAGTTATTATAAACAACTTTATATACATAAAAAATTCTAGAGTTTAAAAAAAAAACTATACATTTTCCATAAAAAAACTATATGACATATATAGACATAACAGTGAACCAACGAAAACTATAAGGCTTCCCAAAAATATCTTATAATCTCCCCATAAAAGAAAAACAAAAGTGACATAAGTTTCGATCTGTTCATCAAACTTCACCACTTTACCCCCTAACCTATTGAAATTAACTTTTGGATAACTGTATTAAGGCATCTTCTGGTACCACTTTGTATCTGCAAAACAATTTATTGGAATGTAAGCTTACCTAATTCGGTAAGAAGGAATAGAGTCATAACAGTACATTAGCAAATATTGTTGCTCAATTATTAATTAAATGCAAATGCAACAAACAAATGATATAGCATCTTCTAATGTTTAACCATTTGTGAAGTCAAAGTAATTCCATCCATTCTAACTTGGATTTCGAGGAGTTTCCCGCGACACTATCGGACTAAATCTGGACTTGTGCAATAAAGACCTTTCTCCTCCATAGATAACATTCAAACCATGGTTCCCAACCTTACTACAATCCTCTCTCCTATCACTTAGTTTGTTTAAAGGTAGGAAGATAATCATTTCTACCATTCTCATCAAAATGTCAATATTTAGTCTGATAACTTAATTGTTACCCCTATTGAGTTATCAAGAATGTCAAGTTAGGTCTTTAATCAATTCAAGATTAGTCTAGATTATCAGGTAAGCAACCGAGTTCATACACACAAGATATGATATATCAAATAGAAAGCAGCACCTAAAATTCAACTCCTAATCACTACTCGGTACCATATGCATATACATGGTACACACATGTATAATCTAATCACAATCACAATCACAAACAAGCATTCTTACTCCTCTAACTATCCGGACATGATACTTTAATATGCCACTAAGCATAGATCCCAACTTACCTATACTTTTTAGTAGTTACTCTTGACTATGGCCTCCTTGATCTTCAATCACCCCTAAAAATACACAATAAATTAGTTTTTAAGCCTTAATTCATTGATCATTAGTTTGATTTATATGTTTTTGGTTGTTTAGTCATAAATTTTATAAGTTAATTTCACTTAAAAATCATGATTTCATAACCAATTAATAAATTTTTACAAATTGCCTTAATCAACCAAATCCTCTAAGCTATCATTTGAGTAGACTTATTGCGGTTTTCTTTAATCAAAATCCTCAGATCTAGGTTCTGAGTAGTTTTCTTCAATCAAAATCCTTTAAGTTTCCTTTTAGGCCATTTAGGGTTTATTTATTATACCGATTTTATCCTTTGAGACATCATCTAAACTCTTCCAAGGTAAGGCCTTATTACAATATCCTCTAACTAATTCTCTACTTCCCATGTTTTCACTTTTACTTAATAATTTTTTTTTGCCTCTAATCTACCTTGTGAATATCAATTTTGTACATTATTCATCCTCAAAATTCTTTGAGTTATCATCTGCTCTCAACCAAAATCCTAAATTTAGCTAATTTACTAACTTTTCTTTTAAGTTATAATTATAAAATCAAATGAAAATCAACAATAACACTTCAAACAACCCTTCCTCAGTTTCATTACTTCCTATAACTTCATTCATTGTATCATTATTCATCAATTGTCTCAAATTTACTAAATTAGTTAAATATCAACTTCACTATTTAAGGCCAACTTCCACTTCTCATAACTTCTCACCTTCTCAATCAATCCCAACCACTCCAAAACAATTATACATACTTCAAATATGATTCAAACTCAGTATCTAAGTAAGATTATGTAGAAAAATTATATCAATTTTTACTAAATACACCATTTTAAGTATCATTTTAAACTCAAAAATCAAATAAAAATATGATAACTAATATCACAAAAAACTTTGACATAGCAAATTAGTATTAACTTAAGATAGTTTATAAAAAAAATTGAGATAAAAACTAAGTCATTTACCCAATTCATTTCAACTTTGAAAATTATTTAATTTCTTCAATTTTTTAAGGACATATATATTAGCTACTAAATTTATACGAATTGATATTTTTCTTAGGTTTTATACACAAAAATCTGTAAAAATAAAAATTTTCATAATTTTCTAGGCATTTTTAGTTATTTACATAAAAACGGGTCAAAAATAGAACTCACTAAAAAATTGGCCTCTAGCCACCAGTGGCTCCTTCCTCCTTATCGGCAGCATTAGGTAGCGAGTGTGGCTATTGTTGGTGGTGGTGGTTAAGCTCCAACAACCCCCCAACCTTTCGTGCCCTCCAATGATCAGATTGCACCTATTTTTTGTAATTTTTCCTAATTTCCTTCTTTAAATTACCAAATCCATAACCTAATTTTCCTAAAACCTAATTTTCGTATACTATCCAATAGAGAGGATTCATGTATTTTTAGGATTGATTTTCTTGCACTATTTGATTTTCTTTCTCTCCTGAATTTTCTAAGCTTAAATATCACTAATTCTTGCATGATTCTTTGCCACACTAACTAAACATCTGTCATGGAGAATTACACATGTCTAAACTGTAGATTCCCAACTGCCTATGAATTTTTTATAATTTTTTAGTGATTTCTTTATTAATTTCTTAAGTATTTTAGCTTAAAATGCATATATTATGGTATTTTAACTAAATACAAGCATACATACATACTTAAAAATTACACACGACATGTATGTATATATTATATATGTTATTTTATATCCCACATAAATTTTATTACATATATAATTTATCTTTAAAAATTTATAAACTAACAAAACCTATTTTACGCGATTACAACGAATAATACTTAATATAATTAAATTGTACTATTTTAGCTATAGTATTATTACTTTGTTATATTTTTAATATCCGAGTTCATGGAATCTTCTCATCTAATATCTTAAGGTTATACGTAAATTTTTAAATTAGTCGGATTAGTTACACAGATATGCTAAATTTACCCATTCGATTCCTATTTTTCAAACACAAGGTTCACAATTAGTATAAATAGTTATGTTGTATTTTAAAGATATAATATAGACTTGTTATTTTGCTAATTATTTTTATATAATTTATATTTTGACAATTTTAAAATTTTTATTATAAACAAGTAATTTTTTCAAGAATTTCAACTTGAATCCACCGGAAAACACAAAATTGTCGAGCCTTAACAAACCATGTCTATCTAATATTTGAATAATTCGAGCATAATATCCACTCATTAAATAGCTCAGCACAATCAACAAGCTGAGTGGACGAGTTCAAGTAAAAATCAAAGTCAATATAGAGCGAATTTAGCCCCCTAATTATGTAGTAAAACCCAAAATCCTTTTGAAGATAAGGTAAAATCCATATCAATGATCATTCATTTATATTATTCGTTCGTGTTTTGTTTGTTTACCAGATGTTACGTAGATCCATCCATATGGGTTCCTCATCAGATGTAGTGGCTCCTAATTCTGCTATTCCATTGCTTCAAGGAAATTGTGGTTATAATCCTCAGTTAATGTCCCAGGTACGTTAACCGTGTGCCTTCATCACTTTATTTGCTATTCTTCTTTTTTGCTGCAAGTCCATTGAGAAGTGCATTGTTCACATATTACACATATATCTATTCATGGTGTAATATTTATATTTATATAATTTGAACGCATAAATATTACATTTCATGTAAATTTTATTTTACATATTAAAAATTATCAATTATAATATAATAAGCAATATATACCGGCAGTAAAAATAATAACATAACTGCAGTAATAAGTAATATGATCACATATTATTAGTTATTTACATATTTTATTAATTCATGCCCTCATTATATGTGATAGATGTTACAATATAACGATAAGATCCCCATCCCCACCACCACAGCTGCACCCCCACCACAACACACCCGCGGGGACGTCGGCACTTTTTGTTTTTGCTATCTTTTAATGAGAAAATGGTGAAATTGGATGAGAAAAACATGAAGTTGAAAGTTTAAAACGTGTCCAAGTCCTAATTTTGAAAGCGAAAAGAGCAAATTATATAAATTTCAAGAGAGACCGTACAATTTATCACCAAAAGTGGGAAGCACTCGCAAGATATCAAAAGTAACGTGGGCTGCCACGGAAATTTACATGTAAATAAAATGTACCCCTTTCTGTTTGCATTAAGCCCATAGAAAGAATTTTTGATATGCTGATTTTGATCTTTCTGGAAGTCACGCGAGTTATCAATAAATTTATCCTCCTTATCTGGTTTGCGTTGAGCCCTTAGGGATATTATTGTTTGATTTGATTTTGAACTTTTCGGTTATAAACTTTTCTTCAAATTTAGCCCTTAAACACATAATCAACAAATTCAAGTCCTTCTTCATATAAATAGTATAAATTCAAACCTTAAACTATATTCAACAATATTGAATCCTTCCTAACATAAACAAAACAAATTCTAAGCATACTTTATTATTTCTTTTTTTTTTCTTCTAAATTAGTTGGTTGGTAAGTGATTGTTTTACAAAGCATCTAAGTTAATATATGACTTGTTACTGAGACCGAGACTCATTAATAGAAGATGTTTATTTGGAAATAGATTTTCTTGGAGTATGTAATGGCACGTATGGTTAACTTTAGAGGGGTAGGATATGATCATTCTTAACTATATATAATATATATTTATGTTTGGTTAGCAAAATAGTTATTTCAATAATTGTTATTGTTACAAAATGAGGAATTATAATTACTTTATAAGATAACAAAAAATAGCCATTTGACCTTTTCTAGTATAATTTTGTTCTTACTATAAAACTTTAAAGTAACCATAAGGAATAGTCATTATAATTCTTTGTTTCATTTCTTAAGAATTGCAATTTTATTTTTACCCCATCTCATTCCATAAACCATTGTGCCATTAATATATCTAGTAGTGCATAAAAGTTCAAGTGTATTTTCTATTGATTTATAAATTTATAGGATATTAGAGTCTACACATATAAAAAGGTGATTGCACATCAATCAAATTAAATAACCAGTGTTAGGAGGATTTAACTATTTATACATAGGAATGTTAATGTGTGTCATTATAGGGTACCCAATTATCCTAGAGGGTACCTTATAGGATTTTGAGATAGGTATTGAGTTTAATCTTAAAATCTTATAAGGTTTTAGATCAAGTTTCAGAACTAAAATAAAACTTAATAAGAAAGCTGATCTTGATAAAAAAATAAATAAATGTTACAAAATCGCTATTATGGATTATGCATGTACTAAATGGACACGACGTAAATGCAATACTCACTCACCTCTCGTAGGAAAAGAACCTAGCCACACTTCATAGTCGCTTCCATTCGTTCATTATTCAATTTTGTCTCTCACTTCCCAAACTCAATAACTTAAACGTATAAACCCAACACTCACTCATCTTGGTTATGTGTTGTAGCTTATTTGATGTATATAATCTCCAAAGAAAGTCATGATTGCGTACAATGCAAAGGAAAGTCAATAAATCAATAGTATAAACATTACATGACTCCAAAATGATCATTTGTCATTATGGGAACGAGTCTAGTAGGGTCATGGGTTCATTAAAATTCTACAGGGATAAGTTTAGAGTATTACATAAAAATCACATATGGGGTTTATAGAAGGGCTCTAGAAATCTCTTTAGAGTGATAATATGAGTATTGGTTTTGCAAAACCCATCTCAAATCCGTCAATCCTTACTTATACATCAATCATGTTAATTCAAATTCTTATAATTTCTAAAAAGGAAGAGACCAATGGGGTTTCTATAACATTTATTTTTCCTATCAAGGTCAGGTTTCCACCGATACTATTAAACCACTAACATTTTGAAATCAAATGTTATATCTGTGTCAACAAATTTAACGTCAATACATGTCACATTACATAGCAATTTTGATAGATAGACAAATGCGTTAAAATGAGAGTATTTTACAAACTTACACCCTACATGCTCAATAAATCTAGGTTTCTTTTTCTATATAAATGGCACATATTTAGGCACTTCCTTTATTATTATTTATTTTTTTCCATTTGTAATCACATATAGTTTATGTGCTTAAGCCATTGATTTCAAGCTTTTAACTGAGTTCCATTTCCTTGCTTGCAGGACTCGATGGACATCAATTTTACCAACAACTCATAAGAAATTACAATTTTGTTATTTAGCTAGAAATTTTTTGTCTACAAATTTAGTTCAAAGGGAGAACATTATTCAAAATTGCGTCAACAAACAACATTAGTGATGATTCCAAATTTTTTTTTCCACGTTGATCCCTGATTGGATGACTCTTATGTGTTTCATCCATAAAAGAGTTTGTAATTCTTGCATCGTAATCGTAGAGAGCAGTTTACCATAGTTTGGACTTTGAACTTTTGAAATTCTAATTTACTGGCAGTGTTACTTAGTGCTCAGAGAGGGTACAATTGCATTTACTTCAATCATTTTTCAGATATTAAGAAAACAACGATTAGACACAACCTTAGATTAAGAACAACGAATATGATCTACTCTACAACTATGATACCCAATGCAAACTTTATTCAATCCTCCATATAGAATAAGCTATAAGAGCATTGCTTGTTGGTTTCACCGAATCTAGTAGCCATCTGATGGAATTCCTATTCATTAAAAATTAAATAAGACTGTAGTAGCTATTATATTGTTTACTTGGACAATAAAGACACATAATGAATCAACAAATAAGATAACTCAAATGACCATATAGCCCCCATCTTCTCCTTCATCTCTTTTTTTTCCTCATGTTTTGTCTTCACAACAACAATAATAATAGCACTAATGATAGTATTTCATGGAGCCACCTTGGTTTGTTGAATCATTCACACGTGAAATAGAAACCCCAACCAAAGCCCTACACAATCTATCTCCACCAACAATCATAACTCCAACACCTTCAACTTTTCTGTCAATCCATTCAATACCCAACAAGACCTATTCTTCCCTTTCTTGGATTTCCTCATAAAAACTTGAAACAACATGATAAGGATATTGACTATTACACCTTGAAACAACAAAGTCAAAATAATCCCGCCGAGTAAACAAACTTATAGTAATAACTAACCTCACAATTCGTATCATAGGTACGATTTACACAAGGCATGCATAACTCCTTGTTTTAAAATAAACAGCCACTCATAATTAAAGATTGTATTTATATATATAACTAAAACTTTAGGTCATATTTACATAAAAATGCCCATACTGTCTTACATTCGCAAGAAATATCCATATGCTAAGGTAATCTATACATATCATACTACATATTACATAATTGGTCTAAAAACTTACGAGTCAATAACAACACTCTAGAAGGCTCAATTTTTATCCAGTTTGATCCTCACTCCCCCATAACTTAGGATCTCAAAAAGATGCTAACCTCAGGATAGTTATACCGCAACATATCAATTAGTACCTTTAAGGAAATCTATTAAGGTATAAGCAACTAACAGCTTAATAAGTTAGGTTGAAGACTCATGAATGCATAATAAACACAAACAGGGTTTTTAAACAATTAATGATATGCAATGCAATAAGCAATTGCTATCACATAACGTGGTCTGATCCGTTGTGATATTAGAGTTATTTCACATGCTCTAATACGGGTTGAAAAGTTTTCATGTTTATACAATGGCTTACAACCAAACCCAAATTTGTGCAACGAAGACACAGCTCCCCTCATGACTATCCTTTGAACCATTACCTTCATTTTTATCGCAACCTTCTGTCTTATCACTTAGTTCAATTAAGAATGAAGAAAAGAGCATTATGTTCTCTAGTGCTATATTTTTCAAAGGTATCGATGTTTGGTTGAAGAATTCTAACAATCCCCTAAAGGGTTGCAATACGTGTTTAATTAGGGTATCTAGATTAGTTATGATTAAGTACAATTTAGAGTTATCAAGCAATCTCACACCATTCAATTCACAACAATCACCAAAACACAACATAGACTTTCAGTACGAAGTCAAATATAAACAAGTACCTGCACATATAATTACCTACAAGCACGATCACATATAATCCCAAGCCTCTAATTACTTTAAAATAGTACTTCAAAATACAATAAATTATTGAACTCAACTTATCTAAAATCCTCAGTTTGCTCACTCAACTTATCACAGGTCACTCGTCTTTACGTGTCCTATAATATAAATACTCTTTTAGTGTTTATATTCTTATATTCTTATGATATATAAACTTTATGCTATGATTTGACTCAATTTTTCCGTATATATATATATATATATATTATTTATTACAGATTCATTCTATGGTAGTTCTAGAATCGGTTTTCGAATCCAATTTCGATTTAAATTCTAATTCAATTTCAACTACAGGTAGTATACGTAAATCTTAAGAATGCGGTTCGAACCATAATATGAAATTAATCACATTATGCTCATGCATCCTAAATATTACTTTTAGTCCTTAACTAGTATTTTAGCCTATACGGTACACCTTAGTCTTCATTTATGTATCAAATTTACTCCCGATGTAAAAATTTTTTATAATTACCTAAATTTAAGTTTCATACCAAATTTATTATATATTACTATTATTATTGTATTATCCATTTTAACCTAATATTTTATATCTATTATAATTCCAATTTCACATATTCACTACATATTACACCTAATTATTACATCTAATAATCCAAATGCTACACTTCTCATACCACATCAAAAATTAATATCATAAAACACCTAATTACATACTAATTCAATAATTATCTATTTAATTACTTAATTAGCCCAAAATCACATATTTTATACATCATTTCATAGCTTAAAAATCATCTAAAATTTTGAAAATTCAATTTTAAAAAATCTCCTCATAGCACTATTCTAAATTCTCTAAATAATCTATACAAAAATTTTAAACTTAAAACTATACCCCTAAAGTCATTTATTTTTAAATCAAACAAAACTTAAGTTTGCATGATTTCTTAAACACAGTATATTTCTAGGCTTTAATTCATTAAAATAAAATTTTCCCTAAATCTACATGCTTAAAAACTTTAGAATAGAAAATTTCATAATTTTCTAAGTATATTTAATATTTTTACAAAATTAAACAAAATCGAATTGGAATTTGACTTACCCGACCAATAGACTTCCAACTACTAGTGGTGGTCCTAGAAGTGTCAGCAACTTTGGCCATTGGTGGTAAGGTGTGGTGGTGGTAGTGGTAGTGGTGGTGGTGGTGGTTTGCTTCCAAATGGCCGTACGTTGTGAGTTTACTCTACAAGCCCTAATTACACAAATTTTTTCTAAATTTTTATAGAAAAACCTAATCATCTCTTTCTGAGATCTCTCAATTTTTCTTAGACTCCAAACAAACCAAAATAAGTTCTAGGTAGGTTTAGACTATTTATAGGGTTGCTTTGCTTTTTTTTTTTTTTCTTCCAATTTTTAGTTGACAAATGGCCTTATCATCTTCCAATTATGCTTTCTATTTGCCCTAATATGATTGGTTAATTTTTTTTTCTTTCTAGTCCCGGCATGCCATGACCTTATTCTAAACAAATCTACAATTTTTTCCTAATTTTTCCTTGACTTTTTTGTAATTTTCTTTAATCATTTAGGATTATTTTAGTATATTTTGAGAATTTTAAGTAATTTCGTATATTTTTACCTACACGTAAATACATATAAAGTATAAGTAAATACTACTAAATATTATTTATGTTATTTTATGATTTTTAGTATACATATAATTTATTTCTAACGACTCGTTAGTTATTGAAACTCATTTTATGCATTTCCAATAAATAACGAGTAATATATTTATAATTTGATATTATAATATTCTATTATTTTATTACTTATTTTCTTAAATTCAAACTTACAAAATCACTTTTACTAATACTTCTAACTTCATCATATAATTTAGGCTTAATCAAATACTTTATCTAATCACCATAAATTTTACATATTCCCCCCTACCCCCTCCTTTCTGTCCTTAAAACTTCTATATATCTAGATTACACTTAAATTGAATATCACATACTTTCACTAACTTGAAAGTTAGAAAAGCCATGAGTACTGCTTCATCATTGCTGCTTGCAGCTCCCAAGTAATCTCTAAGTCTAGACCTTCATTCCATTGTACCTTCACATACTCCATATCTCAATTCCTTAACTTCTAAACCTGATTATCTAGTATTTTTATGGGCTACTTCACCACTTGAAAATTCCTCTTTAACTCCACTAGCTTTATTTCCATGATTGCATTAGCATTCTAAATAAACGTTCTTAACATAGAAATATGGAATATATCATGGTAGCCTGACAAACTTAGAGGTAAAGTTATTCTATAAGATATATTACCAACCTTCTCCAGTACTTCAAATTGACTAATATATTGTAGCTCAACTTTCCTTTTAAGCCAAACCGTCTAAGTCGTTTGAATGGGCTTATCTTAACATAAACATGATCTCTAATTTCAAATTCTAATGGCCTTCTCTTCAAATCTTCCTAACTCTTATAATAATCCTAAGCTTCATTCGTTGTCGTACAATCTTAACCTTCTCACTTGTTTGGTTGATCATGTCAAGTCCAATCATGGCATATTCCTCATGATCCCAATACAATGGCGATCTACACTTTCTCTCATATAATGCTTCATAAAGTGCTATCTGTATAATTGTATGGTAACTATAATTGTAACAAACTTTATTAATGGTAAATATCTATCCCAATCACCTCTAAAATCTAGTACACAACCCCACAACATATCTTTTAGGGTTTGAATCGTTCACTCAAATTGTCCATCTATTTGCGAGTGATAAGTTGTATCAAATTGTAACTTTATACCCAAAGCTTTATGTAAACTTTCCCAAAATTTAGATACAAATCAACTATCCCAATTAGAAATAATACTTTCAAGCACACCATATAATTTTACTATCTCTCGAATATATAGCCTAACCATTTTCTCCATTGAATCACCTGTCCGATAAGGTAAGAAGTGTGTACTGTTTGTTAATCTATCTACAACAACCCAGATTGAATCATAACCAGCTTGAGTCCTTGGTAGTGCTACCATAAAATCCATAGTAATATTATCTCATTTTCATCTTGGTACCTCCAAGGTTGTAATGGTTCACTCGATTTCTAATGTTCTACTTTAACTTATTGGCATATAATGCATTTTGCCACATACTGTACTACATCTCTATTCATTCCATTCCATTCCACCAAAACATCAATTTTAAGTCTTGGTTCATCTTATTTCCTCCTACGTGCACAATATAACCCATAATGTGTGCTTCATCCAAAATTTCCTTCCTTAAGTTGGGATCTTGTGGCACACATATTCTTCCTTTAAATCTTAATATGCCTCTTTCATCCACTTTGAAGTCAAAATCATTTCCTTTGCTTAATTTCTCTTTCATTTCCATCAGATCTTTATCTTCATCTTGCTTCTGTTTAATCCTGTCCAATAAAGTAGGTTAGAACTCCAAATTCCAAATTCATTATCTGACTATTAGGTTCGCACCAGTCAAACCCAATTTTTAACTTTTCAAATTCATGCACTAATTTATGTTAGGAAGTTAACAGTTATGCAGCATGTTCATAATTCTTCCAACTCAAAGCATTTGCCACTAGATTGGCATTTTCAAGGTGATAATTTATATTCAAATCATAATGCTTATATAACTCTAACCATCACCTCTATCTTAAGTTTAACTCTTTTTAAATAAAGAAATACTTTAAACTCTTGTGATGAATGTATATTTCACACTATTGTTTATATAAATAATGTCTCCAAATATTTAAAGTTAACACTATAGCTGCTAACTTCAAATCATAGGTTAGATAATTTCTTTCACATAGCCTCAATTGTCTTGATGCATATGCAACAACTTTTTTATCCTACATCAGTATACAACCCAATCCATTCCGAGAAGCATCACTATACACACTATAAGGTTTATCCAGATGAGGTAATGTTAATACCGGTACTGTAACCAATCATTTCTTTAACTCCTGAAAACTCAACTCACATTCCTCACCTTATTCAAATTTTACATCTTTTTGGGTCAATCGAGTCAATGGTTTGGCAATTTTAGAAAAATTATTTATGAATCGTTGGTAGTATCCAGCCATACCTAGAAGACTCCTCATCTCTAAAACAATGGTTGGTTGCTTCCAATTCATTACTACCTTTCATCTTATTAGGGTCTACAAAGATTCCTTCACTAGATACGATGTGACTTAGAAAAGAATTTTTATCTAACCAAAAATCATATTTACTTAACCTAACATACAATTTATTTTCTCTTAGTTTTTGTAATGCCAACCGTAAATGCTATACATGTTCCTCCTTAGTTTTTAAATAGATTAAAATATCATCAATAAAAACCATGACAAATTTACCCAAATATGGTTGATATATGCAATTCATCAACTCCATGAATACAGCCAAGGCATTTGTCAAACCGAATGCCATCACAAAAAATTCATAATGACCATATCATGTTCTAAATGCAGTTTTAAGCACATCCTCTAGCTAAACTCGTAATTGATGATATCTCAATTTCAAGTTAATTCTAGAAAACACAATTGGACCTTGTAGCTGATCAAACAAATTATCAATGCAGGGTAACAAATACCTATTTTTAATAGTGACCTTATTTATTTCCTGATAGTCTATGTATAATCTCATGGTATCATCTTTTTTCTTCACTAATAATACCGGTGCTCCCCATGGTGAAAAATTCAGATGAATAACTCTCTTGTCTAATAGCTCTTGAAGTTGCTTCATTAGCTCTTGAAGTTCCATGGGTGACATCCGATATGGAGCTTTAGAAATAGGCTTAGTTCTAATAACTAACTTGATGGTGAAGTCCAACTCTCAATATGGACCTAAACCTAGTAAATCCTTTAAAAATACATCCGAAAATTCACAAACTACCAATATGTCTACTACTTTGGGTGCCTCTTTCTTTACTTCCATGGAAAAGACCCAGCAAAATCTCTAATCATTCTCTTCTACCTTTGTTTCATACAGTTTGTCACATATCTCCATTACAACTAAGTTCAATTTGCTTCCACCAGCCTTTCCTTGAAATACCATTTATCCATCATTTAGAGTAATAGTTTTACTTTTACATTCTACCATCGCTTTAGCTTAAATAACCAAAATATTCTCACTATTACATCATAACCCTATAAAGGTAATATTATAAGACTTATAGGGTACTCCTTGTCCTGAATCTTAATTCTACCATCGTCTACTACTTCTCAAGTCGTTACCTTCTCCCTAGTAGGAGTTCTAACTCTATAAGATGTTTTAATCTTAACCACACTAATCTCCTTCTCGTTTACAAATTTCTGACTTGCAAAGGAATGAGATGCACCAGTATCAACTAATGCAAAAGTAGGTTGTCCATTTATAAGTACATTTCCTATCACGAGTCATTCATTGTTTTCTTCTTCAACTCCTGTAATCTCCTCAATATTGTCATGGTAGTACTTCTCCATCCAATTAGCAAAATCTTCATCCTTCTCATTTTCCATATCCTCCATAGCAAAGACACGAGTAGGTGTAGTCGTGTTATCAGAACCTCCAGTCCTCTTAGCTCCTTTTCCAAACTATGGACAATATCTAGAGAAATGCCCATTTCTACCACACTTGTTACACTTCACAAGTTTCATTCTAGGGCATGCTCGTAGCATATGGTTCTGATCTCCACATTTAAATTTTTTTCTTTTAAGTTGAATACAGTTTCTTGGAAAATGATTTACACCATACTTCCAGCAGTTAACATTACCATTCTTATCATAAAAACTCAAACCAGGTGCCAACTGTACTAGGCTACTAGCTAAGTTGCTGGTTTCCTTCTCTTCTGTTTAAAACTACTAATCGCATCAGGATATGGTCTCTTAAACGATGAACCGAGTTGATAACCCTTGTTGTTTTGGACTCCACATTACTTACATCCTTACACAATTAGTTTCCAATTGTCTTGCCTTATCTACCACTTCATTATAAGTAGAGAAACTATAATCTTCTAACTTACAACACATTGTAAGGTCAAATCTAGTAAGGAACAAATCCTTTTTTAATTCAACATTATCTCTATATGAGTCAAGCGCATTTTGCAACAGTTTATTAAACTCAGTTTCATACTATGTAACTCTTATAACCCCCTTCTTAAGTTCAAATAAATCTCTCACCTTTTTGTTCTAGACATTATAAGGGAAGTATTATTTCTTAAATTCTTCCTTAAACCTCTACCAAGTAATATTATTCCCTAATTGTCTCGCTTTTGAGTCCCAACAAACTCAAACAACTAATTTTAACATAAAAGTGCTACATGATAACTTTTAGGATTCAGAGACTCTAAAAGCCTCAAAACTTCGTTTAATCTGGGTCAACCAATCATCAACTAATGCTGGCTTACCCGTTCTCTCTCAAAGTAACAATTGGCTTTTATAAACTCGGGAAGCTTATTTACTCTTGCGATCATTCCATTCTTTATTCAGGTACTAGTGGCCCTCTATTTCATATTACCAACAATCATAAGATGCTGAATCAACATTCCTTACTACCTTATCATTATATGCATACTGGCAAGTAATTGCCCAATTGGTATACCCTGGTAGTGATGGTGGGTGTATATCCTATCTATTTTATTCCCTTAGGGGTGATGGTATTCGTGTTGGAGGGTTTTGATTTCCCTCGATTCCTCCATTACAACTCCCATTTTCAGCTTCAGCCATACTCACTTAGTATTTATAACTTATAAGCTTGCATGCATATCTATTTATAAGTTATCCAATTCTTTAGTTTTATAAACTTTTCAGAAATCAGTAAATTCCTGTAATTTGTGCTTATATAAAATGTTAATAACAATATCATTTTAATCAAGGTACATAGTAGATATAAATTCCACTATTAACTTAGTTCAACCTTTACATCACTGTAGTTGATTATAGCTTCAAGAACAAAAGGTATAACTCGATAAGTTTTAAATACATATATAAGATTTACAACTCGATTACATCACTAATTACATAATTTAGTACAAACTTGATATTTACAACAATACAATACAAAAGATTATATTAAACTCTTTACAACACCTAGGCTTGAACCAAAAGCTACAAAATACATTAAAAGTTAAAAAAAAAAAATACATCAAAAGTCAAATATACATCAAAAGATCCAAGATCCAAGATACATCAGTTTCAACCAAAATTGCAACCGGATCATACCTAAAGATCTAACTAAGCAAGTCAGCCAATTGTATCTAATCTTCGTCGGAGCTATCTATAGCAACTACTTGATCCAAGAGAACCCACTCCGTATGTCCACCTATTATGTTACCTTCCTCCTCACTTGAAGATTCAGAACTTATTGATATTACTTCAAGGCTTTTAAGAATCATAATCACTTCTTGTACGTCATCATCCTCAAACTCAATAGCATCCCCATTTCCTATTTCCTCATTTTGTATAGGTTCTACCTCTCCCCATCCTCCGGTCCATTTCTTATTCTAACTATCCCAATGTCAGCAATCACTTGCATAACTGTAAGCCCCAAAGTTCAGCCAAGTAATCGTAAGATTGAACTTAGAACCCAAGGTTTAGGGCGATCGGCTAAAGGATCCGATCACACCCAAATTATAAACTATTTAACAAGATACCAGTAAAAATGACCCTGTAAACTTAAATTTAAGAAAATAAGTAGTAAAATAGGAGACTATAAAATTTTCAAATTTTAAGCATAATAACTGCTAATTACCAAAAAGGCAAAAAGTGTAATATAATAACTAATAAATTATTAGAGATAGATTATATGTATACTAAAAATTTTAGAATGACCAAAATAATATTTAGGAATGTTCACGTGCACCCTACATGTATTTACGTGTAGATAAAAATACGCGTAATTAGTGAAATAGGCTGAAAATTAAGTAAATAATTAAAGAAAAATACAAAATAATTATAGAAAAATCAGAAAAAAATCAGAAGTGGATAACTAAAGCAAGATAAGGTCGTGGCAGGTCCAAAGCTGCAAAATAAAAATTGGCCAATAAGAATTTGACAAACTAAAAGCCTAAAATCAAGGAAATGGGGCAAAATCCCATCAAATTAATGCATAATAATTACAAAATTCGTCTATAAATAGCAAGAAAAATTCAGAAGCTCATTTGGACAGATACAAATCAGAGAAAATTAGAGAGAGTCGAAAATTCGAGAGAAAATCCAGAAAAATAAAAAAAATAAGAAAAACTGTGCAGTTAGGGGTTTTAAAGGGAACCCACACCAAACGAGGAGCTGGGAGGGGACGGCCACCACCACCACACGGTGGTGGCAGCGCCCAGGCCGGCCGACAATACTACGGCAGCCCGCGGTGGCCGGAGCCACCTGAACCGGTGAGTCCAAATTCCAGCCCGATTCTTGTATAATTTTGTAAAATTAGTTATTTTGCCCAGAAAATTATGAAACTTGTTATTATGAGGTTTTATTGTATGTAGATTTAGGGAAAAATGTTGATTTAGTTTAATTATGTCTGGAAATATAGGGTCCTTAACAAATTGTACAAAACCGAGCATGATTAAACCGGAAATTAAATAGGCTTAGGGATGTAGTTTGGGGCTCAAAATTTTTCTGTAGGATGCTCATGTGACATAGAACAGTGCTATAAAGCCATTTTTTTAAAATTAATTTTCGAAATTTTTAAGTTAATTTTTAGCCCTAAAATGATGGAAAAATTGGGTAATTTGGAGTTAATTAGGAGATTAGGATGTTAATTACTGATTTGGATCTTAATTAGATGTTTAAGGAAGTTAATCTCTGCAGTGGAACCCTAATCCTAGCATTTAGGTACTAAGTATAGTTAATTAAGGAAATTAGGTAAGTAATATAAGAAATTAGTAATATGTAAAATTGTAAATTAATAAATATGGAAAAATTAGGGTTATTTAGATAATATTAGAGTAAAAATCAGAATAATATTAAATCTGAATTAAGATTGAATTTTAGGTAATTATATAAAAGAGTAAGATTTTCTCACATCGGGGATAAATCCAATACCCTAATTAGGACTAGCGTGTACCAAATAGCTTAGAATACTAAATTAAGACCCAATAGGATATTTGGAAACTCGAGCTTAATGTAATTAATTTCACATTAGGATTCGAGCATGTTTAGGATTTAAAAATCGAACCAAAACCTAATTTAGAAATTGATGCAGAAACCGAGACCGAACCCAAACCTAAACCTAAACCTAGAATAATTATAAAAGACTTAATACCTAGATAATTAGGCATATTAAACCTTAAACAAAACCTAACAATAAGCATTATAGGATAAAACGAACCTATAACAATTATATGAAAAGCTAAAACCACGTTCGTGTTATAGGGATAACCGGCAATGGCCTGAGCAGATCGGACCTCGAGTGAGCGAGCGAGGAGTCGAGGTAAGTTGGGATTAATACGATGTTGTATTTTTGGAGGCTTAAGATTATGCTTGGTTGTGCTTGCTAGATAGTTGAATGTGTGCATGTGCTTGATTATGAGTGATGCTATGATTCTCTTTGTTGCTTTAGCACATGTCGTATGAATTGTATGTAATGATTGATCACCCTAAATTGGACTTAATAAAATATACGACCAGTAATCATAATCGATCATGCATGGCAACCCGTTAGGGGATTTAGGACTCTCCGGCCAAATACCGACCCCTTCGGAAGGGATAGCGCAGGATTGCAAAATGATCCCTTCTTCATCCTCAGTCGAACTAAGTGACAGGAGAGGAGGTCGCGGCGGGGGTGAAGACAGTGGTTCGAAGGTAGTCGCGGGAGGAGCAAGGTCTCCATTATACAAGCCTGGGTTTGGTCGTGAGCTGTTGCATTAACGGTAACTCCTCAACCCGGATTAGAGTGGGCGCAATTTCTCTAATCTCACGACGGGCCGGACAACGTCGTGCGATGGCATTTGCTTGCACATGCATTGCAACTAATAAGTGATTGAAAACCTTGTTGTGTGTATGGTATAGTTTTAAGTCCTCCGTCCTAACTTACTGAGCTGTGGTTGCTCACATCCCTATAGACATTGTGCAGGTGCTGGCTAAGAAGCGGCAAACAAATACTCTGAAGCTAGCAACTGCTGGATCCTGGGGAGTGAGGAAAAACATTGAAGAATAAACACATATTTTAAGGTCTAAGTTTTTATTTTAGAATTATTTTTAATTTCCGAATGATGTAATAACTAGGGAATATACTATAGAGAAATGTTGTAAACTTTAACTGCAATAATTGAATGATAACATATATATATGATTCCTCACTTTTATAGGTAAATGATTTATTTAAATTACAAATTGTCTACTTCAAAGCGGGTTAGTTGTGGACGCCTTGTGTAGATCAGGTCTAAGATAGCGGTTGTGAGGCCAACTTCTATCTTAGGGTGGTTTACACGGCGGGGCTGTTACGACTCTGCCGCTTCGGGGTGTGACAATAACTAAGGCATGAATATCTACACCAGGTTCATTTTCATTTTCCATCTCTTGTTCCTCCTCTTCGGGTTAGGATCCTCTTCCTCCTTAACATTAGCCTCATTCTCTTGATGATTACTCTTTGTATCTGAATGGGTTGTCTCTTGTGGTTCTACAAGTGGTGGATTTTCTTATGGTGGTTCTTACATCTCAAGCGTTAGGTTAGGTTCAAGGTTATGTTCCAGAGGTATCTCTATGCCTGCTTCAATGTGTTATGGAAAATAGGGAAATCAATCAATAATTCCTAGTGGATAATGCGTGATCCTAACTAGGTAAGGCCTCCCTTCTTGGAACCTAGTTGGAAAGTATCTTAGAGGCATCATCAAGGATATAATCCCCTCTCTATCCAGCCATGTCTACTCAAAGGCCACTATGGCTACATATCTATTGTATTAGGGGCCTAGATCCATATCTCCATCCATGGCCACCGATCTTGTTAGCTATAACACATTCTATCATGAAATTTATCAATAATCTCATCAACCGTCTTGAATATGTTCCAATCAACCAACTCTAATAACAACCTCTACATCTTAACCCTATAATTGATAGGGCACTTTTCTCTGTTCTAACCAAATCATGCCCAACTAACTATTAACTCTCTCTTATAACCCTAAAATTTAACTTAGGATCAGTTAACATTCAATACACTAAATATTATACTTACTACTATTTTAGTATCCTTAATACAATCTTTTATCACCCACCTAATACTACCCACTCTCAATGCGATCCTATGATATCTATTTCTTTTAAGTTATGACGCTTCAAAGCGAGTTCACTAGAACTACACTCTGATACCAACCGAAAACTGTTACGCCCTGAAGCGATGAAGTTACAACAATCCCACTATGTAAACCAATCTATGGTAGTAATTGACCTCACAGTCTCTATCATAAGTACGATTAACACAATGTATCCATGACTCCTCGCTTTAAAGTAAATAATCACTCTTAATTAAAGGTAGTATTTATATATAAAACTAAAACTTTAGGTCATATTTACATAAAGATGTTCATACTGTCCTACATTCCTAAGAAATATCCACATGCTAAGGTAATCTGAGAAGTATCATATTATATATTACATAATTGGTCCAAAAACTTAAGAGTTAGTAACAACATTCTAGAAGGCTCAATTTTTATCTAACTTGATCCTTACTCCCCCATAGCTTAGCATCTCAAAAAGATACTGACCTCAGGATAGTTATAGCATAGCATATTAATCAGTACCTGTAAGAAAATCTATAAAGGTATGAGCAACCAACAACTTAGTAAGTTAAGTTAGAGACTTATGAATGCATAACGAACACAAACAGTGTTTTCAAACGATTAGTTATATGCAACACAACAAGAAAATACAATCACACGACATGGTCCTATCCATTGTGAAATCAAAGTAATTCCACCTGCTCTAATTCAAGTCGAGGAGTTTTCATCTTTATGCAATAGCACACAACCAAAATTATGTTTATGCAATGAAGACACTACTCCCCCCTTAACTATCCTTCAAACCAATGACCTCATCTTTATCATGATCTCCTCTCTTATCACTTAGTTTAGCTAAGGATGAAGAAAAGACCAATATGCTCTCCAGCGCTATCTTTTTCGAAGGTATCAATGTTTGGTTTGAGAATCCTAACAATCCCATAAAGGGTTACAATGCTTATCTAATTAGGTTATTTAGGTTAGTTATGATTAAGTACGGTTTAGAGTGATCAAGCAATCTCACACCATTCAATTCACAACAATCATAAAAACATAACACAGATTTTTAGCACAAAGTTAAATACATGCAAGCACATGTATATATAATTACTTACAAGCACAATCACATACAATCCTAAGCCTTCGTGTACTTTAAAATAGTACTAAAAAATACAATAAAGTATTGAACCCAACTTACCTAAAATCCTCAGTGTACTCACTCAACTTATCATAGGTCACTCGTCTCCGCGTGTCCTACAATATAAATACTCTTTTAATATCTATATCCTTATGATATATAAACATTATGTTATGATTTGACTCAATTTTTTCATATATATATATATATATATATATTATTTATTATCGATTCATTCTAGGTTAGTTTTGAAATTGATTTTCAAATTTGGTTTCAATTTAGGTTCTAATTCAGTTTTAACTACAAATATTATACGTAAATCCTAAGAATGTGTTCTGAACTATAATGTGAAATTAATCACTTTTAGTCCCTAACCAATAATATAGCCTATATGGTACAGCTTAGTCTTTATTTATACACTGAATTTACTTTCAATGTAAAAAAATTTTACATTTTTCATATAATTACCTAAATTTACGTTTCCCACCAGATTTATTATATATTACTATTATTATTATATTATCCATTTTAACCTAATATTTTATATATATTATAATTCCAATTTCACGTATTATTAATTTTCATATATTCACTACATATTACACCTAATAATTACATCTAATAATTCAAATGCTACAGTTATCATACCACATCAGAAATTAACATCATAAAACACCTAATTACACACTAAATCAATAATTATCTATTTAATTACCTAATTAGCCTAAAATCACTTATTTTATACATCATTTCAAGACCTAAAAATCATTTAAAATTTTGAAAAATCTCCTCATAGCACTGCTCTACATTCTCTAAATAATCTATACAAAAATTTTAAACTTAAAACTACACTCCTAAAGTCATTTATTTTTAAATCAAACAAAACTTGAGTTTGCATGATTTATTAAGCACAGTATATTTCCAAGCTTCAATTCATTAAAATAAAATTTTTCCCTAAATCTACAAGCTTAAAAACTTTAGAATAGCAAATTTCATAATTTTCTAAATATATTTAATATTTTTACAAAATTAAACAAAATTAAACAAAATCAAATTAGGATTTGACTTACCCGACAATAGACTTCCGACTACTAGTGGTGGTCCTAGGAGTGTCGACAGCTTTAGCCATTGGTGGTAAGGTGTGGTGGTGGTAGTGGTAGTGGTAGTAGTTTACTTCCAAATGGCCATAGGTTGTAGGTTTACTCTATAAGCCCTAATTACACAAATTTTTTCTAAATTTTTGTAGAAAAACCTAATCATCTCTTTCTGAGATCTCTCAATTTTTCTCAGACTCCAAACAAACCAAAATAAGTTCTAGATGAGTTTAGAGTATTTATAGGGCTACCTTGCTTTTTTTTTTCTTCCAATTTTTAGTTGACAAATGGCCTTATCATCTTCCAATTTTACTTTCTATTTGCCCTAATGTGATTAGTTAATTTTTTTTTCTTTCTAGTCCTAGCATGCCATGACCTTATTCTAAACAAATCTACAATTTTTTCCTAATTTTTACTTTATTTTACTTTTTTGTAATTTTCTTTAATCATTTAGCATTATTTTAGTATATTTCGAGAATTTTAAGTAATTTCATGTATTTTTACCTACATATAAATACATATAGAGTACAAGTAAATACTACTAAATATTATTTATGTTATTCTATTATTTCTAGTGTACATATAATTTATTTCTAGCAACTCGATTGGAACTCATTTTATGCATTTCCAATAAATAACGAGTAATATACTTATAATTTGATATTATAATATTATATTATTTTATTACTTATTTTCTTAAATTCAAACTTACAAAATCACTTTTACTAATATTTCTAACTTCATCATATAATTTAAGCTTAATCAAATACTTTATCTAATCACCTTAAATTTTACATATTGAATCTAAATTTCCAATTATAGGGCTTACATTGACCCATGCAATCAAGTCCTAGAGGCATAACATGGCCATGTCAAAAATCATGTAACTATCAGCAATAGAGTTGAAGTGGAAGCTTGCAGCATGGCATATAAGGATGAAGACATGGCATGGATCGACAAGGAAATAGCATAGCATGTTGACCTATATGAAGGCAACGAATGCAAGACTAGCATAATCTTTAGTCACATGGTGTGTTACATAATTATCTAGGCATGAAGTATTTCTTTAGGTGTATATCTGTCAAAATTTATATTATGCATATTTTATTCAATTTGTAAATTAATTGGACAAATTTGCAACATTGATATTGAGTTGTGGTTTTTTTTTATCAGTATAATTACCTATTTGCCCTAAGATTGTTAGTAATCCTTTTAAATCCATGGAGTTAGAGTAAGTTATAGAATGTTACAAGAACCCTAATAGAGAGTACTCTCTATTCTTTAGAACTTACCAATTGTGTGTCAAATTGTGGCATCTTTCAACAAATCTCTTCAATTTATTGAATTGTACATAACATCATTTGAATAGTTGAATCATTCTTGTTATTCAATCGTACATCATATCGATTGAATATTTAGAAACCTTTTGTTTAATTCTTAATCATGAATCTATCAATTAAGAGTTAAATAAACCTTTAACTCAATTTATGAATTGGTACATCATATCCAATTCATAAATTGTTTGTATCCTTATTTTTCATTCTTTTATAAACAAGAAAACCCTAAAAATATTTCCTTTCCTTGTTTTAAACCTTAATTCCTTAAAAAGTCTAGAGTTTTATTTGTTGTATGACCCTTGATCGTATTATCTTGGTATCAGAGATGTGTTTGCCACAACTTCAACAATGGTAAGTTGTGAATTCCTCAATCTTTTAATTATTGGTGTTTTGGAAAATTAGGGTTTTATTTAAAAAATAATTGCGCAAAGATTTTTTATTAGTGAACGTTATGGAGTAAGGATGGAGTGCTTCATTGGAATCCCTTCAATGTAGGCAAGATTCATTCATCAAAAGTCAAGAAAAATTTCAATAATCATTAAGGACTAATTCTAGGAATCTTAAAGCCTTTTTACAAGATTGTAATGGTGAAGACATCATTAATGAAGATAGAGGACTAAAGATCTAGGGTTATGTGTAGGGCCGAAGGTTCCTTCATTAGATGGCTTAAGTACTCTTAATGACCTTTGTGATTAGGTAGATAAAATTAAAAGGATATTTAGATGTTGCAGTTTTAGTGACCCTATGAGGGTATAACTAGTGATTAGAAAATTTACTGAATGTGCCCAAGTTAAGTTGTCAACTATGCATTGCTTTAGGAGAGATATTGGAATGAAGAAATTGACTTCATGGGTAGAACTGAACAAAGGATGCAGAGTCAGTTTATACTTAGACCTTAACAACTTAAGAATAAAGATGTGGAGGTTGAGAATAGAGAAGGTCCTAACATTCTTGAAATTAAAGAGAAACCCATAAAAAAGAAATGCTTCAAGTGTTTGGAATATTGACACTTTGTTATTTAGTCTAAAGTGTCAAGAAGAGATTCTTGAGAAAGTAAAGGAACATAAATAAGAAAGGTAAAAATTGAATTAGAAAATTGTATAGAGCCAAAGATCATGAGTGGAAATAAGGAGACCGAATTAAAAGGTCCAATAGTGAATTCTGATATAGTTCTTGACAAGGATATGCTATTATCAACTCTTAAAGCTGATAGGGGTTACATGTATTTATGTTTTTATCTTCTACCATTATGGTTAATTCACTTTGACTTATTAATGGAAGTTCCTGGTTAAGTTAGGTACTACAATTCCATTATACTATTAGACCATATAGAATATTTATGGGTACTATCAATGGATTTATTGATTGCTATTTACATTGATGTGACATTCTTCTTACACTTGGTGATGTAGTTAGCAAGTTGATAGTATATGGTAGTTGGAGATTATATAGGCACTTTAGAAGATTGGATTTCTATAAGCTGGTGCCATAAACTCCTAAAATTTTCAAAACCTAACTATAATACTCATTTAGGTTTAATAAGACTTAAATTAAACTTAAGTAATAAAGTCGACATTAGGTCGTTAATCAACCATACGATTGAATTTTATGGCTAGTTAATGGAACTTAGATTAAAAACCCCATAATAGATAGTTGATAATTAAATTATGACATTAGAACTAATATAAGACCATATTTAAATATAATTCCTTTATATGGTGCAAAAACTAAGATATAACAAGTAAATTCTTATTTTTATTAAATTAATTAAAAGTAATGGTAAAGCATACCTTATAAATAATTATAAACAATGGAAAATAAGAGGAAAAAAAAAACGATTCCCCATCCTTCCCCTCCGTGCCATGATAAGAATGGACCATGTGGTGAACTTTTTTTTTCCTCATTTTGTTAAGCATTAAGTATTGGCTCAAAATATCAAACTAAGCTTCTAAGACAAGTAGTTAGACTTCATAAAGAAGACTTTGACCTATGGTTGCCCTAAAACATGCCATAAATTAAGAAAATCAACTAATAGTCTTTTTTTCCATTTTTGTCATCAACCAATAGAAATAGCAATGTAACATAGTCCCTTTCTTCCACCTCTTGGCCATTTAGAAGGGTTGACACATGTAGGGATAGATTTGTTGGTTGAAAACTTAGAGAAAGAGAGCAAAGGTAATATCTTGAACTCATTGCTTTTAGATTGATACAAAAATTTGTAAATTCTTTTAAGCTTTGATGTTACCAACTTGAATTTAGTGTTTCAAATTACTAGTTAGTAGTTTGAAGTAGTAAAATTGAAAATTTAAAGTAGATACTTTCCTTGCTAGTTCAACATATATAAGGAGTAGGGAAGTAACTCTTCTTGATTAAATGGAAGATCACACAACCAATATAAAAATAAGAGGTGTTAGATATCAAATCATTTGCTAAATTTAAAACCAAACACCCTTTTCCCTTACATACCATGCACCAACCTTAAGGTAAGAAAAGGACTAAAACATTGAAAACTACTAAGCCCCTTGAGGAATGAAGTTTTCTTATATATAAATACCAAGTATAAATCAAACTAGCAAGATAGGTGAAAATTAATTATTCCCTTCTTATAGCTTATATAGGGTTTGTCTTATGCATAAACTTAAACTATGGTAAATGGATGTGTAAATTATCAATTGATAGTTGATTTGAAAAGTGTAAAACCATCACTAGTACATCAAACTCGCAAAGGAATCATATGAATCACTGTATATGAAATTGAGTTACGAAAGATAAAGAAGATGCATGAATATAACAATTAAGCAAGAGATTTGACAATAGTCATGATAGAAGTTTATAAGAGCACCTCAAGTTTAAAATTGTTAAAATAGTAGTGATATTAATAAAAAGAAGGTTAGAAGATTAATTGAAGAATTATAATATATATTCCCCAAATGAGACATGAATATTAAGAGGGGATATTTGATTAAGATTAATAAGTAAAATAAGAAGTACAACTACATAATACGAATACCATATGCCCTATACATAAGGAGTGCAATGAAGGACCATCTTCAGTATTATATACTTTAGGATCTTAATAGGAGTTCAATAGCATTAGTGATCATAATACTTCACTCATGGCTAATTACCTTTATGTGAGTGATACATGGGATTCTATCACAACCCAGAGGGAGTCGAGTTATGGCAATACCGCCATTTAATACAGGAAGATCAAAATCAAGCATCATCCTTAATCAGAGGCCTTCAACGTACTGTACAAGGCATTTAACAACTTTAACTTCCTCTTGGTAGCTAAAATCAAGTAATAATCGAGCACATAATATAAAATCATGTCATCCATTTAAACTAACACAAACATAAATAGGGGTGGAGGGGGTGGTATAAGGTTTTCCCCTAATGAAAATCATACAGAACCAAAATAAGTCATTATTAATAGTCAATGCTACTTAATATATTATAGATACTTAAACAATAATAGAGAGTTCAAAAATAAGTAAAGTGTTCTTTCGAGCTCTCATCTTCTTTACACTAATCAACCCCATGCTGATGCAACTAACCTTGAGCATCCCACGACCTAGCTTTATCTAAAGATCCTGTTGCAATGATAAACTATAGGAGGGTAAGCTCAATTACTTAGTGAATAACCTTCCTATCTTACTATCAAACAATATAAAACAAGTTATTAACCAAACATATGAATACATGAACGAGCATATGCAATGAAATAGTATATACAATCTGCCGATAATTGTATACAGCTTAGTTTTTATGATCACCATTGCTTAGGTTAGGAAGTATTTAGGCACGATAGGACCCAGGTATCTACGTCCAATACAAAGTCTCTTAACAACATCATCACCCCCAACAGTAGATACGGTACGATCTCAAGCAAAAGGCAACACTCTATAGAGCCGAGTAGTTCCCAAAGGTCGAGACAAGAACATGTCATACAAAATACATCATACAATAACAATCACAATACATAATATCAATATAAATCCATCTAAGCATGATCTCTCATTTTATTGCATGGGGTTGACGCCCTTTAATTTATACTATAAGATACAATGCATGTCAATTTAATTAGAGGTTGAATATTTATTAACTCAAATTCATGGGTGCCAAACAAATATATTCAAACACTTCAATATCTTGAATTCTAATGCAGCAAGCATAGATGTTCAGAATAGCTTAGTATATTTTGCAAGTAGAATTCAACCATAGCAAACACATACAAGATCCCATATGCCCCAACATGTAACAAATTCAATTGTTACATATATTTAGATAGTGCACTAGCTACAAGCACATAACAAAGTAAAATAGGAAGTGGTATACTCACTCAACAATGACACCTAACAATCCCAATAGTCGTCGACTATGTCCAACTCAATATTCTCATCACCTAAAGAATACATTTAAAGTCTATGAATATTCTATTTGCACTAACTCCCTAGGCTTTATTACTCAATAACCTTATGTTAGTTATTTTCATAATTCAAATGTTTTTTCTTCATTTTAACTCCATTTTTCATGATCTTATAGTCATTTTCATCATTTTTTAATGTTCTTTCATTTGGTAAGGTCATTTTTGGGTTCTTGGATCAGAAATTTCTCGGTTTAGGATTTACAAGGTCGTTGGCTAAAATTGTGAGTTAGGTCACTCCAGGGTTTAGGTCTAGTTTTGGGCCTTAGGCTTGATTTTTGATATGAGACCTTATACATAATAATTTAGGCTTCCTTTTAAGAATTTTAATTAAGCTTTTTCTGCTCAACACTTTAAAATTTTAGTGTGGGCCTTGGTGATGCTCTTATGAGTCTAAATGGACCATTTTTTCTAAGTTTAAGGCTCTAAATCACAAAGGGGCCTATGGTCAGTGTCTTGAATGGGCCTTTGGGCTTAATGAGCCTCTTAATTAACTTATTCTAAGCCTTTCATCCTAAACTTTGGATCTAGTCACTTATCTAAATAGGCTTTAAACTTAGTCTTTTTAAGCTTTTTAGGCCTACATTGCATTTTAAGACCTTAGGCCTAAACCCACTTGTTTTTTTAGGCTTAAGCCTAACATTGGCCTTAAGTTTAGCCCATTTTCTTTTGGTTTATAGATTTGGTCATTAAAGTTAAGGTAATCATTAACACCATTTTCAAGTCTTTAATTATTAACTAAGCTAGTTTTGGGCCTTAGTTACAAATTAGTCGACTTAACTTAGTTAATTAAGTCCTCAATCACGCTTAACACTAAATAATCATGTTATTAAATTAATAAACTAAATTCTACAAATTTGGAGTCCTCATGGAAATGGCGACCAACAAGTGTCCTTAAGGCTACTTTTCCATTTTCATGTAACAATTATTTTAAGGTGATTTCCCTTAAGTAATTTATGTTTTTGCCCATCTATAATTACAATCATAACATAATATTGTGTAGACAAGTGGAGTAAAACTAGGGAAGTGGCAGCATGCAAATGTAGAAGGGGGTTTATTACATCATTTAGTGATTTAGTCCTTATACTAACATTATACTACACTTCTTTACTTACTAGGGTTAGAACTTCCATTAATTCATGAAAATACTATAAAATATCTAAAGCGTTGCTTTAAAATAACTAAGAGTACTTAAGATTAACTTACTAGCATTAACCCTAAAGGAAAACAATGATAAGTTGGGCCCATTCACTTACTAAAGCTAAGATTGTTGTCCTCTTTTCTCTAAGGGTGGCCATTAGTTGTGATGTGGTGGTGGAGAGAGTGGTGGTCGACGATGCAAGAGGGTGTATGTATGTATGGTGTAGTTCATGGTGGTGGTAGGTTTGGTAGTGTGAGTGTGGTGTGAGTGAGGGTAGCAATAAGGTGTGTATAACGGAAGAGAAGAGGATTTCAAGTGGAGTTGAGGGGCCTTTGAGTGAGATATTTGAGAGAGTGTTGTAAGTGTGTTTAGGGTTTAAAAAATGAAAAGGAATGAGTAAAGAAAAGGGTGAGTGGCAGGCAGAGATGAGGGAAGGAGTGGGGGACCATTTGTGGTGATTTAAGTAAGAAAGGACTTAGCCAAAAAGGAAACCAAGTACTAGATTACTTTTTTTGCCTTATTTGGAATGATCTTGTCTCCCTAGAGGACAAGATATTTTAAGGCCATTAGTGCATTTGTCCCTTGGTCCTTAATTAAGCTTAACTTGTAGTTAATTAAGTTGTAATAAAGTTGGTTATGGATTAAGGTAATTGATAGTAGTTAAGCATAATTAGGCTAGTTAAGTGTAATTAGGATACGTTTAAGGTATTGTTGAATTTTGATATTACAATTTAGTTAATCTAAGTGTCTTACACGTGTACCTAGGGTTTAATGTCCATTTATAGTTGCTTGATTCACGTTCAAGCTTGGAAATTAGGGTTTTAGTTGATTAATGTTATCAATCACTTTAAGTGTTAGGTTTAAACTTACTATTAGTGTTTATTTGTCATGTTAAGATATTTGATCATTTAATTAGGGCTTAGCAATCTTTTTACGATTTTATTATCGTTTTAGATTTTTCAAGTATTAGGGTTTCTAGGGTTTTGCTTATTTAGTTTAGGCTTTAGGGCTTTACTTCTTTTAGGGTTTTGGTATAACACTCAAAGTTTGGTCCTTTCACTTAGGGTTTTATTATTAAGTCTGGGTAATTCTAGGGAGTAGAGACTAGTCGAAGGCTTTTCCATCCAACTTCGCTTTTGAGTTACTGAAATCTCATACGGTTTATAGATTCCTTAAAGTATCTAAATGATTATTACGATTGAACTCAATGGACGAGTGAGTATCTACAATAACTATCACTTTGTTTATGCTTATAGTAGTAGCTAAACTTAAATGTTATATATATTGAATCAGTTATGTATGAGGTCTAGGTGATCTTGTGATTGATTTGGTTGCATCTATTTGACAAGCTACTTAACTGAAAGCAAAATAAGAAGTTAGATGTTGCATTTGGCTATACTTTATTGCTGAATGTCTATTGATTGTATTGTTACTAAAAAGAATTAAACATAAGCATATCGAAACGCAAGTAAAACTTATTATGCATTACACCTTTGTATTCCTCTTATACTTGCCACCAAATGTTCTATATATGATAAAAGAATGTTCTATATATAATAAAAGAATGTCCTAGGTCGGGGTTCTCTTATTTATTTACAAACTAAGTGACCTAGAGGATGATCATGTAATTAAATAAGCTGTGTTTATTATGTTGTTTAAGGCTTACATGTATCTAAAGGTATTAGTAACTAGTAAATTCCCAGTCCTTATAAGATTTCCCAAATATGGTAAATGAAGCAATAGTAGCCTTATACATTATGGTGAAGCTTCTAGAATAATAATGGTGTTATTCATTAGCTTCTAAGTAATCTATGGTGTTTTGTTGCATATAAGCTATAATATCAGGACGTAACAGGAATAGGATTCTATGGTTAAGTATGCAAATGGTCTTTTAGCTTCTAGAGTGTCAAAGTATTATCACTACTTGATACGCCGTTATTAAGGTTTAATGTTCAATAGATTCATATGAGCCTTACAGATAGAGTTCATGATGAGTGATATGAATTATTTATGGAACTTTTGGTGGCTAATATGATATATAGTGACACAGAGATGTTAGTGTGAAATCTTTAGGTTTCAAGCCACCACATTAAGAGAATCAAGCAACATTATCCATTTTAGATTAAACTTGACGACAAGATTACAAAGTTAGAGAAAGTGACATGATAAAGTTTACCCCTCAAAATGAGGTACATAAAAGGTTTAATTCAATAAAAACGTAAATTTATCGATAAACTATTATTTATTGAAAAGTCAAAAGTTAAGCTATGAGATATAACGAGACATTGTAGATATATTATTTGGCTTATAAAAATAATAAAATAGAATTCAACTATTTGTAAAGTAGATATATTATTCTCAAATATGCATGATATGTATTATATGCACAAATATTAACATGAAGCTACAAAATATAGGTGAATTACACTAAAAAATATATGTTATCATCCAAAATGGGATTGATGACTCACCAAACATCATCCAATCTAATGTGACAGCCTAAAAATAACTAGAGAAGGATAAGTCATAATCAAAATAAGGAGAAAATGCCACCGAACACTAGAGATAAGAATGAAAATCACACAAAAGTTGGAATTAGACACATCGATTGATGATTCATTAATCCAACCGATCTTGATTTGTACAATTAAGCATATTTGGACTTATTTTAGACATTTTAGAGCATAGAAGAAAATAGAAAAGAATTTTAGAGAAACAATTTCAAATTAAATAGAAATAGGAAAAATAGGGGAAGTAGTCTGGTCACTAAGGTTTGTATAGCAAACTTTAACCTGACATGGTGGGGCTTTGGTGGTCAAAGGTAGGCTACCATGAAGAGTTCGACCAACATAGGCTCGTTGACAGCAAAGCTCTAATGGCCTATTAATCATTTAATCTAATTTTTCTCCCGTAAGTTACTATTTTTACTAAAAATACCAAATGAACTTAATTAAATCTAAAAAAAATGTATTTTGAAGTTATTTTCTATAGACTTTGTTATAGTAATTTTTTTTTAATGAAATTGTGATTTGGGAATATATGCTCTTTAAGAAATGGCGGTATTTAGGTGAAAATTCAATTACCTTTTTGAACTACTATATAATGTCACTTTAAGCTAATTCTTGTTTATAGACTACTAATAACTTACATTTAATAAATAAAATAATGTTTTTAAATTAAGCATACACTTTATATTTATTTTATTTATTTTTGATAATTTTCCCTATTTTTCAATTTAAGAAAATAAAAAGCTTTTCAAATAATTTCTTGATGAATTTTAGATTAAGTGATTTCTAGATTCTGGTAATGATATTTAGAGCATTTAGCTTTGATATTGTGATTAAATTTGATTATTAAACTAATATAAGCTAATTTTTAGTAAATTAAGCCTAAAATCAATATTTTGGAAAGTACACATAATGGGCTAATTTAGTATTTTTAATTACTATACATGGGTTATATTTTTTATGAGTTTATAGTATTTTTTCATGAAATTAATCAAGTTACTTTATTATTTATTATATAAATAATGAGTATTTAGCTATATTTTGACTACATTGGTTGATAGTAAATAAAATTATTAATATTTATAATATTTACATGACTTAAGTGTGTTATTTTCATGAGGAACACTTGTTAATCGGTATGGATTTAGTAAGGTTTAATGAGTAACGACAAGCTATTAACTTTATTATAAATTAATTAATTAAGTGACTATGATAATATACAATCAAATCGAAACTACGAAATGGAATTTGATAATGTTACTTTATTGGTTAAGTTGATACCATATGATACTAACCAATGTCGCACTTGCGATGCATGTGAAAAGAAAAATTAAGCATTTTATAAAAATTGAGTCATATAAAATATAATTTCAATTCATAGGATTCTAAGATTTTATAAATAGTAATTTAATGGTGTGGAAAGATGAAAGTTAATGAATTAATTATTTTTTTATTATAAAGACACATATATTAGCTAAAAAATATATATTTTTTTAAAGGGGGATAAGAAGACTACTTCTAAAATAGTCATTCATTAATATATATTGCAAAAACAAAAGAGATAATAAATGGAAAAAAAAAAGTACTATGATATGTATATGTAACTTAATTTTTGGATCATGTTTCATTTCACAGCTTGAGTAATGTATTACACTTAAAAATTAGAGTTTTAGTAGGAAATAAAAATTCCTACAAAAAGATAAAAATTCATTGCAATGCTTGGCTACAAGAATGTCCCAATTTAAAATCCATAAGAGGGAAATCTCCTTGCAAGAAACTAATAGGAATATTATACTCGCACATTGCTTTTGTAGGAACATATCCTTAGAAAAACTCATTTTTATTTAAAAATAGAAAATACTTTTCGTAGGGATATCTCCCTACAGAAATCTTGAAATTAAAAAAAAAATGAAAGATTATATATATTTTTTAAAGAAAATAATTATACAAACATGTAATTTCATTTTCTTGTAGAAAAACTAAAATAAATTTAATCAAGATTTGGGTTTACTACATAAAATATCAAATGCAAAAGGAAAAATAACATATAATATTTAATAATATGTAAAATCAATGGATATCACTCACAATAAGTGTATTATTCGTTAATCAGCTAAAAGGATATATACATACATGTTCTATTTACAAAGTCATAACCAATTACATAAGAGTACAAAAAAAGAAAAAGTCATAACCAATTCTACAAAAATATTTCCAAGATTTATATTACTATATTTACAACACAAATTCCTCATTACAAAAGTGAAAGTATTCACTTCTTCGTTGGCAAGTTCTATGGAAATAATAACAGCAGGATGCATAACTCCACGAAAGAGGATTCCATGCAAACTATAAGAACTTGAAGAATTTATTCTCCTAAAAGAAAAAGTTCACAGATCTTTAAACACATACAACTCAAATCCTTAAAACAAACTAAACTTTAAGCATAGTAGAGAAAAGAAAAGAAAAACGACCCAAATTTCTTTACCTTCTCTTTATGTATCTTAGAGGTCTATGTATCTTAGAGGTCCCTATTGTTAGAGAAAGTCGATCGAAATAGGGTTTCTCATATTGCAGACACCTATAAAAAGTATTCTATAAAGAATTTCTAGGTTATAGAGCATATGATCGATTGCAATATTACTAATAATAAGAAAAAAAAATTAAAATATTCCTTAAAAGAAAAGAAAGAATGATTTCCATTAAATTTAAATAAGATTTCATTATTTCATAAGCCAATTCCACAAAAATTTCCTCCTTATATGTATTATGAACCCTATATCTCTTTGTATATAGCTTTAAATAGAAAAATTGCAAGGACAAATACAATTTAACTGACCCTTTTATACATTCACATCTAGAATTAAAAAAAAAAATCCCATAAAATCTAGTACAAAAAATTACATCTAATTGCACAAGTATAATTTAATAAAGAAAAAAAATAGTACTAGTACATCAATCCAAAACCACCTTCACCAAACTTATCACTTGGATTGAAATTCTTAGTAACAACAATTAATTTCTTAAAATGACAAATACTTCTATTCTTGAGCAATTATTTTCTTCTAGTCCTCCTTGTTTTTCGTCTAATCAAAACAATAAATATTTATTAAATAGAACATAAATTATAAAGGTAGAATTAAAGCGCGGGCAATTGTCAATATTACTTTTACTTGAACTGGATTTGAAGGGTCTAAGAAGATGATGCATAAAGATGAAGTTTTTAGGTTCAGGTTTCATCTTAGACATTATTGAAGACTATAACCATAAAAGAAAAACGACCTAAATATCCTTCTATAAGCATCTTTAGTTATTAAATCCTAAAAAATGAACAAAAATATGAATCAAAATTGAACATTTTCCTCATAAAACATAACCTTAAACTGTAGTTTACCCAGAAAAGAAAACCACAAAAGTGCATTTGAGAGAAAGAGAGAGATGCTCATGAAATGAGAGGGAGTGGTGAGAAATGTAGACATCATGACAAATGGTAGAAGTGAGAGAGAGAAAGAGAGAGAGAGGTGTGAGAGTAAGAGAATAAATGGGAGGGAGAGGGAAATAATTAGTGGGAAAATGGATTGAGGGAAATTTTTAAATAAGGGGAAAAGGTGGGGTAGGGAAAATGAAAATTATTATATAAGAGAATGTTAGGGATTTTTATCTTTTTTCTAATATCATTGTTATAACCTATGAGTTATGAAGTTATAATTTTTCTTATGAATTAAGATATAACAAATTTTACTATCATAGTAATGAGTTAAACTAAGTAATTTTGTTGGTATTTAACATTTGTCAAATTTAATTTTGTTTAGTATTATTATTCTTTAAGATGGTATAAATAACATATATTATGGAATGTGTATAATTTTTTGAAAAATTTCTAGTATGTATTCGTTATTCTTTTATGATGTCATTGTTAATACTTGTCTTCCAATAGAAAAAATATAAATGTGGTTGTAAAAAATTAAAAAAAAAACTTAAATAAGAAGATTATGTATCAACTTATATTATTTAGTTTTATTGTAATATATGGTCGTTTCAAAGAAAAGAATTCTATAGTTACAAAAATGAAGAAAATAATAATTTCATTTTGAATGAGATAAAATATGTGACCACTTTAGTTTAATAAAGCAGATGTAAATATTTAAAATATTTATTTAAATCATCATAAATTGATGGAATTTAAAATAATCCAAAACATTTGTAATAGTGTAGATGTAGAATATAAGTCAAAGTCGAAACATAGAGTCTAAAAAATTTCCAAATACATATACTAAGCTCGAAAGGATTCAAATATGTAACCTAAACAAAAATAATCATAAACAACATCCAAGAACGAAGTCTTAGTAAAAGGTATCATAAATAAGGTTTACACATGAAAACCAAATACAAGTCTATTGATTAGAAACCAAGGGAAAAAAAAAATAAACTAATATCTTTCTAAAGATTCATTAAAATGCTCGAGAATGGGTCTATATACTTCACCCCTCTAATATGGGTAGAAACTAATTCCTATTTTGAAAATGGTTATATTGCTTTATCACGATTATTTGAAATATTGATACCTGAATAGATATTCTAATCAATGTACAAAATATTTCGGTTATATAATATCAGTTAAAATCTCATAGAAAAATATCGGATCTCTATTGTGCTACCCTATGACAGACACCAATATTTTGTAATTTTAAGCTAGCCTCTTTAGATGTCGTGATGAATATCACCCTATCAACCACATACCCACTTAAACTTTAATTGGGTTGGTAATACCCCAAGGCAGTCTATTGAGCCTTATTTTGATCATTTTTCCTCAATTTAATGTATACTAAATTTGATCCACTTAATATAAATTACTCAACAATAAAATTAACAGAAAACCTAAATTTTCGAAATTTCTTTTAAAAATTAGAGTCATCACCATAAGTTGGAAAATGGAAAAATTGGGACCAATTAGATGAATAATCCCAATTTAAGTTACTAGTCGATGAATTTGCTAACAAGAAAATTTAAAAAATAGTTAATAGAGAAAACAAAAACTCAAGGAACAATCTGTTTAAACCTTAAGTTTACCACATGGGCTTTTTAAAAAGATTAATTATAACACCTAATTATAAAATTTCCTTTATTTATTTTTCTTAAATACAAAGTAACAATGAAAAGATAATTTTTCTATCCTTTTTTTTTTCATTTTTGTTTTATACTTTTACCATTTTCAAGAGCTATCCAATGTACCTACGCACTTGTTAACTAAAATCGAGTTCCATGTAATTTTTTTTAATAAAACTTTTGTGTGTCATATTTTATTGAAGAAAAACCATCGGGTTTACACTATTAACTAATTTGCTCTTATTTTAAAACAAAATCCTAAGCTTTATTGCTCAATTTCAAAAGATCAAAGGCATACTCTAATTTTTTAGGGAGAAAAAAACTATTAAGGTTTTATTGTTTATGAAAACAATTTTCTAAGTGGCAAAATGGTTTTGATAGACCTTTTAAAAAACTCTTTGAAGTAGTTTCTTTGAGTTATATTTTGACTCATTTTTTTAAAACCCTTTAACTCAACTTATTCTTTGTGAATAGAAAAAATATAATGTTTTATCATTTTTGTTTTTCATTTATTATTTATTTTATTTTTTATAGATAAAATATAATATGGGACCTAAATGTCTTCGAGTAATAGTCAGACTACATTACTTAAAGTTTAGACCATCCTAATTTATTTTAATTGTGACACAGAAAATGGAAAAAAAAAAGCATTTTAATTATTTAGTATATTTAAAAAATTGTGATAAAACCCAAAATAAAAAATAACATTTCTATTCTATTTAAAAAATTGTAGTAAAAGTTAAAAAAATTCTTTTTTACCATTTTCTTTTTTTTTTTTTTAGTTTTACAACTAAGACAAAATAAATAAGGGAAAACAAAATACATGGTCCATATGTTAAATATATATATAGAATTGTGATTAGATTATGTTTTAGTTATTATTATTAGCTTTAATAACACCAAGTTCAATTTCAAGATAAACCTTAACTTTCAATCTTGATTTGATCTATTTTAATCAATTTTTAGTGCAAATCTTTAATATATTTTGCATCTACATGTGTTAATCTTTATATTTGCATAAAAAAATGGGCCTCAATTTGATGAGATTCAATCATATTTGCTAAACCTATCTCGTTTCTCTTTCCCTCCTTTCTCCTTAGGCTCCTCCAAAGGTTGAAGGTAATGCATGCCTAAGTTCCCACATGCCAGGATGTGTTCGATATGCACTTAGCAAAAAACACATGCATTCACTTTTTTTTAGTTCCACTTATTTATTCATTCATTTTTGAAAATTTTCTTGTTATTATTTCTTTCTCTTCTTTTTTTTTTTTTAGTTTCAAATTTCTCTCTTTTTTTCTATTTTTCAATTTTATTATTCTTCCCATGTTTTAAGCAAACCTAGAAAAATTTTAAAAACAAAAAGTGAGGGCAAAAATAGAGTGTCGACTCAATGCATTAAAGTCATTTGATACCTCCTTTTAGTTGCATTTTCTAATAAGAAAGATTCCAAATGGTAATTGAAGTTGTTAGTTCCTTGAATCTCATAAAGTTTTTTAAAAATTTAACATTCTTGCCTTATTTCTCTGAGCTATTCGAAAATTAAATATTCTAAAATATAAGACCTCTCAATCCATATGAAAACATTCCTCTAAACACCCCATTGTTTATGTGGCTATTTACGAAATATCAATGGAATATTGAAGCATTTATAGGTGGGAATATAAAAAGGAGAGGAATGAGAAAAATAAAGTGTCACTGTTCTGCAATAATCGAAAACATTCCACTATTGTTTATTAAGAACATGTGGTAGTAATCAAGAACTCTAGCAATTAAAACAAAAAAAAAAAAAAACCCTTAAAAGCTATTCACATTTAGTCTCCAAGGAAATTTCTATCTATATATATTTCATAGTATTATTTATTCTTTAATCAACCAATCATATCAAATATTATCTGTACATATATATCTATTTATATTATTGAAGCGAAAGTATCTTTTGGTGTCTCTTTTAAAATGATTGAATTGCCAGAACAACATTAGTCATTTGATTTTTAATTTTACTAAAAATCCCTAAAATACTTAATAGTTTTAATAAATCTTCAATAAGCTAAGGTTATTATGATAAAGAATTATATGTATAAAAATTTATCTTTCCAAAGTTAAATTCAACTAACCAAAATATCCTCCACTAAAATAACAATTTCCTATCATAATTCCAACTTCTGAAATCCATTTTTTATTATGAAGCAAATAACATATTATCAGTACCATTGCTTATCAATATGGTAGGAAATCATAGGCTAAAATACCATAAAGTTTTCCTCTATAGATAATTATAAAATTTTAAATGAATTTTTTTTTTCTTTTCATCATTCATCCAACATATGAACTAGCCTTTAAAATATTATCATTAGCTTTATTTAATATTTTTTATTTTTTTATAGTAAATATTATAAAATAGTCTAAATATTTTCATTGTACATGCATCACAAGTTTTTAACAAAGACATATATCCTTACAATAGCCTTTTTTCTTTTCCTTTTCCCTAACTATTGACTAGATGATAGGAATGATCGGTGGAATTATTTTATTATTAGTTTTCACAAGGATGTATCCTTGCGATTGCTAAAATAAAAAGAAAAATTATTTACTTGGCTGTAGAAAATATATCCCTACTACAATCTCCTTGTGAAAACCCCAAATTTTTTTATAGTCAATATACTCTTTTTAATTTTATATCATTATTACAGTTTCATAAGCAATAAAAAAATATAATAGTTACTTAAATAAAAATAATAGCTTGAAAATGTGCTTAGTTGTTGAGATATCTTTAAATAATAAAAAAAAGAAAGGAAAATTATTTTCAATTAAGAAGAAAATAAAATTGTTTTCAATTTACAAATACATCAAAGACATTTTTATAAATAAATTGAGCTCCTTCTCGAAATTTTCATAAAATAGATTAAATTCTTAAATTTTATTTTTGCAAATACCTCCTTCATTAATAGATTGCGAAATCCATTTTATGCATAATTAGAATAAACATTCCATGTGCATCAATATTTGAAAAATATTCACTTACGGATTCTAATATTGCATGGATTTGCATCCAACAGTGAATAATAACATATATAGAATGACACTAAGGCCTTTTGCTTGGATTCCACTCCGAATTTTAGATGAATAATAATTAATTATAAAATATGTATCAAATGATCAAAATAAATAAGAAATTTAATAACGAATTGCTACATTTGAAATGAAATTACACAAACAAAAAACTTAAAAGACTTATTCGTCTAATTTGACATATAAAAATTTATTATGAAGTCGTGGTTCATTACTAATTAGCATTTGCTTATGACTTGCGATGATGGAAAACCTCTCAAAATGGTATTATTTCATTTAACTTTTCTTCTTCTTCTTCTTCTTCTTCTTCTTCTCTTTTTTCATGTTTTGAGAATGTTTGACAATGGATGAAGATTGACACCATCCCATTTTTTTTCATCTAAGAAAACTTAATGGCAAACAAAAGAAGTTCTACAACAATTATATTCAACAAAATCAACTTAAAATACACTTTACAGCTTTTTTATAGTGTTTAAGCCTGATTATGCATGCATGCTAATGAAGTAACACGTATAGTAGAAATAATCTAAGAATCTACAACCTAAAAAGGATAAAAAAATAAAAAATAAATAAATACAAAGAAGAAAATTATATTTCTCTAGAAGAATAGGAATTTAAATTTCAAATTCCAATAGGAATTTAAATTTACTTTGCTTTTCTTACATCTTATGTCATGAGTAAAGCAACTAAATTTAAATTAAAAGGCTAATGAATACGTTTTTAATTTCTAAATCAAAAGAATGAACATACTAGTTTAGAACAACAAACATAGACATTACCTATAAGCTGGGTAATTTTTTCAAAAGTAAAATTAGCCACATACAGTTCTTGGAAATTAGTTATAAATAAAAAAACATAGCAAAAATATATATATTGAAATTGAATAGCCTTATTTAATAGATTTTCCAAAATTGAAAGAAAATACAGAGTGATCGTGTACCAATGTTTGTATTAAAGTTGACACTAAATACCATACTGCCATCGAAGGTAACTTCAACGATTGTTGTGGCCATGGAGTGAGTACCTTCCAAATTCATGTTCTAAAGTTAGCATAACATAACACTTTGCCATTCGAAGTAACCCTAATGATTGTTGTGCCTATGGAGTAATGACCTTCCAAATTCGCATCTATTTTATAATCATAAGTAGAAGGAAGAGAGTTAGGCTAGTAGCAATTTGTCTTAAAGAACAAGTCATAGATGCTCTATTAGGATTGCAAATATTTAATAAAATAATAGAGATTTTTATGTAAAACCATAATCAAATAATGGATGCTTATAACCTAGAAAATATCAATTGCATCACATATCACTTGTTATATATACATTGATAGTGAGAGATAGAACAATGTAGACAAAACATTTTATCTTCAAAAATATTAATCAAAGGAAAGTGAAAAAGGGTTCCTATAAAAGATGAATATATGTCATTATTAACTACGTGTTCTAGAAGTAGTTTGTATTATTTTTGTTTTCTTTTGATCAGTAATTAATAGCAATTATTTAAGACAAGTTTTTATAATGAAATAGTCATCATAGTAACTAAATTGGTGTAAACATGGGTATTGGAGGAAGAGTACAATTGACACTAGGAATATTTAAGGAAATTAGGATAGTTATTCGCTATAACTTATTTGAATGGGAAAATTTAAGCATGGTATATTCAATTTAAAATTATGATTGAAAACTATAGAATAAGAAAGTAGAGTCAAATACTTTGTTGTTGGCTTAATAATACTAGATATTTGTATAGTTCTCAAAATAAGGATCATGGTGATTTAAAACTTGCTAAAAATAGATAAGAAATAAAGAAGTTATAATTGATAGTAGTTAGCTAGGTAATCGATTAGCGATATATGGTAGTTACCGTTTTTATATTTGAATCCTATTATGTGTATTAATGTATATAAGTGTAGATAGCTATATCAAATAGTGGAATAAGAATTGGCCTAAGTAAGTATCCCATGCTTTGTTGTTTTATGTTATGAGGTGGACGAAAACGTAGATCACTTGCCTACTTATTGTGTGCATTTATAAGATTCACTTAAGTTTATCACATGGCTCAGAGTATTTATACTCCGATTTAATATTGTTCATGATAAAATGTTGCTTCGTGCATTAGCTAGTGTAATTCATGTATTTAATAAGCCTTGGCTACGTTACTCTTGGTATTTAGCTGCAATTTATACTTAGATTGGTTAACCTACAAACTGTACTTGGTAGAGTTAATTTGAAATTCATACTTAGCTAGGCTAATTATGTTATTTGATTGCATTCATGACATAGCACAAAAAAGGCTTATTGGTGAAGCTTTATCAACTTGAGATATTACTAGGTTCAGTCTTGAGCATATAGAATTGCATTACTCAATCAATTCCAACTACTTCATGTGGTTTTAGCTAGGCTAAGTGTGGCAGCTCCTTATTGATCCTGTGTTCCTAGATTTTGTATCTAGATGCCCGAAAATGTCAACTAATTAGATGAGAAGCTAAGATGGGTTAAGATATTTGTACTAATGCATGTCACGTGCATTAACATGACATCTATATGATGCATGAATCATCGCATATGTATTTGATACTAGTTTGATACTTAAATAGGATATTGATGATGCTAGGATATAAAATATGTGATATATATCGCTTTATTACTGATGTTATGATTTATAATTCTTAGTTACAATGCTTTCTATGTTTAGTGTTATACTCACTTGGTTAAAACTTGATTTAAAGTGTTAACTTATCTAATCTTAGGTATTGAAGACAAAACAAGCTAGGACTTAGAAGTTAGGCTAGGTAAGAGAGAGCAATTAGTTATAAAGTTTTGTATCAAGTTCTTGAAAGCAGCTTTGCAGGAAGGTCACTATGCTACTTTATAAGCTTTTAATATTGAGGTTCTTTACTATCCTAACTAGATTATGAGTTGACTAGTGAAGTGAAATGTGATTCTTTGGATGGGATTCCACTATGTTGTTTTATATTAATTGAAAGAATTTTTATTGAAAATTTATTTAATAGGTTAAGTTAACAGATTAATAATAATATTATCCTTATCCTTAACTTAGGGATGACATAACGAATTGTCTCTTAAGCACCAAGTGTGAAGAAAAGGTGTAAGCAAATATCTTGAGAGGTAGGTCATTACAATTAGTTTCTAAACTTGGGGCTGAAATGCTTTAGGAAATGTGTTCCAAGAAAGATTTATAGATATAGCTCATGAGTTGGGATTGGTTAGGAGTTCCATTTTGTTACTTCTAAACTTCCCTATTTCAAGTTAGTTCTTTTATCCTAAAAGGAAAGGCAAAACATGGCGAATACACAATGGAGTTGAAATGGAAGCTTAGAAGGTACGTCCATGTAAGGCCTTATGTCTCTCTTAAAATAATACATTTCATGCATGACACAAACACGTTAGCTTACAAAACTGCATGTCTAAATGAAGAATTGGCATGGATGGACATGGCAATGGCATAGCGTGTTGACCTATACAAAGGTAACGCATACATGTGCCACATTGGCATAATCTTTAGTTACACTACATATCACATAATTATCTAGGCATGAACTATTCCTTTAGGTGTGTATCTCCTAAATTTCATATTGTGTATATTATACTCTATTTGTAAATTAAGTGGACTTATTTATGGCATTGACATTAAGTTAAAATCTTATTTTAATGGTATAATTACTTATTTGTCCCAGAGTTTTCAAGCATAACATTATTTTCCATAAAGTTAGAGCGAGCTATTGAATGTTACAAAAACCCTAACAGAGAGTGTTCTAACTTTTTAAAATTTATTGTTTCGTGTGTCAAATTGTGCATTCTTCAACAAATCCCTTCAATTTATTCAATTGTGTGTAATATCAATTGAATAGTTGAATTCTTATTGTTATTCAATTATATGTCATATTGACTGGATGGTTAGAAACCCTTTGTTTAATTCTTAATTGTAGGTCATATCAATGAAAACTAAATAAATCCCCAATTTACTTTATGAAGTCCTATCCAATTCTTAAGTTATTCATATCCCTTATATTTCGATCATTCTAAAACAAGAAAACCCTAAATATATTTTCTTTCCTTGTTTTAAACCTTAGTTCCTTAAAAAACTTTAGATCTTACCCTTAATCATATCAACACCTACTTTTAAAATTTCCAACGTTTCTTTCAGCTCTAGGAGTGAAACCTTATTCAAGAAAAGTTACGAAATGAAAATCGTAATTGAAAAAGCAAAAGCTTCTCTTTCTATTTATCGTATTGGTGCATTGCATGGTGGTGAATGAATATAGCGGTGGTGTATTGGTATGTTGCATGGTAATGGGTGGATCTAATAGTGGTGGTCTATTAGCGCATAGCAGTGGTGTTGGTATGTTGATGGTTGCATGATGGTGGTGTGTGGTGGTGTTTTGTTGGTGTTAATGGTGAATAATGATGAAGAGGAAGAAAAAGACAAGGATAGCAAGGGCCCGTTTAGTTTATTGGATATAATAAAGGAGAAATAGAATTATAATTACTTGAAAATAGAATAGAGGTATAATAGATATGAAATAGACATTACGGTGTTTAGTTTAGTGTAATTGAATTGATGTTACTCTATTTATTTCATAAAATTTGATTGGGAATAAGCCATAAATAGAATAGAAAATACTCAAAATACCTTTGCTTAAGTGAACAATAAATTTAAAAAAAAAAAAAAAAGAACGCCAAGAAGAAAACAAAAGAGGATATTGCAATAAAAAGAAATTGTTTCCAAATAAAAAAAAGAAAGCAAATTGCAATAATAATATTACAAAAATAGAAAACACATTGATGGAGGAGATCACGAGGGCAAAGATGAAGATGAAGATCTAACCTTGTTCACCATTCAAAATCAAGGGAAACGAAGATCAACCTAGCCCTAACCTTAACCATTCAATATGAAATCAAGGGAACAAAAGAAATCAATATGAAATCACAACAACTCTCCATTCAAAACCCTAATCCTTAATTGCGTAAAAATGAAGTGAACAAAAGACAAACATCACCACAATGAGCATCTCATGACGAAATTGGTATGAAATTCTATTTTTTCTACATTTTCCCCAAAGAATTGCATCTACAAGTGTAAGGGTACAGATCGTGAAAGACATTGATAAGGATGTTTCAACCAAATCCTCATCGATTCATCAAGCATGATGTATAAAGAAAGACATGGACGGGGTTACAATGGAGAAAGCTAAGGTTGATTAGGGTTTTTAAAGATTGATTACATATGATTTTTTTTTTTTAGAGTAAAAGAGTATAACTTTCCATTTTGAATGAGGGCATTTTAGGAATAAAACTTAGGAATTGATTTATGAATTGGGATTCTGAGGTTGTTTTAAGGAATCTATATACAATGTTTTAAGGGAATCAGGATTTTGATGAATTGGGATTACGAGGGGCAAAATCCAAGTAAACACCATCATAGAACTCATGTAAGGAATAAGGAGGGAATGGAAGCCTTTCCCCCTAAGTAAACATGCCATAAGGGTCTATTCTAGCCCTTAAGGTACTATATCAATGTTTTAATATCTTTTAAACTTTATTCCTAAATTTTTTAGATCATTCATCATAGTATCTTTCTTAATATCATAGGGTAGTAAATTTGATAAACATAAATTTGATTGAGTATAATATTCATTAACTTTAAATATTAAGTGCAGCGTTGATAATTAAAAGTTTAATTAGATATGATACTTAGTATATGCAAACTAAGCATAATGTATATTTAAAGAGTCTTAAAAAAACATTGTTCAAATTGAGGATAGCAATTACCTAATGACATATTAGAGAATTGAAATAAAAAGAAATAAAGAAAAAAAAATTAAAGAATCAATACCTTTTAAATGAATCAATTCTTTATTAGGAACATCTCTTTATTCCTAAGGACCTTCATAACCTACATCTTTATGTTAAGAATATAGAAATAAAAGTGCTCTAATGGTTGTTTCTAGTAGCTTAAATATATAATCCTAACAAAAAACATATATAATTATTTTGGTAATCAAACTTTACATTAAACAATCCTTGACTTCTTACATTATGAATTTTTTACTTCACCTATAATCACCGCTTTCTACCCTTGAAAGTTAAAGTAGTGAATCAACTATTTTCATTTTAGAATATGGTTTTAGAGTAATTAAAACTAGATCCTATATCCAAAAAATTTTTATTTTGCTATCTTGATATTTCAATTTACCAAAAAACCTATTTGAGATTAAGTATCTTATAATATTTATACTCTATATAGTAGACATTTTTTCAATAAGTGATGAAAATCATGTTCACTCAATGTTACATGAGAATATGGTTAATGGCATCAAATTGATATTTTCCAGTCAATTTCACTTAGAAATCATTTTAATGGTGATTGATTATTAAGAGAAAACAAAATATTCTCACACTTTGTATTTCTTATCGTTAGTTTAGTTTGCTATCTCTAGCTTTATACGTCTAAGTGTGTAATGTCCCTATTAGTAGGTTACATGCATACCGCATGATATCGCACTTCAAAAGACCTTAGAGGAGTCTTAAGTCAATGACACATGAAAGGATATAATTAAAGAGAGGTGTTGGAGAAGGAAAATACAATCAATGCTTGTGACAAATAAAGCAACTTAAAGCATCAATTTCACTATCCTTGAGTGAAACTAGTCATTCTCATCAAGTTTTTTATCCTTAAGAGTAATTTTAGTAATACAATTATGTTTGTGAGATATTTATGAATTGTCTCCAAATGAAGAGGGGTAAGATGCCCAGATGTTCACTTTAGGGTCCTTATTAATCTACTTATAGTAAAACTTCATATGGTTTCAATGTACTTTTTCTTTCAACTAAAAATTTAGTACATCCAACATAAGAATCCACTCATCTTTGTTTATTATAGGGAAGTTGGATTTTTTGAAAATTTATTTTAAGGGAATGAGGAAAACTGTCCTTTTTTTTTATCTAAAGAAGGGAGAATTAATGACATGTTTAGTATTAAAAAAAAAAAAAAGAAACAAACAAACAAACAAACAAAAGGTGCCCTACTGAAAATATCTATATTCTATGCCAAATTTGTCTTGCAGTAAGCCTAAATAAAATATATTTTCTAACTTTATCGATAGAAATCAAATAAAGCATTTTTTTTTTAAATTATAGCTAAGAAAAATGATGTTACTCTTGGGAAGATAACTAGTAATCTACAATAAAATAAAAGAAAATTATGAAAACTAACATTTGAAGGACATATGTATAGGTTTTGACGCATAATGAAATTGTGATAATTAATTGATTCTTTAAGCGTAATCTATGCCAAGTATGTAATTACGACAATTTTGGATTGAGACAATATTAGAAAAAAAAAAGGCAAATAAGTAATTTACTAGTCTTATCAATTTGATATTTCACATGTTTAGATAGTTCTTGGAGTAATAATGGCAAAATATAAAGACCACTAAAAGCAAATAAGAAATGGGAAAAAATATAAATATTGAAAGTTGATAGTTTTGAAATAGTAACAATGAAACAATAAAATTTTGTTACATCTATATGTCTATGTACTAATATGCAATGATTAATGGTAGAAATATATACGTACGATAGGTGAGGATTGATGGTAGAAATATATCTATGTGATAGGTGAGTTATGCTTATTAATTAAAAGGATCGCTTAAACCTAGTGAATACCCTTACTCTATTTACTTATGTTTACATAGTGGTAGAAAATGTAGGCCATTCATTTGTTGCTTATAAACCCTGTATATTTGCTTATTGTGAACATCATAGCAGGGTTATTGATTGAGCTGCTAAATCAAAAGTCAAGGATAATTGTTGTGAGTGATCAATTATATAAATAGCTAAAGCATATTAGTGATTGACCACGAGCAACACTTGTGTGTAAAGTAGGTACAATAGATTGTATTTGAGAATTTATACAATGATTTAAATGTGTGTTGGCATATCCAATTTGTTAAATGTTTGATTTGCTCTTGTTATTTTTAGAAATTGGGTGATAATAACATTCATTAGCAATCATGTAGTATGTCCTAAGTTTCTTTGATGTTCTTGGATGTTTTACTCCTGATCGATTTCACTTGAGTGAAATTGTAAAGAAATTTTTCATATAGTATATTTTAACTATGTACATATTTGCATGGTTAATATCACGCTATCTCTAGGTTATCTCGGATATGTGCTTTGTAAATTATGCATAATTACATTAATGGTATGGTACAAATTGGGCCTAAGGATCTTGTCTTCAAAACTCAATTCTTGGTAAATGGAAGATGATTGGTTGAAGAGTTTCGATTTTAGTATATAGACTGCATGAGTATCTTCCAACTCTCTTGGCTTGAGTCTTTAACTACTATCTCAATTATTTCTCAATTGTGTCGCTATATGCCAATCTCTCTATTTTGGGCCACCTAAGTGTCGCTCCCTCGATTAGGATACTAATTAGAAAATATCACTTTTATTAGCATGCATCGGTGTCTTACATAAGCATTTATGATTGTGCTTTAATATCAGTTGTATATTTATATATGTATATCTTAGTTTTATGATTGTCTTCTTTTTTTTTTTTTAGTTAACTCAAATTATGACCTAGGGGATTAGTTTTATAACCTTAGATGTTAAAAATCAAACTTTAAGAATGGTTTGGGACATGGGTTTAAGAAAATGAGAGCATCTAGTTGCAAGTTTTTACACAGAAGTTTTGAAGTGGTATCAAAGGAGATCTCTTTGGTATATTTAGGATATTGTAAGCTAAGATACACAAATACAAGAAGTTTAATTTGAGTGGGAAATATAACAAGAACTAAATTTTGTTCTGTAAGCTTCCACTATGATTCTTTAGATACTAAAAATCAAACTTGAAGAATGGTTCGAGACATGGATTTAAGAAAATGAGAGCATCTAGTTGCAAGTTTTTATACAAGAGTTTTGAAGTGGCATCAAAGGAGATCTCTCTAGTATATTTAGGATATTGTAAGCTAAGATTTATGAATACAAGAAGTTTAATTTAAGTGGGAAATGTATCAAGAGCTAAATTTTGTTCTGTAAGCTTCCACTATGATACATATATAGTTAAATACATAGTATAAACGGTGTATATATTTTATATAGACCGCTAAAATATTTGTCATGATTAATACTTTATCCTTAACTTGGGAATGGCATTGTAATTTGTCTCTTAGGCACCATTTATGAGATAATAGATTAAGTAGATGCCCATAGGGGTAGGGCAAAACATAAATGCTTAATTTTAAAAATAAAAGGATTAAGCATAATCAAGTAAATACCAAAAGATGTATTTATAATTTACCTAAATTCTTAGAAACATTGGAAAGAGGTGGATCTAACTAAGATAAGGGCACAAAACAGTTGGCAGTGAATGGCGACTAGACAAACTTTGCTCGGCTCCAATAATTAATGGTTCATTAATCCATGACTACAGCTTAACTAAAAGGGTGTCTATAGAAGCTTAGATGTATGAAATGGCGTAAGAGTAATCTTCATCTAATGTGCGACATTAAGTTTCAATCTCCTTTGTGGAACTTGCACTGGTCTCATTATGTTGATATGTTCGGTTATCCAAGTTAAAGGCATTTGCATCACTTTTTATTAGTGAAAAAAAAAAAAAAAAAGAAATAATGGCCTCTAGCTTCCACGCAAGGTGGAATTTTCGACTAAAAGCTTAAAAAAGTTTTAGCTATACTTTTATTCAATTACAAAACACGATTGTTATTGGTACCCAATTATTCCTGGGCATGGAAGACAAGCCCATGAGTACGTTTAAGACCATTCATTACCTTATATATGCTCTCCTAAGGTAGATTAAAAAGAACTCAACACTTATTTCGAACAACTGTTAAAGAATCGAGCATAAAAAAGCGGGAACATTCTCAATCATAGAATAAATATAACGAAAAATAGATTTAGCTTCTACACTTATAATTTTCCTTCAAGTAACACATTTAGATTGTAAATTTACTTTTACTCAGAAATATTTCCCTTTTATTGTTGCTACCGCTTAATCACCTAATAGTTTCAATTCGCTTTTTTAATATTTATATAATGATAATTTGGCCAATATATAT
>JAMXBB010000005.1:13051366-13170076 GCA_024138015.1 Lumnitzera littorea
AAAAATAATAACTTGAACAAATGATGAAAATAAAAAAAAAAGAAAAGGAAAAATTATAAAGATTTTGTAGATTTTTAAGAAATAACTTATATTAAAAATAAATAGTTTTAGTTTTAACTTAGTTCAAATAATTATTTTAAGGAGTTATATGATTTAAGTATTATTCAATTATACTAAAAATTAAGATATAAGCTAATAGTCTAATGGATAAACATTGGAATATTTCATATAGCCTTAGTTTAAGGCCACCGGTTCAAATCTTGCACGACGACGAGCACGCTTCGAGCGACCAACCATGATCGCGACTGTATCTCATCCTCTCCAACCACCCCCTGCATTGATTAGCTGCAGAACACATTTGCCTGCGTACGGATCCGCAACGGCACTAGACCTTCCGTCTCCTGTCATTCACGTCCATGGCCACGCTGACGTCAATCCAACTCTGAATTCAGTCTCCAATACACAAACTACAGCTCATTGCATGCTCACCCCGACAACAGCCTAGCACATAAGCTCACTGTTCACAATCTCCAGTCACAACCCGAACTCTCTCCCCTTTGTCCAACGAACAACAGGTAAATCCCCGCGCTCCATAACCGCAACTCCGACGACCAACTGATCGCACCTCACTGCACTTAACACGGTCCACACGCTGCAGTAGCGTTGGCGTTCATATACGCATGAGCCGCAACTCACTATGCACGACCAAGTCGCACGCTTTACGCTCGCTGTTGACCGCTCAACCAATATCTACTTGTACACAGACAACAGCCGCAAACCCAACCACGAGCCGCAGCCCATTCACATACAGTAATTACTGAACTCCATGCCTCATACGTGACCCCCAGTGCAAACAGCCCACAACCGCACCGTTGCTATCCACGACCAAGCAAGCCCCACTGCTGATCACTAACTGCACATCACACCGCTGCTGCGTACATAACTTCTATCCACTGCAACGCCACAGTCATCGCATACACGATTACATTGCACTGCTACCCACGAAGCCGAGGACGAACGACGCTGCTTCGTCAACCGCTGCTCCAACACACACATAGCTACGTACGAATTTGCTTCTTCAAGCATCGCCACTTTTGATCAGCTAAAGATCACCGACGACAGCACCGAGCAACATTGCATAACCAAATACTAATTCAGGTTTGTTGTTTTCCGTTTTTTTAAAACTTATTAATTATTATTATTATTATTATTTTGCTATTATATTATTGTTATTAGTCCTTTAGTTATGTAACGGAGTATACATACACATATGAGCATATAAGTTTAAGAAACTTTTAGTAGTAGTTTTTATATCAAGTTTATTTCCCAATATTGTTAATTTATTTAGGGAGATCATTCTTTAATAATAAAAATATAGATATACATGCATATATATTAACTTAGGTGTTTTTAAGTATTAGTTTTCTTATAAATTAATTATTGATTCTAATAAGTGTTTTCAATATAGATCTATACTTATATATATATATATATATGTTAGTTTAGAGGTTGTTAGGATTAGGATTTTTTTTAAGGATTAGGGATTTTTTTTAGGGATTCATCACATAGAAAGTTGTCTTTTAAAAAAATAAAATAAAATAAATTCAATAAAAGAACCTTTTAAACAGGATTTTTAGAAAATCTTTTATAAAACAACAACACTCATGAGTTAGGACCGTTTAGATTATTTTTTAAAATAAACCAAATTGATTAAAACGTAAATCCGACCAATTTTCAAAATTAAAATCAACCAACATATTAAAGATTTTTTGAAAGAACTACGCTCGTTTAATCCCGGCTAGCAAGTATATAAATACTTTCGGGGCGACGATAAAATTTTGTAGAAACTTAGGTTCTTTTTTCTTTTGATTTTATTTATTTATTTACTCTTTAAAAATATTATAATTAAAAGAATAATCCTAATTTCGGTAAATAGATAGTGGTACCCGTTAGAATTTAATAGGTTAGCCCCTAAACTCGAAATCCTTTAGTTCTTCATTCAAATTGAAATCAAAGACCAGTAGTCAAATCGTAATTAATCTACCCAATTGGTTACGGTTTCTTTTCTTTTCCCAACTTCAGTCGGGTAACAACTTCAAAAATTATTTTTAATAAGAAACCGAAATTTTCTAATTTCTTTAGTCGATGATTAATATTAAATGGGTTAAGGTTCAGTATTAATCGAAAATGGAGAATTTAATTTTAAATAAAATAAACCAAAAGATCAAACTCGACATATGACATATGGCATTTGGCATTTAGCATTTGGCATTTTGAACAATCTCATATAAAATCTTTAGTAAATAGTTACTTTGTGAAATTGTTTTCCTCCTCAAAACTTCTTGTTTCATTAAAGATCCTTCTCCCAGAAGATATTAGGGGAGGATTAACAAAATCTCAAGCTAATCAACTTCTACTCCCCATCACTCATGAAGAGATCAAGAAAGCACTAAACTCCATTAGATCTTTAAAAGCACTAGGAAAAGATGAAATCCATATCTTACCCTATAAAACATGTTGGGATTTTCTTAGTTCTTCAGTCTGTGCTCTAGTTAAGGATATTTTCTCTTCCAAGATCATCCCACCAAGTTCGAACCAAACCTAGCAAATCATTTCAGAAATTTCAAGCCTATAAGACTTTGTAATACTTTATATAAACTAAAATTCTGGTTAACAAATTAAGAACTCATCTTGTTAATCTAATTTGTCCTTACTAATCTAGCTTCATCCTTGGTAGGAAAACTGCGGACAATGTCCTACTCATGAATGAGCATTTACACAACAGTCATAAGAAGAAGGTATAAGTTCTAAATGTAAGCTTTATAACTATAGGATCAGGCTTAATACATAAAGTTTATAGTAGTCAATTAAGAAATCTGATCAAGCTTAAATTATAAAATAAAGCTAGAAATATTAGTAAAAATGATCTCGTAAGTTTGAATTTAAAAAAATAAATAATAAAATAAAAGAATATAAATTTTTTAAATTTTAAGTATATTACTTTTTATTTATCGAAAATACGTAAAATATATTTCGATAACTAACGAATCGCTAGAAATAAATTACATATACACTAAAAATAATAAAATAACTTAAATAATATTTAAGAGTATTTATTTATATCATATATATATTTATATGTAAGTAGAAATACGCGTAATTACTTAAAATAAGCAAAATAGGCTAAAATAATGTTAAATAATTAAAGAAAATGCATTAATAATTAAGGAAAAATTAAGAAAATTATAAAAAAAAATAAAAAAAGTCCAAAAGTGGGGCATGGAAATCCAGAATTGAAGAAACAAAAGCAACAAATTAAATTGCAACAAATAAAAAGTAAGAAAAAGAAGTGATAAAGCAAATATCACACCAATTTAATGCACAAAAATCCCCAAAAATCTCTATAAATATCCAAAATTTTGCAGAAGCTCATTTGAGATGTTTGAAATTTTAGAAAATTAGAAAGAGTCGAAAACAAATAGAAAATTAAGGTTTTCAAAAAAATTACAAAAATATATGTAATTAAGACCTTAGAGGAGAACCAACACATGATGAGCACCTGAGAGTGGACAGCTGTTATGCCCCGAAGTCACAGAGTCACAACAGTTCCGCCGTATAAACCATTCTATGATAGTAACTGGCCTCACAGTACCTACCATAGATACGATCTACATAAGGCATCGACAACTCCTCGCTTTAAAGTAAACAGTTTAATTAAAAATTTAGCTAAAATTACAGTAATTATCAAGAATTTTAGATCAACATACATAATTATATGTATATTCCACAAAACTTCCAAAGAAACTCTACATTAACATAACAGTTCACCAATTTACATAACGACTATCAGTCTTTCATTTTTAAGCTATAAAAGACACTCTAGCTATACATCCATTACTAAGCGAATTGATCCTCACACCCCAGGCTTCAAAAGAACTAACTTTTGGATAGTTGTAGGACGGTATAATACTCGAAATATTTAGAAATCAGGACTTACAAAAGGGTCTATACAAGTATAAGCAACTACAGCTCAGTAAGTTGAATTGGAAACTCATGAATGTATACAAACACAAACAAGATTATCAAGCAATTATTTTCATGCAATGCAATAAGTAAGTGTCATCACACAACGTAGTCTGGTCCGTTGCGAAATTAGAGAAATTTCACCATCTGTAATCCGGGTTGAGAAGTTTTCATGTTATACAACAGCTCACAATCAAACCCAGATTTGTACAATGGAGGCACTGCTCCTCTTAAGAATATCCTTCGAACCAATGCCCTTATCCTCACCGCGACCTCCTCTCCTATTACTTAGTTCAGCTAAGGATGAGGAAAAGATCAATTGCTATCTAGCACTATCTTTATCGAAGGTGTTAGTGTTTGGTTGAAGAATGCTAATGATCCTCTAAAGGGTTGCAATGCATGATAACTTAGATCATTAGAGTCGAATAAGATTAAATTCCATTTAGGGTGTTCAAACAATTTCACACCAATCCAGTCATAACACAAAATCAATTACATTACAAATTTCAACACTAATTCAGATACTCAAACACAAGCATAAGCTACTTACAACAAGTACCATAAAATAGTACTCCAATACAATAAGTAATAACCTAATTTACTTGGAATTCTCAATCACTTGATCACTTAATTTCAAGTCGGTTCGTCTCTGGGTATCCTATAATACAAATAGGTCCTTTTAGTATTTATACTTTAATGATTCATATTTTAAGTTATAATTTAGCTCTTTTCTTTATGTATACCTATTATTTACTAATGATTCATTCTACCTTATTTTGGGGTTCGGTTTCTAAATTAGATTCCAGTTTTGATTTTGGAATCCTAAATATACTCAAATCCTAATATGGAATTAATCACATTAAGCTCGGGTATTCTAATATCATATTAGGTCTTAATTTAGTATTCTAAACTATTCGGTACACTCTAATCCTAATTGGGGTACCGGATTTACTCCCGATATAAGAAATCTTACAATTTTCTATGCAATTACCTAAAATTAAATTTTGTTTCAGATTTATTATATACTGATTTTTATCATTATATTATCTAAATAAATCTAATTTTTTATATTTATTAAATTTTCAATTCCACATATTCCTAATTCCTTACCATTATTACATAATTTCTATATTAATTACACTTAATACTCCAAAGACTAGGATTATATTTTCACATCAGAGATTAACATCCCTAAACATCTAATTACCATCTAAATCACTAATTAATTACTTAATCACCTAATTAACCCAAAATTACTTAATTTTTCCATCATTTTAGGGCTAAAAATCTACTTAAATTTTTCAAAAATTAAATTTAAAAGAAAATCTTCATAGCACTGTTCTATATCACTTAAGCATTCTACAAAAAAAATTTGAGCTCCAAATTATACTCTTAAGCCTATTTATTTCTAATTCTAATCATGCTCGGTTTTACTTAATTTCTTAAAAACTCTATATTTTCAGATATGATTAAACTTAATCACTATTTTTCCTTAAATCTACATAAAATAAAACCTCAAAATAATAAATTTCATAATTTTTTGGGTAAAATAAATAATTTTAAGAAATTATACAAAATCAGAGTAGATTGAAGACTTACTCAGTTCGATGACTTTTGGGCTTCCAACACTGATCTAAGTGTATCAACCAGTCCAGGCAGTGAGACTGGAGTGGGTGGTGGTGGTGGTGGTGGCTCGGTCTTAGGTGGTGGTGGTGTGTGGGTTCGGTTTACTAGCCTCTACTATACAAATTTCCTTAATATTTTCCTAAACCCTAATTTTCCTCTTCAATTTTCAGTGCTCTCAATTTTTTCTAACTTCTAACTATCCAAATGAGTTCTATAATTTTTCTCCCTATTTATAGAGTTTTGTAGTAATTATTATGCATTTAATTAGACAAGACATTGCTCAAATCCCTTAATTTTTGCCTTTTATGTTGCTTGATTTTAATTGATTAATTTTCTTCTTCACTTCCTGACCTGCCACGACACAATCCAAGTCATTCCTTATTCCTCTTATTTTTTCTTAATTAATTAATAATTTTCTTTAATTATTTAATAAGTTTTTAACTAATTTAAATAATTTCGCATATTTTTACCTATATGTAAATACATGTAGGGTATATGTGAATATTTCTAATTATTATTCAGGTCATTCTATGATTTTTAGTATACATATAATCTATCTCTAGTAACTTATTAGTTATTAGATTATACTTTTCTCCTTTTCGATAATTAACATTTATTATACTTAAAATTTGAAAATTTTGTAGTTTCCTATTTTATTACTTATTTTTTTAAATTCAAGTTTACAGAGTCATTTTTACTAATATTTCTATCTATAATTTATAATTTAGATTTGATCGGATCCTTTAACCGATCGTCCTAAACTTTATATACTAAGTTCAATCCTATGATCATTTAACTTAACTTTAAGGCTTACAACGGCTACCATCACCACACGGCGATGACATTGCCGAAGCCGGTCAACAAGGCTCTAGTGGCCGAAGCAGCCAATACAGGTAAGTTTTTATTCCCTTTTGATTTTTCTTAAATTTTTAAAAATATTAAATATATTTGGAAAATTATGAATCTTATTATTTTGAGATATTTTACTATGTATATTTAAGGAAAAAAATTATTTTGATAAATTTATGTCTAGAAATATATTGTCCATAAGAAACCATACAAACTCGAGCTTTGTTTAGGTTAGAAATAAATGACCTTAAAAGTATAATTTTGAACCAAAAATTTTTGTGTAAACTACTTAGGAGTTATATAACAGTGCTATAAAGCCTTTTTTCAAAAATTAATTTTCTAAATTTTTAGGCCTTAAAATGATGCATAAAATGAGTAATTTTGGGTTAATTAAGTAGTTAAATTATTAATTACTAATTTAATAAATAATTATATATTTTAGGATAATGAAATTTGATGAAGTATGTTATTTGTAACATTTAGAGTGTTAGATATAATTATTAGGGTATTATGTAATAAATATGTAATAGGTAAAAATGATAAATTTTAAGTTAATTTTGTAATTTAGGATAATTAGGTGTAAAATCTAATTTTGGATGAATTTAGATATTTTGAGATGTTACTTGATGTTGGGAGATAATATTTGAAATGATAGAAATATTATGTGTATATTATAGACATATTAAATGATAATGTGTAATATGTAGGTTTAAGAAATTAATAAGTAGGAAAATATTATATTAAAATTAATATTGTAATAATAATAGGAATATATATAAAATCTGGTATGAGACTTAAATTTAGGTATTTATATAAAAAATATAAATTTTTTTTACATTAGGAGCTAATTCGATGGTTAAATTGTAAATGTAATGTACTGTACTGATTGAAATACTGATTAGGAGTTAAAACATAAATTTAGGATACTTAAGCATAGTTAAATAAACCTCACATTTTAGTTTGAGAATTCTTAGGGTTCATAAATTAAAAAAAAAAAACACAATAATCAGAAGTTAAAATAAAACTGAATTCAGAGACTAATTCAAAAATTGAATTAGAAATTAATTTGGAACTAATTTGGCTATAGAATATATAGAACTTGGATAAATGTGTAAAATTATAATCCCAAACTTAAAACCCATGATTTAAAGCTTATGTGTATATATATGCATATGTACAAGCGATCGCATTAAATATAAATTATTCTTAGATCATAATCTAATTCAAAAGCCAAAACCGTAACTAAAATAGGAAACAAATTTGAAACTTAGCTGAATGAGAGAAGTAATCATGAATGAGAGAAGTAATCCTAAAAGACCTAGACCTAAATCACTAAATGTAAAAAGATCATAAACCAAAGACACTCATAATCTAAATTGCATAACAAAACATATCTATAGTAGTTATAAGAAACTAAACTAACACTTGTATTATAGGAATTTTTTGCGATGGCCAGTACAAGTCTCACCTAGAGTGAGTAAGCGAAGAGCCTAGGTAAGTTGAGATTAATATGTTACTGTATTTCGGAGTACTAATTTGTAATACTTGGAGGCTTGAAATTGTACTTGATTGTATTTGTTAAATAGTTGATTGTATGCATGTGTCTATTTTAGAGTTGATGATATGATTTGATTTACTGCTCTAGCTTATATTGTATAACTTGTATGAAATGATTGAGTATCGTAAATTGAACCTAATCAAATATATGACTTGTAAACATAAATTAGACCTACATAGCAACCCATTAGGGGAACATTAGGATTCTCTGGTCAAATACTAACCCCTTCGAAAGGGATAGCGTTGGATGGCATAATTAGTTTTTTTTTTCATCCTTAGTCGAACTAAATGATAAGTGATGAGGTTACAGTAAGGGTGAAGTTAATGGTTCGAAGATAGTCGCAGGAGAAGTGGTGTCTCCATTGCATAAGCCTAGATTTGATTGTAAGCTGTTGCATTAATAGAAACTCCTTAACCCAAATTAAAGCGAGTACAATTTCTTTAATCTCACGACGGGCTGGACAATGTCATACGATGGCATTTGTTTAAACATGCATTGCACCTAATAGTTTAGTTGATAACTCTGTTTGTGTTTATTGTATGGTTTTAAGTTTCTGTTCTAACTTATTGAGCTATGATTGCTTACATCCCTATAGACTTTGTTGCAAATGCTAGCTAAAAAGTGGCCCATATTATCCTAAAGTTAGCAACTATTGGATCCTGAGAAATAAGGAAATATATTTGAAGAACATATATATCTTTAAGGTCTTAGCTTTTATTTAGAATCTTTAATTTTCAAATAATTTATTATTTAGGAAATATAGGACAATGAAACCCTACAAACATTATTTGTAATACTTGAATCCTAAATACTTTTTTAAGTAGATAACTTATTTAATTTATAAACTGTTTATTTCAAAACAGGTTAGTCATGGATGCCTTATGTAAATCAAGTTTGAGATAGCAACTGTAAGACTAGTTTCTATCTTAGAATAGTTTACATGATGAGACTGTTACGACTCTACCGTTTTGGGGCATGATAGAAGGGAAGAAAAGGTTAGATGTTATAAAATTAGATTTAAAGAAGGCTTTTGATTCTATTGAGCAAGACTTCATTGGGTGGTCTTTAGTAAACTTAAACTTCCCTAAGGATTAGATTTAACTGATTATAAACTGTATTACAACTTCATTCATTGAAGTCATAGTAAAGGGAGGCCTATTGCCTACCTTCCAACATAATAAGAGGGATTAGACTAGGAGATCCACTCTTCCCTTATTTCTTCATCATTTGTATTGAAATGTTTAGTAGGATGATTGAAAGAGACATCCATAAAGGTTCATAGAATCCTATTAGCTTAAGGGGTTCAAATTTTTCTATTTCCTATCTAATATTTGTAGTTGATACTGTTCTTTGTACTAGGGCTAATAAGTAAAATGCTCAAACCATATCAAATATCCTAAACTTCTTTGTTGAACTTTCTAGGCTCAAAGTTAATAAAGCAAACTTGTGTTGCGAATCGTGACTGAGAATAGATAAGGTCAATTGCTGGATTGGTCCAAACTTGTAGAAAGATTGAAAGGGAAGTGATGGGAAATGTAAGAAAAGGACAAACGGCGAATGAAAAATAAGCAAAAACCTAGGAATAATTTCAAAGGATATGATATACTAACGGAATTTTCAAAGACTTACGGTACAATTCAATATAACATACAAATTGGTCCGGTAAGATTACTCGTTACTTAGCCTTACTTAAGGGTTAGGATAAGAACAATGTCAAGAGTAAACAAGTAGTGTCTATGTAAGGAAGGAAATACGTAAGTGTATTAATGTTCAATTTGATTATCCTTTACAGTTACAAGAACAAGAGGTATTTATTCTCGAGAATTTAGAGTAACATGCCTAAAAAGGAAAAGATAAGAAAGGTATTAGTCTAAAGAAGTAATATACAAGAATACAAAAGGGTTAAAATGAATATTCCAAAAAAGTAAGGGTTAGTGGAGCAAATTCCTAACGCCGTTCTATACACATAGCAATGATACATTGGTGAGGCCGTTGGAGGATGTAGACAAAATGTATTGACAAGTTGTTTATCCGAATAGGGGTGGCTTAGTCAATCCAAACTCTATCTCTCATCATCTCGGCAAAGATGATATCGAGTAAGTAATTGACCAGGCATGAGTAAGGATGAGGATTAGCCATTCTCTCAGCTTTCTGCTTCTCACCATACTATCTTCGAGAAATAGGAAGTCATTGGGCTTGGCATACAAAATGAGTAATTAAAGAGATACTTGGACTTGGTAAGAGTTGGCTGGAGTAAGAGAATCTGCTGTGCCAGGCCTTTTAGTCTTCGGGCTTGACTTCAAATCAATGGTCTAATAGCTCGATTCCCATTATTCCCTTTGGGTTGATTTAGATTTGAGATCAAATCCAAATAATCTCCGATTAGCTTACTATTGGGGTGATACAGACTAAGGTTAACACTGTTGAAAGTGTCAAAAATCCAATAGTCGTCTGGCAGCTCTAATCTATAGGCATTATTATTGATTTTTTGGAGGATTTTGAAAGGTCCTTCAGTCCTTGGGGATAGTTTATTCCTTCTCTTACTTAGAAACCGTTCCTTGCTAAGGTATAACCATACCAAGTCTCCTTGCTAAATTTGTTTAGTTGTCTTACCCTTAGTCTTCTCTTACATTCTTTTAGCGGCTTGGTTAATGTGCCAAGTGACTTTATCATAAATGTGTTAAAAGGATTGTACTCTAGTTAAGGCGTTAGGGTCTTCTTGCACAAGTGTTCGTATAGGGGTATGATTGAGGGGCAACTCGGGATTGAAACCATAGACCACTTCCAAGGGAGTTTGCTTGGTAGTGTCATACACTATCAAGTTGTAAGTGAACTCGACCACTAGTAAGTAGATGTCCCAATTAGCTAAGTTTTTGCACACTGTAGCTTGGAGCAATCATCCCAAAGTGCAATTAATCACTTTTGTTTAGCCGTCAGTTTGAGGGTGATAACAAGTACTGAATAATAGTTTAGTCCCTCTCCCTCTCTAATGCCATAAGATCCTCCAAAAATGGCTCAAGAACTTCAAGTCTCTATCGAAGACTACACTTCTCAACATACCATGTATCAACACAATCTCTTGCAAGAAAAGAGAAGCAATAGTTGAAGCATCATTAGTTTTGGAATAGAGCACGAAGTGTGTCATTTTGCTAAACCGATCTATGACGACCATTATAGAATAATTGCCTTAAGGTAGTTCGGGGTAGTCTGAGAACAAAATTCATGCTCAATTCAATCCACAGCTTTGTCGGAACAGGTAAAGGCATTACTTTCCCTTACTTAGCCCGACACTTAGCCCTCTTCTACACGATATCGCTTTCAACAATTCGATGCACATCTCTTTTCATTCTTGGCCAGAAGAATCGACCATTCAATAGCTCACAAGTCCTTTTTTCTTCAAAATATCCAAAGAGTCATTTACTATGAGCTTCCCTAATTAATAACTCTTTTAGGGAACAAGTTGGCATGCATAATTTTCCACTTCGGAACAAGTAATCATTGTCCTCATGATATTCGTCCACTGTTCTTCCATTGATGCATCACACAATTATGGGTCCAAAGTATGGATCCTCAAAATACTGTTCTTTAATACTCGTAAACTTAAACGGTCTGGTCTACAGTTCATTTAGAAGTGCATGTCTTCTCAAAAGACCATCTACAACTATATTGCTTTTTCCTTATTTATATTTTATTACAAAATTGAATTCCTCAAGGAATTCAACCCATCTCGCCTACTGCTTCGACAATTTAGTCTAACTTCGAAGATATCTCAACAACTCATGGTTAGTATATATAACAAACTCTCTTGACAGTAAATAATGCTGCTATACTTGCAATGCTTGAATCAATGCCAAGAGTTATTTATCATATACAGAATAATTCAACTGCAATCTTCTGAGCTTTTCACGGTAAAAGTCAATTGGTCGGCCTTCCTACATTAAGACAACACTTATTCCAATGCTTAACGCGTTAGATTCCAACTTAAATATTTTCTTGAAATTAAAATAATATATATGTTTTCTATCGAAAAAAAGTATGAGAAAATTCAATAAGATATGAACCTAAAATATTGCTTGTAATCCTTGATTTGAATCATATTTGCACATAACTTCAACATGATTTAGTTATCGAGTGAATTAAGCCAACGATAATTAAATCATGGAATAAGGCCTTAAAAGTCATACAAACACTAATGCCTCACTCACTTAGAGGGAATTAGAATTCCATTCCTCCCTTATTCTCTATTATGGCATTCATTTTGTTTTATCTCACCGAATCACAATTGCATAGGAATCCTTATTACCTTATTACTTGAAATCAAGTAATAAGGATTCATTACTTCAATTAAAAAATCACAATTGCTTACAAAATTTCATATTTTTCTAAAAAATAACCTTATCTTAATTTAACAATTATCAATACTATCACCACCACCATTAACCATTGCCACCACTGCTACGACTGTCATCGTTACCCCTGACCATCATCACTATTGCCATTGACCACCGTTCCACTGACCATCGCCGCCGCCACCACCAACAACCTAAAGCTGCCACCATCGACTATCACCATTGCTGCTACTATCATTATCTATTGCTTTAGGGTTGGTTGAGAAAGAAGATGGACTGAGGGTAATTTAGTCATTAATATTATATTATGATCAATTCTTAAGTTACTTTTAAATCCAACTAAATAAAGTAATAGATATTACATTCCAATTACATTCCTTAAAAATTTCAATTACATTCCTCTTTCATTCCATTCAATAAAGTGAATGAGTAGTGAATAAGTAGTGAATGTTCTTTTCCCGACAATGCAAACATTAATTGTCAATATTCATTCAAGAAAAAGAACAAAGCATCACAAACTTCAAATATTTTTTCATATATATATATGTATATGAAATTTTGCATAGTGCGTGCGTAGTTTTAATAGGGGAGAAAATTTTGACATTTGGAGAAAGCAAGGAGGTAATATATTATGCATGCTTTTTTTTCCCCTAAATTTGCAATTCAGATAAAATCCTTATGGTCTATTAAATGATATTATGGATGCAACTAATTGCATTAATCATTTTCTAAAACCCATGAAAAACCCTATAGGGTTTTTAAAGAGTAACCCACAACCCACCCCTATTAAAAAAAAGTCAACCCGAAACTTAACTTGTGAAAAACCTTGATTTTCTTCTTCTTCTTCTTTTTATTAAGGAAATGCTAATGGCAGCAATGAAACATATAAAAAAATGTGTAATTGCAACAACTTTACAAATATAATTATAAAAATCTATACAGCATTCATAGATCGTAGTGTACCTTCAGTTATAATAACAGAGGTTATGATCGCTAGTTGGTTTTTAAATTGAAAAACCGACATACTTATCCTTACCATAATCTATTTTTCGGTAAACCCTTAGTTTATAAAAAAAAAAAAAAAAATTGAAATAGATGTTGCAAACAAACAACCATAACTTAATGTTTGTCTTTAAAATATGTAACAATACACTTAAAGGAACAAAATCCATTTGCTTAAAGGACTTCATGGTACTTCAACATTCCCCAATAGTACACTCATTATCCTGACATCTCTAAATCATAATATTATATTAATAGTCATCCATACTCAAACAAAATACAACAATAGTGTTTTATAATAAAGAAAATGGGAAAAACTGGATATCACAATAGTCCTCTACACTCACACTAGATAGGGCATTCTTGCTTTTTTGGCAACGATAATCAAATCAATATTTATATTATGTTTTTATTTATTCGTCCCAAATCGGGTTTTTTATTGAGTTTTTTTTTTTTAAATCTCATAACCCAATTCTAATCATTGCCAGTTTTTAAATCACTTTTTATAACTTGATCCTAAACCCTATAAAATTAAACTATATAAGGTTTTTAACGGGTCAAAAGAATCGAATACCATATTATAACTCGCTCATTTACATCCCTAAATGATATGCTAAATTTTCTATTATTCAACAATGCCTTTCAAATTTTTTACTTTTTTCTTTTTCTTTTTTAATAATACCATACCACCATCACTTTTTTGCTAAAGAAACATTTTCTCAAGAAATGGCTGTCATGAATACGGAGAAGACATTCACTCAAGTACAACTCCCAGAGCGGCTTTAGAGGCAAAAGAGGGAGAGAAAAGAATATTTCTGAGAAATGCTTTTGGCCTTTCCTCAGTGGAATCTTGCACAATGGTGCCGTTGGCAGTTCTTACAAGGCTACTATGAATGCTCCTCTGACGACCCTGAGGCTAATATCTCTGGTCTTTTTCATGCCGGCACGCCTTCCGGATTTTGTTTTCCACCCTTAGTTTATATTATTTGTTATTGCTTATTAGTTAGGAAAGTGTTAAGTAAGTGCATTAAAATACAAGAAAAATTGCAATAAATACCAAGGTTCGGTCGTTCAAAACGTGTGCAAGGTACAATCACTCAAGACGTGTATGATATTTTCCTGTACCTTGTGCATCTTTGTAGCACTACATACCCATATGTAATAATCATTTTTCAATTTTTCGTATCTTCTTTCTGTTAAAATTGTCAATTACCCTGTTATAATTCTGTTAATTAATAATTTTTTTAAAAATATGTTTTAACAATACTCAACTGTGGGAATGGTTTTTAAATTTTTAGCGTATTTTATGGGTTGGTTTATCATGATAAAATTTAGGTTATTCTCCTAAAAACTGGACTATTAATAGGGTACATATATATATGAATATACATATATGTGTATGTATACACACATATAAGTATATATATTCAGGTTGGTTGTTTGCTGGTTTAAGATATAACAAAATACAAATATATCTAAAATAGAAGTTATTCCGCACTTAAATGAATATATATATTTCAAGAGGAAGAGTATCAAGAAATCCTTAATTAAATAATCTCTAGATCATAATTAATCGACCCCAAAGGGCACAAGCAATTTGAGCCAGTTAGCATGTGACTGGTCATATAAATTAATGTGTATAAATATGGCATGGGACCCTGTCGATGGCCACCCACTAGAAAGAAAATGAATTCTTTTGGGTGAAGAGGTGCGCATGGGGAAAGAAGAGAAAGATAATAAAATCTTAAAGGTGATTTTGACCCTAATTCTTATCTTTTGATTTTGGGTTTTTTGTTTTTTTCCATTCACTTTACGTGGTCCCAACACAAAACCGACGAATTCAACCAAATACATGTACATGTTGAGTATTATAGTTATGTTTAGACAGGAGCTTGTGTTTTTATCCACTTATGGTTTAGTTCCCTTAAAACAAGGAAACAGGAGAAATTAGTTATTTTTGAGGATTCGTTACTTTTAGTTGCCTCATGTATGGTTGGTTGCTTTATAATGTTCAATTATTGCATAAAAATAATGAATTTGGATTTTGTCTCGAGAACAACAATTTCTTAAAGTTAAATTTCCCAAATTGACCGTTAATAAGAAAGTGAGAAACTAATGCTTCGCCAGGTTTATTGGAATATAATAAGGTTAGAAAAGAAGATTAATTCTTTTAAAATAAAATTTATCCTATTAAGAAAGCTGTTTTGATCTATGATCAGTTAGCTAAATAAGGTTGGAAAAAAAAAAGAGTAATTCTTGAAGTTAAATTTCCCAAAAATTGACCGTTAATAAGAAAGTCGCTATGTTCTATGATCGATTAGCAATATTTTTAAAATAAAATTATCCTATTAAGAATAGCAATATTTCTGGTGAAGGAAAGAAATAAAATTCTTTTTTTATCTTTTTCATATCATATGAAATAAGCAATACAGATAGTACAACTTTTTGCAAAAAAAAAAAGAAAAAAGAAAAAAAAAACCTGTTTTACAGGTAATAAAGATTGAATGACCATTCCAATTATTGACTGACAATTCCAATGGATTGAATACTACTCTAATTAAAAAAAAAAAAAAATACTTTCCCATGTTTATATTTTTGTAAGTGTGTAGTAATTGTTGAAAAGTATAAAAAGGTTCTTTTCTAAACCTTCTTTTATCGAAACCTTAAATTATGTTGTTCCAGTTGTGGGAGCTTGTATGGATGGTAGTTGACGTGGGTCGATGGAATAGAAGGAGTAGCATCAGCCATCATGCTTTTTCATTAGCAGGGTTAAGTAATCAAATAAAGAATATAAGAAGAAATGCATTGTGCTTTTTGTAAGTTAGAAGTCCTTTCTGTTTGTTGCCTTTTTGTCTCTGGGAAATGGTTGGTGTAGCTAGGGTTAATACGGCATGTCATGAGAGGGCCAGCAAGGCCTTGGTTGAATTTTTTTTCTCCAGCATGCTCAAGTGGATATCATTGCCCTCTTGACCCCATCATCACGTGGTTCTGTCAAAGTTATGAAAATTCCACTCCATATCCATAAAATACGAACATTTTATTTCCACCGGATCGAGGCCTTCCCTTCCCTTCCCTTCCGAGGTTTTCCGTTCACATCTTTCATATCCATACGAATATTCCATCAATGACAAAATCCTATGTAAGAAGTTCATGCCACTTTCCACAAATTGCAATTAAGGGTGCCTTTTATGTTTGGGCAAAAAATTTCCGGACTTTTTTTCCTCTATATTTATTATATTTAATATCTTCAAATTGTAAAATATTATCGGGACAGTCCCAAAAGATTATAACTAAATATGACTTTTTGATAGTAAGTAATGGTGGATAGTAAAAATCACTTGGTAGTATTAGATAATCATCACTAAAAATGTCTAACGGAAATGGAAAAAGAAAAAAATTATCACAAATTTTTAAAGTGAAAATCATTCTCTTTCGTTATTTTCTATAATAGCTAACCACTACTAACAATTGGCTTCTAAAGTTGCCTTAATTCATCGCTTCTTGTTAAACTTTAGTTTGTACAACATGGTAAGATAAAGTTTTGATTGCGATGGATATGAAAAATGTTTGAAAAAAAGTTTTTATGAAAAAAAAAAAAACACTTACAGAATGCATGGCCTATTATTGATAAATTAGGAATAATACCACATATTTAACAAATAATAAGTAATTTCATGTTGTGTTTTGTTATTGTGTACTAAAATCGCTTGCAATTGTGATTAATTAAGAAATGGATACTTATTGCTATCACCACAACTTTGAGACAGATTGGACTTAACAATTATCTTCTGTCGCGGAAAGATAGAGATCAATTATGTAATTTTCTAAAAGGATAATCGAGTTAGATGTAGTTAGTTTGCCTATCGAGATCAGGACCTAATGACACGGTCTAATTGCCAATATTTGCATATCCCAGACTGTAAAAGCACTGCCTTTGTACCTTCGATTTTCTCAAGGGATACTTCAGCGCTTTATTAAAAATTTAAAAAGAAGTTCATATTTTTAATATTGACTCTATTATTTACAAAAAAGTAAATACATAAAAATATAAAATTTTTCATTTAGTAACCCAACAATTATTGGTGTTGCTAAATGCAGGTTGATCCTTACAATTTACCTTAATTGAACCTGATTCTACTATAAAATCGATCCGATTTAATTCTAATTTAACCTGATTAAACTCTAATCAAACTCTAATCGAATCCGATTTTACTTTTTTAAACAATTATCATTTCGTATATCTAAATTAACCATTTGAATATGTGGATGAAAATATTAATAAGTAATCCCAACATTTGTTAAGGTAAGTACTGAGTATATATATTGCTCGGAAAGTGGGAATACTTTTCCTCCGTCCAAAACAGTTAGAAGACAGTGGATGCAATTTTAAAACGAGAAATGGACGCGGAAGAAAGACTTTACTTGCAATTCAAGAATAGGAAAAGAAAAGCCTATAAGTTAGCTTTTCAGTCCAATTCCAATTGATTCCGTGATTTGTTGCACATTTCCCTAGTCCAAGTCCAGCTTGCATTTTTCCTGTGTCGGCACGCAGCATCATTAGTAATTACACCACATGATTTACCCGACTCTCACCGGTTAATAACAATCTCAAATGAATATAGCATTGGGTAATAATAATTAGTATTTAGTAGTAATGGAAGTTTATGAAAAGGTCAAGACAAGCCTCTTCAAATTATACAAGGCAAGGTCCTAGTAACCATGCATGCGATCTCCATTCCACGTTAACAGTTTTGCGTTCCCAAGTAGATTTAGCTTTTTGTTTTTTCTTTATTTTTTTTGTGTCTTTTCTTTGCGTTGTACTAATTGTGTCATGACTCATAAAGGATCTATAGCTTTCTAGTTGTAAAATGATTGTCTCATCGTCTAATTATCTAAAATCATATTATCCTTATTTTATAGAATAGATTAGGATAATTATTTCTCTCATAATATTATTTTCTCATTTTCTTCATAGAATAGATACTCTACGATATTATTATTCTTGTCTTACAAGGAATGGCTTTTTATTAAGAATAAAAAAATAGTTTCACTAGTTATTCTTTACATATTTTTATATATTACTTGTTAAATTTTAGCCAACCTCAGACTAGCCCACCATCTAAGCTAAGAGCTGGACCATTTAGATCCGCCATAACAACCTAGACCAACAACCATTGACCATCGCACCATTCAACCTCAAGCCACTTCACCTACAGTAGACTCCTCAAACCACCTTAATAAACTCACATCGAACTGCCATACATATGCAAGTTGAACAACCTTTAACCACATAGATCTAAACCACCTCGATAGACCAAGTCATGAACCTAAGTTGTGTGAACCCAAATTGCACCTAGGTTTAGGCAAGGAGCTTGGATTATACTTAAGGCAAGCTAATCACCCAAGTCAGTATGAAACCCTATCGTACTTAAGTTAACCATCACAAACCAACATTGGCCATGAGTCGTCTACATTAAGCTTTGGTTGTTTGGGTTGCATACAATGAGTTAGGTAAGGTGTTTGGTCCATGTGATGTAGTGGTTAGTGCTAAAGTTTCAAAAGGACATAGGTATTCTTATCTTTTTAAATCTATTTGGAATCTCTTACTTATGCCAATATTTAGACTAACTAAACAAAGTATATTTGCAAACATTCTATAAGATACTAATTCTACCTCTAATGTAGAGGAAGGAGATTCACAAGAGATCTCTTTGTCATAGAAATACAAGATTGAAATTCTTGTGTATATACATAATGAACATATAAACCTAATCTAGTGAAATTTTCTTAAGTGATAAATATACAAATCCACAACTATCTATAAGTTTGAATTTTAAGCTTAGTTGATTGTTAATTTAAGTCAACATGGGGTTAAACTAGGAGCTCATGAGTTATAATAGGTGCATAGTCTCACTCTACATTTAGTTAAGGTCATCCCTTCAATGTACTTTAGTAAAAATCTTAACATTGTAAGTGAAAGGAAGTGCTAAGTGATTAATATAAAATCCTTCATCAAACTATAATTTTAAACTTTTTAATCAATAATCTAAATAGAATAATCTTTTATTCTAATTAATTGAATCTTCTTGCAATCATCATTGATCACATTTGATAATCGAATTAGGTATTTATAGGCCCACAAGGTCTCAAACATTAACTTGAGATACACATACAAATAAATAAGAATAATGGTCAAATCATAACTACATGATCATTACATTAGATAATCATGCCATCTTGTTTATGCTCTATCCAAGTTTTTTTTTTTTTTAAGTATTGTTGAAAGAAGTTGGCCAATATATCAATTTTTACTTTATAATTTTTTGAGAATTTAAATGAATTGATTGAAACATTCAAAATAAACACCAAATTTCAACCCTAAATGAACCAACTACACCATTGCATCTAACCATCAAATGGAGATCACATGAGTTTCAGACTAAGGAAAAAAAGAGAGCAACTATGCTCCATCTACCATTAAGAGATTATTTAAGAGCCATCAAAAGATGGATGGACCAAATGAAATATTAATACATCTATAGTTGGATCACAAAGCTTGGACACTATTAGAAGTATAATTAGAGATTAGAGAAAGCACGGGATCATGGAGTTTTCTAAGAAGATTGACAGTATAGACATTATAAGTACTAAGTTCTAGGCTTGTTTTAAGATCTTCACTATTATCTTCTTATGGACTATAAGAAAATTAATATCAACACGGACTTAAAAGTTGCTATTAACCTGTGATTATTGTCAAATAAAAAGATTCTAACAAATTTTTACCATCATAGCTAAAATTTGTACATAGATTGAAGCTAATGTTGTCTCTAGCATACTTACTTCTAAAATCCATAAAGAAGATGACGAGGAAATGCTTTTTTCTTCCTCCTTTTAGTGTGTCGCTTACTCTTGGAAGATTGTTCTTATGTTGTAAACATTGGGGATTATAGGACCTCATTAACCCTTTTGATTATTAGTTAAAGGGACTACATAAATTAAATTGTTTGCATCCTCTATTATTGCATAAAAAAGATGGCGGAGGTACAAAGATGATAAGCAGAAGATATCGAATTTATTATCCAATCAAGTATATATCTATTAGCATAAATTGGAAAATTATATATCATGTGGAATAATTATCTTTTCTTTTCAACTATTTATTGGTAAAGATTAATATATAGTCTTATCGCATAGAGTATTCATTCATACCACTCATCTCGATTGGTTAGGTTTTAGATAGGTATCAAGGGTTAAATGGTAGAATCTGGGTAGTGATTTCTAAGCACCTGTTTCCACATGATAAGATATATATATCAAGTTTTTATATCCTATATCCACCCTGAAACCTATAATTTATGATATATAATGTACTGTTTCCAAATTATCATGTATTGATCTTATAAAAATTATTTAATAATATTAATAAATGAAAAATAAATAATAATAATACTACAATTTTTTTTCAACCAAGAAGTATTTTACTAAAAGGAAAAAGAACGTGCTCAAGTTCATAAGATAAATTCTTAACTTAGAGTTGTTTCTTTCTTGTATCTCCCAAGTCTCAATAGCATCTCTTTCCTCCTTTTCTACGTTTTATTTTCTTTCCAATCCTTCTTTGCCGTTTGATAAGCACCAATCCTCGTGTATACTAAAATAAACAAGGATATATGTAAATATACATTTAAAACTATTAATCAAGTATGAAGAGAAATTTTTTGACATATGAAAAAAAAAATTGTAATTGAGATTTACTATTTAAAAAAAAATGTGTGAAATTGAGATTTATGGAAAAATTAAAAAAAATTGCAAGCTACAAAATATCTACACCTTGTGTGTATTATAAAGCATAGGTTTCATGCTGATTTTCCAAAAATTTGAAATCGATACTTATTTACTATAAGAGTGTTATATCCTACCTGTCATAAAGCAACTTATTCCTACTAATAGGCATGGGAAAAAAATGGGGGAAAGATTGAAAACCGAATGCAATTTTACATTTTTCTGAGTTTATCTTTGGCGTCCTAAATGGAACATTTTTTAAATATTTGACCTTGACAAATTCATACTGATATCGATATTTTCCCAATTGAGTCAGCCGTTGATTGTTTACACAATTACCGATTCTTGCTAAAATAACAACGTACGCCACGCTTGCGTAAATAAATCTTTTCTAGCATAATGCTTTCTGGCACGATCCACTTTCTCTCGGTCAGGGTGTCAATGGGTTGCTTCTGTGATGGGTGTGGCCCATATTTAGAGAGAGAGAGAGAGTGAGTGAGTGTGTGTTGTTGTGGGGGGTGGTGGCGTCTCGTGAATATGCAAGCTTACGAGTGAAGACAACAAAATGCAGTTCCCACCTACAGCATTCAGAAAAAATAAAAGGCTTGTGGGACAACTACAAGGGATTAACAGGAATCGATTGGTAGGATTTTCTGTGCATTTGCAGGAAGATGTGGGAAAATGCAGATATGTAAAAAAAATAAAAAATAAAAATGGTGTTATTCCACCAATACATTATGTGGGTGGAGGACTGGTTTGGATATAGAATAGGTAATGATGACTACCCTGAATGACCAGAATTATTGTTCTCCTCGTTCTCAATTTGTTTGTGTATATTTACTATTTCATTAGGGTTTTCCATTTGGGTTTTGTTCTTTCATATATAATTCAATTATTATACTTTCTGTAACTTCGACAATAAAATTTGTTAGTAAGGAATCGAGAAACTGATGGAAAAGGGAGAGAAATAAATTATCACGAAAAAAAAAAAAAACATTTCAAGTTATTTTATATTAGCTATTTGGAGGGTGAAGAATGAGAAACTTGCATGGTTTTCAAAAATATGAACCAACTATGTATTGTATGGGAACATTGTTGTGCTGTTTATGGGGGAATAATATTTGTAATAAGAACATGGCGACACTGAAATGGGATTCATTCTATAATCCAGATATAGAGGCTATGCAGCGGCATGAACCATCAATTGTTTGCAAATTTTTACCATTTAATCTTAGTTAGGGTAGAGGGACGAGCCCGGGTCTAAATGTGATAAACATAGTTGTGAAGTATTTGAATTTAATTCGACAATAGTTAAGTAGAACTTAATCTTAAGCCACTCAAATAGTTTTCCAGTCAAGTTCAAGCTCCATACATTTGATTTGGCTAACTCACAAATTGAATCAAGATTGAGTGAAACTTAAAAACTAACCAAATTCATGCCGATTTAGATATTTATATTAATTTTTTGAAAAAAAAAACTTAATATAATTTAATTGAGTTAAGCTTGAGCTCCTCATATGTCATTTCAATTTAAGCTCGAACTCAAAATCTTGATTTCGATTAAATTAAAATCCAGTTTAAAGTTTGAAATTTCAAATCGAGTCTAAATGTGAGCTCAACATTGTATTATCTTTAGTCAATCTATTTATAAAAATTGTGAACTAATACGGAGTGAATTGTCCGAAAACTCCCATCTTGTACCTTACCCTTTACGAGAAAATTCGAAAAATTTAGAATTAAAACCTACCATCTCACTTCTTAAAATCATCACTGAAAAATTATACCATATAAAAGCTACATTTTAATTTCTATTTATCATGAGGAACTTGTATTTTCTTTTCCTTTTTTTTTAACACTTTTGAGCTTAAATTGTTATAATTATTCATACCCAAAATCATAATATTTGTATTCAGTATTGTCAATATCATTATAAAATATAAACTACGTGGAACGCAAAAATATTGAATTTCAATTAAAAAGCAAAAAATAAGAACAAAAAACAATTAAATACTAAAAGATACTTTGATTAGAGATATGATAGAGATTTAAAATTGTTTGAATGGAAGTTAATATAAAATAGCGAGTTATGGCTTCATAAACTTGATTGGTTTTTCTTTGTTTTTTTAATATATAATTATATCTGTTCGCAATATTTTACAAATGGGTTATGTAGTAGCTTGCATGCAAATTGAAGAATCACAAAGTACCCTATAAAATAAAACCAATATTATACACGATATATATTCCAAATAAATTCTTAGGAGAGTACATATACAGAAAACATAAAATCAACATTAAAAAGTAGTATAAATGATAATAGTATAACTGTTAACTAACGGTAGAAAATCTTAATGATGCTTACCTACATTTTTTGAAAATTAGACGAGTTGCATCTCATGAGGAGCACGGATCAATATGCTGTAATCTTATATCTCCGAAAGCAGTGATTATATTTAGAGCACTTATTAATAGTTTAAATCTTCATGCGTGTCTTTTCCGAGAAACGTATTTATTTCACAATTTGTACATAATTTTATTATACAAAAACAAAAAGGGCCGCATGCACTTGCTAGTGGGTTTTTGACTGATTAATGACGCTAACAGTATTAGGTAAACTTTAGTACTAATACTACCTATGAATATAAGAAATAAAAATACCCATATCACCATTTTATCGTTAACACGTATACTAATAAGAAGGCGTAGATTATATTTCTAGATAGTTTTATTATTGAATTCGATAAGATAAGATAACATATAGATATGGATATTATATTTGTTTATTCTAAATGAATTATTTTATTAATTTATGATTGGTTATGAATTTAAATTAATTATATGAATCATGGTGATACTTATAAAATATGTAACTATATCTACGTCCTATATATATGTATGTATGTATGTATGTGTATCATCATAACAGTGAAGACTCAAGTGTGAAGACAGAATCACTTAAATCCAATTCTTATGGGAAAATTAAAAAGGCCGAAAGGGTTTGCTGACATCCTGCAATAGTCATGATTCTGGCACAAGCTTTTTCTAATACTTTTGTATTATTTGATGTTACATGCAAATGTTTTTAAGGATTTACTTAACGACATTTCTTTATCTTTATCTTTTTATCACAGAGAGGAAGAAAAAACCAATAAAGTTGTTTCTGTTAAATTTCCAGCTACTTTCGGGAAACCAAAAGAAACTGTAAAGTTGTTTTCTACTCTACCCAAAACGACCATGATTTATAAATAAACGACTCTGTTTCTAGCTTCATTTTTTTTCTTTTCTTTTTTTGACACAGAAAACAAAGATACTTCTCCTGGGCCTTTCATGAACGACTTCAGAACTTCAAAGTTCAAAGCATATTCTCTCCTTTCCTCTTCATAGACGGTTCGTTCATGCTCCAACTGCTGACACTTCCCACATCGGCAAATAAACGTCCAAAGGTAAACAGGGTGCTTGTTAGCCCTTAAAAAGAAGTTTTTTTTATCTTTTATTAAAGTATTTAATGAGCCTTAAGAATATAAAAGATTGCAAAAGAAAAATCAAAAGCTTGCTACCTAGTACTCCTAAAACAATCATTGATTAGTCCTGATAATCAAACTAAATTAAACTAAATCTAGAATTGAACTATTAAATATAGTTTTTTATATTTTAATATGGTTTGCAATTCGATTTGGAAAAAGTCAAAACAATAGTTTACTTCTTTTCCTTCACTATTGTTTCTCATCTCTCAAGTATACTGGTATACCTTTATTTTCACTTAAGATATAATATGGTGATGTAATATCAAGAGGCTTTTAACTCTTACATAATGTTAATCGATTTTAATGTTAATATTTGATTATAAACATTTGATGATTATTAATAATATCATTTTAAATAAGGTGCTTTTAAAAACGATTCAAATTGAGCTAAATAACATAGAATATGTTTGAAACGAACCAAACAAAATCCAACATATTTGAAGTGGTTATGTTAAGAAGTTTGAATCATCGAAGCGGTTTGGTTTCTTAAGAGTTTGATCTAAACTAAACCTTGAACACCCATATCATTAATAAGACCTTATATAGAATAGGATCTGCATAAATGGATTTTAAACTATTGGTATTTTATATTGATTACATACTTTAACAAAAGTATACGTAAGAAAAATAAAAAATTCTTTTATTTGATACCTTAACAATTGGTCTCTTAATATCCTTTAACATTTTCCCCTAAAATAAATATGTTACAACCATTTAAGTGAATTTAGAATAGGCTATTGGAATTTTTTTTAAAGTAAAAAATGAATGGTGTATTAAGTTAAAGATAATTACAACTAAAATCCAATAAAAGTAAAGATTAATTTCCAATTAGCTAGCCTAAGGAGTTGTTTGCTCCATTAGAGTCTCATGAGAATCTCGTTTGCCCTCTTATCACTTAATTAGAAAGGTCTTTTTCAACAATTACAAAATAAAATGGGTAGATAATATTGAAAAGAAGAAAAGCTTCACCTTCATCCTACTCTTGCATGTCAGTAGTTAAAAAACATCTAAAAATGAGTTTATCTCCTAGAAATAACTTCACCCTTCCCATCTCACAAAAGAGAAAGCTTTGCCTTATAGGCAAATAAGACATTGTGAAATTTCAATTTAAAGTAAGATTGTTAGTTATTAGTGAAGCTACAATAGATGAATCCATCTTGATTTCTACAACGAAAAGATCTTTTTGCAGAACAGGGTTACCTAATAGATTGCTTAAAGCTCAACTATTTTGACATCAATCTTTCTAACTTTCCTCTCAAGTTTGAATACCTACCTATCATTACTATCTCTTAAGACTCCATCTATTATTGCTTGCCTAATAGAAATGATAGATTGATTGGTGTTTAATTTTTCCCAATCTTTAGTTAAATGTTGCGAGGCTAAGTTCCTTATTTCAATCTTGTAAATAATCTCTTCCTTCCTCTCTCCTCCCCACTTTTAACTCCTATAAGAAACCTTAATGTATAGGGGGGTGACCACATGGCTTTCCTCCTTTCTAAACCTTTTTCCTTTATTCACCATATAAATCTATAAATCTATTATTGTTAATCTCAATATTCGCTTATCCACCATTACTGATCTCAGATCTATTTTTGCCATTAACATTCCAACGATCATCAATCCATCGACATTCAGATTCTACCTACCATAACTCCACTTCTACAATAAATATTAGCAATCTTGTTGAGATTAGTTTGGCAGTGGCTTTTATATAAGCGGTTTTTTATGTATTTATTTATTTTCTTGTTCTTTTTGTCATCTCTTATGTGGGTGTCAGTTAGGTGGGTTTTGTTCCTTTTGGAGAAAATTTTAATATTCTCTAAGTAGGACATTTTGATATTTGAAGAGATGTATCTATTAGGTTTTTGTACCCGCAACTCTTCATCTATCAATTATTTGATATTAATTAGTTTGATTGATGTAATTTCTTCCTATTGAATGAAATTCATCTATAAGCTAAGAAAAAAAAAAAGAATCTTGTAAAATAATTTTCTTCCATTTATTAGATGTTCTATATTCATATGTTAAAGATTCAAGTGTTGTGCCTTTAATTCCTTATGGGGAATCTTGTTGAAATATTTTTTCATTTCTTGATGACCAAAATTTCCAAATAATAAACTAAAAGGTCAAACTGTATTTGGGGAGTAAGTATTGGAGATATCTTGCTTTCTTATTTGGTAGTTCACCTTAATTCAATTCAGTATGTTACTCTCCTTATTTATAATATTCTCTCTCTATGATTCCCATTCTTGAATCAAATCTTCCACTTCAACACAATCTCTAAAGATATGCCTTAGGTCTTCATTTGCATCAATAATACATCTAGGATATTTACCGTTTTCTAATATGTCCCATTTCTTAAGTTTTTAGCAATTGTAAGCTGTCATGTGGAATTCTCTAAAGAAGTAATTTAATTTTGGGAGGAAACGGAGAGGCCTAAATCCAATCATAATTCTTGTCTTTGGAAATTTTTTTTTTAAAAGATACCAACAGACGTCTTTCAAGGAAGGATTAACTCTAGCATTCTCATTTATAGCTTGTTAATCGAGTTCATAAGCATTTAGTATGATTGGACCCATCCATACTCTTCGTAAGTGGAAAATACATAAACCTTTTTTTTATTTGTATTCCAGTTGTCCTTTAATAACTTGTTAATAGTAGATTTTCATTCCAACAACCAAATGTTCAATACAATGCCTACCTATTCTAAATCAGGAGTTATGTCATGTACAATGACTACATTTCTAATCATACTCTATAATGGTTCCTATATGACCTATATTAATAGGTTAGCATCTTAAATGTCAACCTATTCTTAGAGCTTCACTAGCTCACAATATGCTAGTTGATTAAGGTTTTCTATGGTTAAATCACTAAGGCTCAGCCCATTAAGTGCAAACATCCAAATGTCAAGATAAGAACGTGAATGGTTCGACAATTACTCTTATTGATAATTGCTCAATTGCCCACTCTTTCTCATAATTTGTATATGACTAAATTTAAGAAAATTCATATGTTTATGGCAATTCAACTACCTCTTCATGCAATCATTGGATAAAGTTCTATAAATACAAACAACCTCCTACTATAAGAGAACTCTTTGACACTTTGGCTATTTACCTACTCTCTTTATACTCACATAGTCCTCACACAAACAATTGACTTAGGCATTGGATTGGTAACATTAGTTAACCTTAGCTCCCCTTTAATGTAGCGTTTGCTCTTTTGCAGATCTCAAATACCAACTCAAATTCAACCAAAGAAACTCTAACAATCTGCTTTTTTAATTATAAGGCAGTGGTCCATGAATTAAATGTCTTACTAAGCTTCCTTTATCCTAAAGATCAAATCAAAAGGTTATATCTTTGCTATTACAAAAAATTGAAACATATGAATTTAAAATACTATTCATAGAGTCATACAATTCTTTGGCAAGATTGAATAAACTTTGCATGCTTTTGATTGTTTTGGAATTCTAAAGCCTCTTATATTTTGTTTTCATAAAAACAGATCAACCTATCTTTCTTTTCTTCAACTCCCAATATTTTGTGAAAGCATAAGCTTAGTTTTTTTTTTTTTTTTTATTTCCAAGTTGAAAAGACCTAGACCTCTAATTCTTTAGGTCTTACTATCCCATCTCAATTTACTAGATGCATTTTTTTTCAGGTTAATGCTGCAATTTATATATCAATATTCAATTGAAAATTTAGTTTTCATAATTTATACTTTAATTAATTTTAATTCACACTGTTAATCTAATCGACAAAATCAATAAATAGGGTAATCACCCACAAACTTAGGGAACGTTATTTGACCCTTGATAGGTAGATGTTGATTACTTTCTATAAAATAGTGAGTCATGACTTATTTCAAAAATATGGGTTTTGAGACCAATTGTGGCTATACGAGCTCCTTAAAGCCATGAACAGTTATCCCATTGATTGATCATGCTAAGTAGATGGATAATATGAATTGAAATTTATTGAGGTATAGATGATGACATTTAAATTTTCAATTGGATATATAATTAGATAAGTTAAACTTAAGTATATAAATTATAAAAAATAGTAAAGTTTAGATATAAATCATGTTACAACCTCCATTTCTTTTCTTTATGGAAAAACTATTATGTAGAAACTCATTAATAACTTGTGTTAATTTTGCTATTATTCTCTTTGACGACTTCCTATGTACATATGATAGGTTGGCAAGGCTCCTATAACATACTTGGCCAAAACTATGTTGCCTACCATAATAAAAAATTTTGTTTTCCAACCACTTAATTTTTTCTTGATTTCCTCAATTTTGGGGCATTTGTTGCAAGTGATAAAAAAGGAATTTTATTTATGTTTTTAAACATTAATTATACAAATATTAGAAAGTAGATACAAAAAAAGATAAAAGTTTTATTGTATTTTACTATTTGACGAGTCTTTCTTTTAATATATTTTCTTTATTCAAAACACTAAAATTTCAAATTTTAATATATTTATTTTATTTAAAACACTAAAATTTCAAATTTCAAACTAGCACATGCATATTTATATATATATTAGTAATATATACACACATATATCTCGGAACCAGATTAATTATAATAAATCAGTTGATTTCCATGCTTTTTCACTTAGCTAACCTCTATTAACTTCTTCCTTTTCTTTTTATTTTTAGTTAAATATAATGGAATTTATTTAAGAAGCCGAGTTGGTTTAAGATACAAAAATTTTAGTTTTTTATCAAAGAACCAGGAATCAAAATTATAATCCCTAGTGAAAGATGAAAAAATAGTAAGACAGTTGGATTAACATTCAATTAAATTGTGGAAATGCTCTGGGAAAGAAGGTGTAATATGACTTAAGAATCAATTTTATACTTTGGCCTTCATTAGCTTGTTCTAGGGGAAAAACTCAAAAAGTCTCAAAAAAAAGAATAAGTGAATGGGTAGGGAGGTGCAGTGGAGGTTGGCGATTGTAGTGGTCAGGTGGGCCTTTCCTACATCTATTTCAGCTCCAATCTTCTAATTTCTGACTAAACAAATCTACACATTATTTTATATCCTCAACCTATATGCTTTTTAAAAAAAATAAAAAAAAAAGAAAGAAAAAGTAAAAAGACTATACGAAAACACAGACATTCTTTTTTCAAATTTCCATCATTATATAATGTGTCCCAACAAGTACTTTTCACTTCCACTTTACTAACTTCCTTCCCTTTTCCACCTTCTCTCGGTGTTCTTCACACACCAACAAGACAGACAACACCACCAATGTCGTTCTCTAGACAATGCTTAAGAACCATAAGACTAACATTGTTCATGGTAATACTTCATGTACTATGTTTTACCACCAAAGTGGAGTCGTTTCTTTCTATGTTTGATAAAATCACCCAGTTGCCGGGTCAACCTCAAGTCGGGTTCAATCAGTATTCCGGTTATGTGACTGTCGATGCCAAGAAACAAAGAGTTCTTTTTTACTATTTTGCTGAGGCAGAGATAGATCCTGCTTCAAAACCACTTGTTCTCTGGCTCAATGGAGGTACTTGAATGTCAACCCTTACTGTCTGAAATTCCATATATGTATTGATATCTCAAGTAAATCAATGCATTCGACATATGGAAAAAGGAGAAACATTTTTCTTTTTTTTTTTTAATATATATTTGAGGTGTGTAATCATTTTTGGAATGGTGAAAATGGTTATTTTTGAACTCTTAACAACCGCGTAATTAATAATACATGTTACATATGAATGCCTTTCATTTAATTGCAGGGCCAGGATGTTCTTCACTTGGTGTTGGGGCATTTTCTGAAAATGGGCCATTTAGGCCAAGTGGGGAGGTATTGGTTAAAAACGAATACAGCTGGAATAGAGGTACCCTGTCAAGTAGTGTTTTTGGTATTTTGTGATGCTAAATAAATGTGTTTGCTATGATCTGTGATTGGTTTGTTATTTTTTAAATTTTTTTTTTTTTTTTTTAGCAATGAATGTTACACTTAAAACTTTGTTTTGAAATGCAGAAGCAAACATGTTGTACTTGGAATCACCTATTGGGGTTGGTTTCTCTTATTCAACTGACACATCCTCCTATGAAGCTGTAAACGACAAAATCACAGGCAAGTTCTTACTATCCTTTTTCTTTCCAGTTTCGGGACCTTTTAAACTATCTATGTTAAAAATTAAAAAATAAAAAATAAAAAAGAAAGGACGTTTAGTTAATATGGAAAAGGCCATGAAATTAAGTGAGATTAAATTTAACCGCTTTTTTTTTTTAGGGGGGGAATGTTCAAAGTTTATTCATTTATTGAGAAAAGTATTATTTTAAACTATCTATGCTATCCTGTTTCATTTGATTTAACTTTTTGAGCGAAAGTAAGAGTCAGGGAAATAGATATATAAGCTTCCGCAACCGAATGCCTTCAAATCACCTAAACAAGTCCTAACATCATAATATAAATTAGAATAATTTCCAAATGGTAGGAAAATAGTTTTTCTGTTTTGTTTCCCCCATCACAAAGATTAAGTTTTCTTTCGAGATTTGGTATCTTTGGATGGAAATTTCGTCTTTTTTGCTGCTTTCTTGATTTTTCTTTTCTTCTTCTTCTTCTTCTCTCTCTCTCTCTCTCTTTTTAATATCCTCGAATGAAGAACGTGTCGATGTTTGGAAGACATAGATCTTCGTCATGAACTTGGAAAATTGTTTGCTGGAGTCACAATTGGTCAGAGAGGTATCCGTTCAAAAAATGACCCTGTTCTTCTGAATAGGTCCAAGAAAGCTCCGAAGGAGCCGAAATCTCCATCTAAAGCCGTCAAGTCTCCAGAGATAACTCAATCTTTGTGATGGTGGAGACAAAAAGAGAAAAAAAAAAAAGCAACGCATTTTGTAGTATTTGGAGGTTATCCTAATTTGAATTACGTTATGAGGACTTTGTTTATGCGGATGGGGGAGTCTTAAGCTGTGGAACCTTTTTTATTTTCCCATCAAACTTCTTTTGCTAAATCCTTGAATTAAATGGAACAAGATAGGGTGATATGACTTATAGGATGAATAGCTATTTCTTTTTTTATTTTTTAAGTTTAACTAAAGATATCTAATAACAAAAATTATTAATAACTATAGATCTCTTTTGAGAACATGTGAACAAACTAGAATGTGCCAGGTGGCATTATTAACAATAAAAAAGAAGAAAATGTTAAGAGAAAAATTTAACATAAACTAAAATTGGAATACTAAAACAAACGGATCAAGATCGACTCCAATGTAAGAGTAGGAAAGTTTGAAAAGACAATATTTTCCCTTGTTTATTTTTTGTGATAACTTTTGGGTTTTCACTTTTCATTGTTTTTCACGTTGGGTTTCTAAAGAATATTTCATGATGGTGATGCAGTAGCAAGTGAACTGGCACACTTTCCACACACTATTTCACCTAAAATATTCATATGTTTTTTGTCTTATTGCTTTTGAGTTGACAAAATGTTAAACCCTTTTTGCAGACTAAACTTTGTGATATGAAACTTCTTCCTTCTTTCTTGTCTATAGCCAGGGACAATTTGGTTTTCTTGAGAAGATGGTTTGTCAAATTCCCACAATACAAGAATAGTAGCTTATTCATCACAGGAGAGAGCTATGCAGGTGCTGTGTCACAATGCTATTTTCATCGGCCAAAACACAAAATTCAAATATCACAAATAGCCCAGGGACTTACCGCTAATAATCTATGTCTTTCCCAGGTCATTATGTTCCTCAGTTGGCTGAGCTAATGCTTTCTTACAACAAGAAAGAGAAGCTGTTCAATTTGAGAGGCATAGCAGTGAGTATTAATCTTTGAGAAGAGATGAAACCTGAAGAGAATAATTAGCCACTGCAATTCCATTGTTTAGATCGAACTGTGCTATCGATCTCTAATAATTTCGTTGGTCAATTGCAGTTAGGCAACCCAGTTTTAGAATTTGCTACCGATTTCAATTCAAGGGCTGAGTTCTTCTGGTCTCATGGACTGATATCGGATTCAACATACAAAATGTTCACTTCAGTTTGTAACTACTCAAGATACGTGAGCGAATATGCCAGAGGTTCCGTTTCTCCTATTTGCTCTAGGGTGATGAGCCAAGTGACAAAAGAAACCAGCAAGTTTGTCGACAATTATGATGTAACACTTGATGTTTGCATCTCATCTGTAACCTCACAATCAAGACGGTTGAGTCCACATGTAAGAAAATTACACATCTTATAACCAGTTTCTCAACTGTATCTTCAATTCATGTTATCCCGAAATTTCATTGGTCCCCCATGTGCAGCGAGTCACCGAGTCAATAGATGTTTGCATTGAAGATGAGACAGTGAATTATCTCAACAGAAGAGATGTGCAGATTGCTCTTCACGCCCATCTTGTAGGAGTTCGCAGATGGGCTGTATGCAGCAAGTAATTGTCTTTCCTTCTGTAAAAAAGTATTTGCATAGTCTTTATATTACTAAAGTATGACATGATCATGAAGTAATTCCTAAACTTCAGCGTAGGAGCTTAACTGAAAGTAATCCAATGAGGTCTAGGTGTTAAATTTCAAGAAGAACACTGGAAGATAGTTTTTGAAACTAGTAGACGTTATCCTTTTCAGTCTTGTCCGTCTTTGCTAACAGGTTTCTCTTTTTTGAATGACAGCGTCCTAGACTATGAGTTGGTGGATTTGGAAATACCTACTATCATTATAGTGGGTGAACTCATTAAAGCAGGAATTCCAGTTTTTATTTACAGGTAAAAACCGTGAAAGCATCTAACAAGAACTTCACTGTGGTATATTCCATCCTATTTTTCCCTAAATTTGACTTGTTGGCTTAACAATACGCACTTGAATTGCAGTGGAGATCAAGATTCGGTCGTACCCTTGACTGGAAGTCGCACTCTTGTCAACAGATTGGCAAAGGAATTAGGATTAAGGACCACAATACCTTACAGAGTGTGGTTTGAGGGACAGCAGGTCCGTTCTATTAAGAAGTGCTTGTAATTACAGAAAGAATCATCATTGGGGAAAAAACACACTTTTCTCGCCCAAATCATGAGGGAGAGGGATTTTCTCATATTATTAAAAAATTGTGCATTCCTTGCAAATCATGAGAGAGAGGGATTTTCTCTTCATGAATGCTTGCAGCGTAAAGTGCTCAAATGCGATGCTAATGGCATGGTGTACTCTGCCTCATAGTTTACTGCCAAAGAAAATGCTGTTTCTGCAAATCTTATAGAAAATTAGATCAAGTGATAAAATTGACTTGTTTGTGAATTTCAGGTTGGTGGGTGGACTCAAGTTCATGGAGATTTCCTTTCCTTTGCCACCATCAGAGGGGCATCACACGAAGCTCCGTATTCTCAACCTGAGAGATCACTTGTTCTATTTAAATCATTTCTAGAAAGCCGACCTCTTCCAGAAGCATTTTGATCCCCTGACCTGACCTCCTCAAGCAAGAGGTTTCCAAAGTAGGACTAAAACCCGGTTTTCAAAAGCCGAAGGCAGTTGTTAATCGCATGAAAATGAAATTTTGTTTGTTGTTTCTTCATCTTAGGTTATCTGCTTCTGAAATTTGTATAGTTTGTGTAAAGTTTTGAAGGACTAAAAGGGATTAAAATAGATGGAATAAACGGATTTTGTCATTTCCAGAAGTTAATGACCATATGATACAGCTTGAAACTAAGGTTTTGGTTGCTGAAATGTTACCGTTTGGTATTGGATTAAAAAGAGAACTGTCCTCATCACAACCGTACTCCAGCTCTTCAGCGGAAAGAATTTCTGAAATGGTAAGGAAATATCTTTTATTGTGGGGAGGGGGGGGTGTATTTGACATGCTAGGAACCTGAATTTTGTGAGATTATGTATTCTATAGAGTTTGTAAGTTATATTAATGGACCGTGTTTTCTATCCGTTTTTCAAGATCTATTTATTAATTAACTTTAAAAATCTAAATTTTTAACCTTATTTGTTTAATAAGTCTATTTCATGTTCATATAAGATCCATCTATTGATTAAGGTAATTCTTTCATAAATATAACATAACTGTGTAGTCTCTATTCGAAAACCCAACTATTATTCAGACATTAAGTGCTATGTTGATTAGCTTGAATAAAAATTTACACCTACGTGGGTTAATGCATAGTATCATGTAACTAGTTTAAACCAAAACTTATTAATGCAGTCGACTCAGTTTTTACCAAAAATATCGAGTGGCTCTACTAATTAGATTGGGACTTAACAAATTATCGACACACACACACACGTATTCTTACAGAATAAGGTCTCAAGTAAAAAGATAAAATCTTAATCTTAAATGGGTGCCAATCAAATCCAAGCGAATATTCAGAACACAAACAAGCTTATTAAATATATTCTTTATAGATTTAGGCTACATTTGTGAGTAGAAACCAATCTTAACATATTGCCGTAACTATTTCTTTGATTATTAGTGAAATTTACTACTCATTGCTCATGGTTAGGGATTTTATGGTGTGATCTCTTCTACCCATCTCTCTCTCTTTTATATTTTGATATTGTTGTCGGAGTCTTTCATATCATATTAGCCGGGTTAGTTTATTTTGTTGAGAATAAAAGGAAAATGAAATTGTCATTACCGAGGAATGGAATAGAAGCATAATAAAAGGAGAATGGATATTATATTATTTAATCGAATATAATGAATTGCTAAGACATTGTTCACTTGATATAATTTAAGTCATGAATATGAGATAAAATGTCGAACATATCCACTATTTAATTAAATAATAAGGTTAAAACAAAAAGAAAAAAGATCAATAAAATTCAATTATAACACCAAATTCAGCACACATCAACCTTAATCCCAAATCCAAAAAACATGAACTCTAACTCTAATCTTACAAACATAGAGAAGTCTCCTTCAATTTTGCACGAACTACAACCTTAATCTCACATACGTAGAGAAGTTCCCATCAATTTGAAACCATACCCTAATCTCCAGTTTTTCCTTCAATTAGAAACCCTACTCTTAATCTCTAGTTTGTGTCATAAAGAGATCAAAAGTGAGAATAGAGTGAAAGATCAGGGATCAAGGGGGATTAGAGATTGATAAATCATACATCAAGAGGGGGTAGAGATTGAGAGGGAGGATGGGATGATGATAGCTTAGATTAAGGGTTTTTTTTTTTTTTTTTTACACCCTCTTAATTATGTTGTTTAGGAGTTATTTCGAGGGCAAAATATATAATTTTGCAACTCTGAATTGTAACTCTTAGCATGGAGCAATGAACGGCTATTCATATTCCCCATTTGTAAAGATTGCAATTATGTGCTCAAAACATAAGATAACAACATAATAAGAGCTCTTTAAAGAATAAAGATCTCGTAATTGAAAATGTAGCTAATGTTTTCACGATATCAACCTCATAGAAACAATGGATCATATCAGGAATTATGTGGACGTGAAGAATGGTTACACATGTATCGAGTCGATTGCCATAAAAGTATCCCTAGTGTCACATGCAATGAAAGCCTGTTTAAGTGCACTGGAAAAGCAAAGATTAACTACTCATTTTTAGACAACAGAAAGGTTTGCTTGTTGATTGATCAGATTTCTTCCCATCAGTACCAAATTTCACAAAAAGAGTATGTTCAGCCTGACTTTGGTGATATCCAAATCCTAATAGTGTTTCATTGAACTTCTTGAACCAAGTTCTAGGTGATTGTTTTAACCCATATAAAGATTTGTTTAGTTTACGTACTGTTCCTTTAACCTCTTCTAATTCAAACCTAGGTGCAAGCCTTATATATATTTCTTCTTCTAAGTCCCCATTTAAGAATGCATTTTTAACATCTAATTGATGGAGAGGCCAATCAAGATTAGCAGCCAAGGATAGTATAACTCTAGTAGAGTTTAACTTTGCCATGGGTGCAAAAATTTCCTCATAATTTAATTCATAAGTTTGAGTGTAGCCTTGTGCCACCAAGTGAGCTTTGTACTTCTCTATGCTTCCATTAGATCTATGTTTAATATTGAATACCCATTTACTTCCTATTGCTCTCTTGCCCATTGGCAAGTCCCAAACTTCCTAAGTATTATTTTTTTTGCAAAGCTTGCATTTCTTCCATGACAGCATCCTTCCACTTCTCATGTGATAGAGCTTCAACAATATTCTTAGGTAATCTCTCCTTGTCAATGCATGTTAAAATCGCCTTAAAATTAGGAGACACATTAGCATAAGATACATAATCCGATACCACATACTTAGGACAATTTCTCTTCCCTTTCCTTAGAGCTATAAAAATGTCTAACTCTTGGTCTATATACCGGATGTCAACTACATTCTGATTAGGTTAAGAGGGAGCAGCATTAAGTATTTCTTGTGCTTCATCGTCATTAAATTGCACCTGATCACTATCAGTTTGTAACAAACCACTGTTAACCTTTATATTTGACTTGGACCTCTCTCCTAAGTTAGATAATTGCATATTTTGAAGATTTTTGGGCCTCCTGGAGTAGATACGCAATTCAGGTTGAGTTCTATTGTCCTTTTGAGACTCATTGTCGCAAGTTTCATGACTAACTCCTGGGTTATGATAGTCAACAAATTTGACTCTACTTGAACTTGGGGTTAGACCTACCAATCAGGAACTAAAGGCAAACACATATGTTTTTCAAGATCCATACTTTGCTGCTAACTTAACCGACCGTAATAAGGACTTTATTCAAAAAATACCACATCAATAGTGACCAAAACTCTTTTTGATGGTGGATGATAGCATTTGTACCCCTTTTGAAATGGAGAGTATTCAATAAAAACACATTTAAGGGCTTTTCCTTCTAGTTTCTGTCTATTAATAGAATGATTTAAACATATATAGTGCATCCAAAGATTTTTAGTGGTAAGGAATTGAACATTCGTATATTCGGGAAATACTTAAGAAAGATACTTAGAGGAGTTTGATAATTAAGTGTTTTTGAAGGCATTCTGTTAATAAGATAAGTTGAGGTTAGAATAGCCTCTCCTTAGTAGCAATGTAGAACTAAGTTAGTTATCATTAAGGAGTGAGCTGTTTTAAGTAAATGTCTATTTTTATTTTCTGATACTCCATTTTGTTGTGGAGTATAATGACATGAGCTTTGGTGAAAAATACCATGTTCACTTAGATAGCTCTTAAATTCTCTAGAAAAGTATTCCCTCCCATTATCAGAACAAAGAATTTGTATTTGGGCTTAGAAAACATTGGATATCAATCGATAGAATCTTTGGAATATACTATATGCTTCTGATTTTTCTTTTAACAGATAGGCTCAACAAACTCTAGAGTGGTCATCGATAAATGTTATGAACCACTTATATCCAGATAAGGCAGTGATCCTTAATGGTCCCCAAATGTCATTATGAACAAGATAAAATGGTTTAGAAGGCTTGTAAGAGTGAGCAAAGTAAGATTTCTTAGCAAACTTAGCCATTACACAATGTTCACATTTGAAATCGGAAACATCTTTATTCAAGAATAACTTTGGATACAAGTAAGACATATAGACAAAGTTTAGATGACTAAGGCATTTATGCAACAACATTATTTTAGAATGACTCCTAGTAGAAACCAAAGGCCTAGACTTGACTTGACCTTCCAGACAATATAGCCCATTCACTACCTTAGCATTACCAATCGTCATCCCTAAAGATTGGTCTTAAAAAGCACAATAGAAAGAAGTAAAGATCACTTTATATGCCATATCTTTGGCTAGCTTGTTGACTGATAATAAGTTGTATTTCAAATTAGGGACAAAAAGAGACTCATACAAACACAAGCTTCCAATTTTAACTACTTCTTTCCCTTTAGAATAAATACTTTCCCCATTAGCTACTTGAATACTGTGCACATAAGGTTGGAATTCCATAAAATAAGATAGTAAATTACACATATGGTCTGTTGCACCAGTGTCAATTATCTAATTATTACTTGAAATATTTTGAATAGAAGGCAAGTATATACCTTTCTATATTGTTGTAACAAGTGACATTGATCCATCAACTCCCTCCTTTTCACTCATAACCTAAGTATTATCAAGCAATTTCTTAAGAATGTTCATCTGGTTAGGAGTTAAGGTCATATCAGATTCATGTTCTTCATTATTAGTTGCCTTGGCCACCTGTACAAGTCTATGAGCTATCTTCTGTTTCCTTGGTTTGGTTGACCTACCATTCAACTTCCAACATGTCTCATGCATGTGATAAGGCCACTTACAGAAATCACACCACTGCTTGTCTTATGTGGTTTCCTTCTTAATAGTCAATGCAGAGTTTGGGAGAGCTTGATCCGATTGGGATGAGTGGGTTGTCATCATTACCTGTCTTCGAGGTTCTTCTCTTCTAACTTCCGCAAAGACTTCCTTCAGGCTTTGGAATGGTTTCTGTCCCAATAATCTTTCCCTCACTTCATCCAATTTAGTATTCAACCCTTGCAAGAAATCAAATACTTTATCCTTTTCTTGCATTTTTGTATACTTCATACTATCTTTAGTACAAGTCCAGTCAGTATTACAAAATAAATCAAGTTCTTACCATAATTCCATAAGAGTATTATAATACTCTGTAACTATCATATTACCATGAGTTGTCAGTTGTAATTTCGATTGAAGCTCAAAGCATTGGAAAGTGTTTTCCATGTCAGAGTACATTTCTTGTACCATGTCCCAAATTTCTTTAATTGTGTTACAGACCAAATAAAGCCTCCTAATCTTAGGTTCTATTGAATTTACAAGCCATGTCATTATCATGGCATTCTCTACTTCCCATGTACTAAACTTCGAGGTATTGTGATCTGGTGCTTGATTGGCTCTTGTTAGGTACCCAAACTTTTCTCTATCATTTCCTCTATCATGAATGACTAGTTGGACAAATTGGTGCCATTCATGGAAATTAGTAGCATTCAACTAGTATTGTGTAATTTGGAGAGAGTTTTCACCTAATGATATGGTTGGTTTTGACAAATTAAGATTCACATTTGTGCGGCCGGTTTGTCTACCTTCATGAAAGGAGCCAAATTTGACTCTCGAATCAAGGGTTTTGATTCCTCTTGAAGTATCGTCACCTATCTCTGGTGACTTAATCTATCTTAACAAGAATGACTCTAATATCATGTGGAAAAAATAAGACAAAAAACTCACAATCTATTACTAATAGAACCAAATTATTACATATTCAGTGGCCTAGAAGGATAAATACAAATCTTTTAGCTAAAATAATAATAATAATAATAAGATTAAGAAAGGATAAGTTAAAAGATCCCTATCCCTACAACTTGATCCTTATGTACTACTAAGACAACTCTATAGAAAAAATAAAAAATAAATACATAAAATTATTGTACTTTTTCACAACATCCATTGATTTATGCTTGATTCCATTACGCTACACAAAGGTAACTACATGGTGAAGAAAGGGATAAAAGAAGTAAAGGAGATAAGGCTAAGTTTCCTACAAGAAAAACCTTAATTTCTAAGGTAAGACAGTAAATAGAGAGAAATGAGGAAAGATTTATGCAAATAATGAATCATATTGCATAGCCGTTAGAAGTTTCTGCACGTTGACATATTACAACGGGAGCTTCAACTTGCATTTTTAGACAATTGAACTCCAATGCTAGTATAGGTTTTGACAACATTACTTCCGTGCTTGCATTTTTCGCGATATCCTTGACATCCCCACTTGCGGAATCCACAGCATCGGAGCTTCGGTCTTGCGAAGTTTGTTCTCCTTCAAAATTTGTTGAGCGACGTAGATTCGAGACTCTTGCCGGGGATACAGGTCGCACTCTGTATAAAAACACGATATGCGACGGCATCAAATAATATGCTCTCACTCAAGCTTAAGTAATCAGATTTCCGGGTAAAATGAAAACCAAAAAGCAAAATCCAAAACTATATTTGTGTATCTTAAAAATAACTGAATATGGCCACGGAAAGGAACATTAGATAGATTTTGAACCTGCATTCGATCTGACAGGAATATTTGAGGAGGTTCGGGTGGTACTGAGTGTAACCGCTGCAATTTGACGATAGATGAATTTTAGCTGTGGCCGAACATGGATCAGTACATACACATTAAAACTAGCATTACCTAAAACTTGGAAGCGACATTTTGATTAAAGGTCCAGTCCACCTGCCAGCTTCTGATGGAGGCACTGCATCGTCAATCTTTGAATCACAACAATGTATTTGTAATTAAAGAAGTAATTGAGGTCGGTTACACAAGTCAGTTAGGAAACAGACTACAGAAAAGAAACTTCCGCTAGGATGAGATGATGACATTCAAAACACTCAAACTTAAAATGCAAAACCAAATCATCATATAACTTCTATGACCACAAAGAACATGAATTCCATTTGGATGAAGAGAACGACAAGAAATTTGGAAGGATTGCAAAAATAGATTGCTAGGATTGGAGATGAGTTATAGACAACCACTATAAAACTTTTAATTAAATTAGCTATCGCATAATTTAGCTGATTCTAGAGTAAGATAATTAATTGCATATCTATGAGACACAGCTTAGTTCGAAATAACAATCCCAGGAGATGCATGATATGCATGCTGTGACGGTGCAAGTTACAAACAGCTTCTCTAACCATAATTATGATCACAAGAGTGTAACTGATGTTAATTGTTGGGATAAAGATTATGTGCCGAAGTTTTGAACATTCCTCTGTTAATTTAATACCTCGAGTCTTATAGGATCTCAGTATGAAATCAATCTTAGTAACTACTGTTCTAGCTGGAGATTCTTTTCGATACAACACAAACCGCAACAAGTGCTGAGACCACTGTATTTCCATGGTCAACAGGCTCAATGAACCCTTCTGACACCATTGTAGTGCCAGTCCTTTTGATATTTATACTAAGGTTCAAACTCTAATTTGCTGGCTTAAAGAGGTTCACTTGAATGAGTTCATGGCGTTGTTTTCTTCTTTTTCAGAAAAACAGTTATTGGCAGAACATTCATTGATAGAGAGACCATATTATGCTGAACTAGGCCAATGCTGATGAAACCAAGAAACTAATTACATAACTCACCAGGAGTCGTGAGATTGACATTGCAGATATCGGATACTGCAGGATCTCTGAGCTCTGACACCTCAACATCCATCTGATCCTTTGGATTGTATGTACCAATGCCAAGCATGCTCAGAAACCCATTTGACATAGTCCCTCCTTGCCTTGGAGCTGGAGTCATGGTCTAAATTACAAATAAAATCATGTTCAACTTAGATTATCTTCTTTTATATATGTATGTTCAAGCAGTGCATGGTACCATAAGAAATAAGTAGTTGGCAGAGAGGTGACCGTATTTAGAAGAGCAACAAGACTAAGAAGGCTAGGTCTGTAAATATGACAGCATCTCTCTTAAATTCCACAATAAATTCCTCAAGAGTTAGTGTCTGCCTTTTCATATGTAGATCCGATTTATAAACATGGAAAGCCTTTTGAGTCATTTTAGATCTCCCGATGAGAGGGAAAAGGATGTCTATGCAATTTCATTAGTGCCATACCAAAAGAAGATTTTCCGAAGTAAATTCTACATCCTCAACGATACTAAAGAATATTAAAAAAATCTCGCTGAAGCATAGTGTTTTTGGGGAGTGTATGTATCACTCTTAAGTTTTCGAAGGCACTAACAATATCTTCATTGGTCAACCTCATAACAAATGATTATCAGAGGATCACAAGAAAGCCGTCAACACAAGGAAGCGAATCAAGTTCTAGGATTAATAACATTTCAAGCAAAACCATTTTTTAGCTAAAATGAGTCAAATCATAGCATCATTCATGAAGATACATGGCTCACCTTTGAAAACCCAGCAACGTGACTTGGAAGCCCCACAAACTGCCAGAAATAAGCAAAAACAATAAGCTTCCATTTTTTTTATAGATAGTATGAAATATTTTAATCTAAGAGCTTCCTAATTTAATATTCACATGTACAGGCTGATTTGGACATAAATCGACATTTTCTGCTTAAGCATAACGTTCTGGAAGATACTCATCCTGAGGAACATATAATACCATAGGGAGTATCTAACTTCAATTGAGCAAACCAAAATTAACCAGTTAGAAAAGTCTTTTCCCGAAATTAGCTCAACTTCAAGTGATGCTTACCTTTCGTCCATGATCACAAGCTTCATGACTGTTCACTAGCACCTTCGCAGCCCACCTGTCAAATGAAAATGAATGGACAATATTAATGTCTGTACAAAAAGATCTTGGAAGGTTACTCCATAATATATTAATTCATTTTGGACATGGATGATGGCTTTACTATAATTGTGCCTCAAAGTACCATTTAGAATAAGGAAAAATCCAGACACTACATTGGTACTTAAAGTTCAGAAAAGAATTATTGCTTCATGCAACTTGCCTGCCAGGACTGCTCTCTTTGAGGCATAAACATCAGATAAAGTGAAAAGATAGAGTTAATTTATTATTTGGTAAAGTGGTAAAGAAATATTCGCCACTACTGATCACTTTTATGAGTGGCATATTTCCACTGATTTTTACAACTAAGTTTACTGAAAGAACCCCACACAAGTAGCAATTATCATAATTGCACTAGTTTTAATTGGTGGGCATCCAAGCTTTACTTACTAGAAGCAAGTATTGGGCAAGTTCTGGATGGAAAACATAAAATGAAGAGATAAAAAAAGCAAGTGCCGTAAGTTTTCCTGACTTTCCACATTCTTGTGTGAAGGAAGGATTTCATATTGATGATCTAATTTCCTTTTTCAATAAAAAAAAAAAAAAAAAAAAATCATCTATGCAACATTGGACCATCAATTCAATAAATTGGATATAGATGACTTACGCACAAGATGTTGGTGGGTTCCATACGATCCCTGCTATCACCACAAGCTATGAAGAGGAAGCACTTGAATGAATCAGTTTCATGGTTATAATTTGGAAGAAATTATCACTTGTCACAAGGTTTAATAATTTAAGACAATATTTAGGCCATGGTGCTTCTTTCTTTAATGTCTTCATGCATACATAAGCATAGTAGCTCTTTGATTTTCACCCAACAGACATTAAGGCTATGAGATCCTAAGTGATAGTACATACCATTTGGATTATGAGAGAGAAGTAATAGTAATTTATATGGCCAAAATAGTGCATACTAAGTCAAGACTAATTAAGAACTCTTCAACTAAGTGCATAAAAAACTGGCCCATCCATCTATTGGCTTAGTTATTGATTACCAATGGGCTAAGACATCACAAGTGGTATCAAAATCATTCTCCTAGGCGTACAATTTTGGGATGAATCAAGCCAGAAGCTTCTGGGCATGCGATTATCCCAAATTGGAGAGTGGTCTAAAGAGTTGAAGAGTGTTATCTAGGTGCAGTAGCTCTTGGGAAGCTTCTAGGATATTGAGGCTTTAGCAGAGACGATGGTGTGGAATAAATGGAATCGCACATTGTAAAAGGGCAATATAATGTATACCATGTCAACATTGGCTAGGAACTTTAAGTTATTGACTAGCTCTTGGGAAACTTCTAGGATATTGAGGCCTTTAGGGAAGAGGGTACTGTGGAATGAACCAAATTGCACATCGAAAAAGGCCAATATATTGCATACTATGTCAACACTAGTTATGATCTTTAAACTTTTTACTATCGCTGGATCGAAACATCAGAGAATTGATACCACCTCGTGCATCAAATAGAACTCCATAGAGCTCCTCAAAAAGGAAGAAATATGAAGGGGTTATAAACCACAAAGGTGCTCTCAACTCAACCTTCTTAGAAAACAGGAGGGAAAAATCTATGGTGGCATCAAAAGCATAATCAATCATACAGTAATGATTCTTACACAACTGATGGCCAAAAAAAAAATAATAATTATAATAATTCTTACACAACCTCATCAAATCCTCCAGCTGGACTCTTGTCATAGCTTGCAAGAAAGAATCCACCTAAAGTATACCTACAAAGATGTAAGGTATGTTAGATAATGAAATTCTTAGTGCAATTATGTCACAATTCTAATTAAACAGCTAGTAATAGTACCCGAATGCCTCAACTAATCTGAATTCCTTTGGGATGCATGCTCGCGCAGTTTCTGCCTTGACAAGATGGAGCTGATAGAGGGCACTGCAAGCAAAGATCCAAGGCATTGAAAAGGAAAATCACAAAAGCCTATAATCAGAACAGATGCAGATATGGTTTATGACTTGAAGTCTACTTGCCTTCCTCGGAATATCCATGGGGGCTTGCCATATCCTAGTGAACTTTTAGCTTCTATATGTCCCATTTACCTTCTATAGGTTCAGTCCCCGGCTTACCGAAATTGATGAGAAGTTCCTTTTCTTTTTCCTATGAAAATAACGTAATAATATCCTTGAGGCAAATATACATATCCTATATTAGTTAATCAACCAACCTGAAAGGGAAACAACAAATTCTGAAAAATTAATAATAAAATGCAAATTGGCGTTCAATAGATCGAACATTTCTATAAAAGGAGTGGTGCTATACGATGCATTGAATCTTCCAACTGCGTAAACATTTAATATGTACAAAAGGCCCCTAAAATGATACGACTACAGCTTGTTACACTACGAACTATTATGTGCTTGCCTAATATTAAAGTGATTCTTCCTCTTCCAAAACAAATAAGATATTCCCAAGTACCTAGGCAATAACAAGCAAGTTGATGAGATACAAAGAAAAAATTCTATCAACTGCATGTGCATGAAAAATGCCTAATCTAACTCAGTTTTTTTAAAGAATATGCTGCACGGGCTTTATGGATTTGCGCAAACAGAAGAAGAATTTCAAGCTCCTTCTAGTGGCTAATCATATTAAAAATTCATAAAACATGGAGCCTAATAGTCAAGACCGAGGCAGTTTCACGACAAGTTTGTAAACCTTCCCTGTTTGATTTTCATAAGGCAACCCTTGGGCCATTGATGAGTAGTATGACTGTATAAGCTAGCAAGGAGGATCGAGCCCACATCCCCACCAGAAAAAGGAACTAAAATCAATTTGACCTGGTAAATTTTCATTGCAAATTGTTTCACCTCCTTGGTTCAAAGTGAAAACATTCCTTCTGGTTGGTATGGTTACGTATCGCATCCGGAAATGATGAAGTGGAGTAATTTCAACCACTATGTGCTACAAATCCAATAACCATATATTTCATACCGAGACAAAGTAAGACTTCTGCTCGTGGGGAACTACATCAAACACAAGATAGTTGAAATTTGGGAAAAAAATTATGGAAACATTCAATTTCCCAATCGCAAACTGAATGTAAGACAATGAAGATAGATTGTTTTATTTAACAATGCAGAACATGCAAAGTCCACATCTACAAAGAAACAACTTATTAGCTACTAAAAAATGCATGCCCTTTATGTAAAATAAGTAAGCCACTTAAAATTCAAATCATCAATTCCTCTCTTCAATTATGAAAATACGAACTACCGCATTGCTTCTATGGCAACAGATGAAAATAAATACTCCAGACATGACAAAAATAAAAGAAGCGAACATTCTATACATATAATTAAGTTTAACATGAAAATAATCCACCATATAACCAAACCCACAAAACCAAGTCGTCAAACCATGAAAAGACAAGAAAAGAACTTACAAAGATTAAAACTTGGAGGTATCAAAACAAAACCCACAAGAGAAAATCACTGAAGTTTGTAGCTTTAGATGAAAACAACTCCCATAACTGACAGGATAGTGATTTTGTTCTTTATCCGGTAAACCGCTTAGAAACTTGTGGACCAATTACAAAGAAAGCAGACACACGAGCTTGTTGTTTTGAGCACAAGACAACACAACACACTACATATCGGCAAGGACGGGGAATGGATAGGCTTTATAGGTTCATGCGTCCTGTCATTTTTATTACCGTGGGTACTTATTTGGCGCCAACGGAAAGCAACAAATACCATCCTTCGGTTACATAATATTAAATGCGCATAACAGTCACTTGTTCCCTTATCCTTTGGGTCCGTCGGCCAACTTACATGGACATTTTCATTTTTTAATTGGTATCTCCTTCATAGAATGTTTTAAAAGGCGTGATAAAGAGAGATATTTAAATTTAATCGATCTTATTAAAAAGCAGCATTATTATAAGGATATCCAAATAATTATAAAACTTTTTTAAAGGCTTTATATATTTTATGTTCTAAGACATATTACGAGTTCAATAATACATTATGTAGCATAACTATACAATTAAAAAAATAAATTTAAAAGTTTATAAGAATAGTTGGTATAATTTAACGATTTATATACTATATTTACGTTATTAAAGCGACCTATGAACAAGTGGTACTTCGATCTGCTTTTGCCTAGTTGATGACGTAAACCCATGTATTGGGATCCATCTTCGGATCCCATATTCACTTAACTTATTCCAACTTGGTTGTATTATGTGGATATTATATGGATTCTTCTATCGAGTGTGTTTGGACGTTTTACACGGGCATCTTTTATATTTTAATTTTTAAATTAGTAGATCAATTTACGTGACACTCGTTAACAACAAAAATGATCGATGGCATTAAAGTTATTGACCACATTAAATAGAATACAGAGAGAGAAAGAGAGAAAGTATATGCGAATCTTTTTGTGATTAAGGGCTAAATTTTTCACTTGCATCAATGAAATAAGTAGTGATTTAGAATTGCAATTGAGTCCTCTGTTAATATTACCAATGAAATTGTAACATGACACATTCTATTAATTTTTGACATAGCATACTACACCTAATAAATAAAAAAAATTACAAATTTAGTTATCAATGTTTACCACAAACTACTCAAGTGGCGGTGATGGGTGCACAATGGATTAGAAGGTTATTGGTGTGCATTTAGGTAGCAAATGAATTAATTGAAGAAGGTAATGATAATTTTAATGGCAATGTATGTGGAGTAAAACAAACTTGTTAGAGGATTGGACATAATTGAATTTAAAATTTGTTCATTTAATGATAGCAATTTTCCTAAGAATTACCTATGATAAGAACATAAAGTATGGAAGGTGCTCGAGTGCTATGGATATGATGAGCAAACAAAAGTTTATATAGCATCAATAGAATTAATAGCAATGTTAATTTATGTTGGAAAAGTTTAAAAAGCAACAAAAGAAAGAAGGGAATGGAGAGGTAACTACTCGGTAAGAAATGAAAAGATTGACTTAGAAGAGATTTGTCCCTAACTATTACTACTAGGAGATGTGCTCATAGTTATTACCTTATTTAGAAGATTACATTAAAGAATATGAAAAATTATTGATTATTTGTGAAGTAGCCAAGATCAAGGAGCAGATATTGCTAAGTTCATTGTATGATTAAGATATGAGATGTGTAGTGTTATGGATGTACAACCATGATTCTCAATGATGTGATCAAGGTGGAATTTAATCATAAATAGTACCACCTAAATCAATGAATAATAGTGACCTTAAGAATAATAATGTATATAGAGATGAAAAGAGGCATAAAGATCATGTGTATCATTAGAGAGATGTACGAAACTACTATAAGGAGAAGTAAGTAGGTAAAAAACTCTTAATATCCAAAATGTACCGAAGTTAGAAAAGAAACCGATGAGAAAGAAGGTTAGCAATATTTAATGTTTTAAGTTTTTAATATTTAGATAAGTAGCTTCCCAATATCTTAATTGTAAGATTATGGTTGCTAAATGCAAATTTCCACTATTTCAAATGGATAGCAAGGAGAAAACTAATGAGAAATTAACTAATATTTACAAGAAGATAGAAATTCATGATAATGATCAGGATGCATACATGGTTCAAGTTAAGCAATATATAAATAAATAATTCATTCCATATGAAATGCAGTCCAATGAAGATTTGTCCCATATTATCAATGGGAACAATAACACCAGCTTAGTTTCCGGTACATAGGTTAAGAAGATTGATCTACAAACTTCCACTAATTTGTTGCCACATATTGTAGTGGCTCAACAATAAAGGAGTTATGCTAGTCACTGAGTAATTAGAATTCTAACCTTTATGGATAGCTATCTTAACATAGTTAATTGTTGTATAGTATCTGTAAAGATAACCCATATAATTTTAGGTAAGCTTGGTAGTTTGATGGAAAGGTTATTAGTGATGGATTTAGAAAATCCTTATACTTACCGCAAAGATAGCTAAAAAATTTTATTGTTACCAATTTTTGTAAGAGAAGTTAATTAAATCACAATTAGAAAGCACTTAGGAAAAAAAAGAAGAATAAGCAAAACCCATTCTTTAAAATAAAAAAAAGACCAAAATTAGACATTATAAATTCTAAAAAAGGATAAAGAAGGTAAATTTCTCTAACTGAAGGATAATGATGGGAAATAGAGTCTTGAGCATTTGTTTAGATCCCGACTTAGGATTTAGAACCATGAGAAGTCATATCGAAAACTATGTATCTAAGGACAAAAGAGAAGCTTCAAAACCATGAGAAGTCATATTGAAAACTATATATCTAAGGATAGAAGAGAAACGTAAATGGAGAAATGATAGAACATTGGTGTCTACCTAAATTCCTTATTGTTGCCACGTCCATCCAAATGCCTTATGGGCATCATCCAAATGAGACCATCAGAAGCTTGTTACCTATTAATATAAGCAAGGTAAGCCATTTAGATGATTTAGCAAATGCTAGATTATAGAAGCTCATTCATTCCATTCAAAAAGCCTATTTGTTCCAATCAAATGGCATTATAGTTTACAATTGAGTTACTTGTTTTTTTTTTTTATTCTTTTAGCCATAAATTATTTAAAGGGTTTTGATTCTTGTATTAGGTTTAAAATTTAAATATCTTTAAACTCTATTATTAATCAAAGAGATTTTTTATGATCTTCTTTTCTTATCAATTTGATTGTATTGATTGTGGTGAATCATTGATTAATTAGAACCCTATATGTCATTAACTATTTTATTAATCACTTTCAGTTATTTCTTGAATTGTAACATCATTTGATATATTTATGACTATATTCTTTTATTCCATGTTTTTAAATTAAAAACACACATATAAATCCAAGTTCGTTATTTAAAATGGCTCTTGAATTTTTCTTTTTGCTTTTTTTTTTTTTTTTGGGCTAAGGCTCTTGAATTTGTTTAGAGCCCAATTCAAAGGTATTGGGTAAACCATGACTTCATTATGTTATGTTTAGATTTCCCTTAGCACATTAGTAAATGGAGAGACCTATGTAATATGTTTATTGAACTAGGTACACTTATATTTTAGTTATGATTAGTGAAACAAAATGAGTCTTTGTTAATTTCATCAAAGTGATCACCACCTTTTTAGATATATATATATTAAAAAAATGTGATAGTAACCCATGGTAATTTGTGTCATTATGTGAAAAAAAAAGGGTTTAATATTATTTTATGTTATAGAAGTTTAAATTTCAATTATGAATTATGTTAATAAACTCGATACTTTATTTTTGTAATACATACTATTGATAGATAATTTTAGACTTAGATCCTCTAAACCCAATCTAATCTTGCTCTTATTTTTAGACAATTTAGGAAGGTCCATTTCGATGAAGGCTAGGCCTTTTATTCAAGTTGACTGACTTGGTCTTAGCTCATATTTGTGGTCTTGTTTAACCAAGTCAAGCCTATCAAATGCACTAACGGAATTCTACTCTACTCCCCTCAATAAGCCAACCTACTAAGCTAAACCTAACTTATCCTTATGTAAGGTTCCTTATGACACTGCCTTAATGCCCATTATAGAGTTCCAAAGTCCATTTAGTTGTCTCCAACCAAAGCTTATGATTCTGTTGATCTAAAGATCCTTTAAGCTCATGTAAACCTAGCATCCCCTAACTTAGGTTGGAGCGGATATGAAAACATCCATATCTAAGGTAAATTTTTAGTAAAGATACACTTCAAATTCTAAAAGATGCATATTTGTCTAACTAAATACACTTGCCTATTTAAGAAGATTCAACTATAAATATAGCGATGTAAATCTTTTCTAAAATATCTCAATCTCATTACCCATAAATAGGGGATGAGGCCCTCAAGTATGATCATTTTTACTATTTTAGTCATTATTCTGCCTCTTTTTAGAGAGAGTTTAACTTAAGCATGTGCCCACACTAAACCAAACTTCAATGTGTTTTTGCAAGTAATGCTACTCAAAGATCAAGCTTCCTAGTCCATTTTGTACAAGATTCAAGCTTACCATCTTAATTTTAATCTTTTTCAATCTTTTGTGAAGATGACAAACAACACTTGGCGCTATACGTGGAAAATTAATAAAACATGTCCTCTAAGGATAACTTTCATGGCTAAGCATATGTATCGGGCTAAACTGGCCCTAAATAACCAATTCACAAGCCGGCAGCAAACTAAACCGAGCTCGGCCCTAAAGGTTACTGGCTGGGGCCAGTTCAACTTAACCGATGGTTTAAGGGTAGGTTTGATGGTCCTTAAATTGGTTCTTCAGTTTTTTTTTTCTCGTTGTCATAAATTAATGTAAATAATTTCTTGCCTTCTCTCGTAATTCTTTTTTTTTTCCCACATTATTGTAACACTAATACTTTACGTGTACATTACATGTAGTGACGATGCATGAAGAATTTGCTATTATTTTCAGTTCAAATTTTATTCCATTTGGAAATAATTAATTTGGACTACGTGAGTGTGATGTTACTTTAATATTATAATGTTGAGTAATGTTAATCAAAGCGAGAGAAATTGTAAAGGAAAAATATTTGTTATTCAATTCTCAGAATACATCATCAATACAAAAAGAAATAAATTACAACATAACTATTAATTGTAATCTGTGATGATACGTTACAAAATATTATTTCCTATGTGAAATTTTTTTTGGACTCTGTAATGTGTTGATGAATTACTCATGTTGTGTAGGGTTAGGGTAGAGACCAAATTAATAAAGTAGGGAAATGATTAACATTTTGAAATGGAAAAGGAAACGAATAAAGAGAGCAAAATGATTGGGGGAAGAGAAAATATAGAGATTAAAGTAAGATATCATAACTCATGAAGGAAAATAACAAACTCAATTGTAGATGGTGAGATATATTATTTTTTTTTAATAAAGCAAAGTTTAAGTGAGCTGAACCATTGATCCACCAGGAGTTCAGGCCCACCAATTCATGAGCTTGCCAGGTCTACAAGTTCACCAAAGTTGAACAGCTTAAGTCGTTAGATCTTGACAGTTTATGGGCTGGTTTAGACTCACTACCATTAGGCCAAACTGATTTATAGTTCAAAACCGACTCTTATATAGATCTATTCGTGGCTTGGAACTATATCATTGTACAATTTGAAGGAGAAAAAAAAATAAAAAATTTTAAAAAGGAAACTTCAGTCTTTGGTTGTAAAAATTCAAAAGGTTTAACATTTCTTCTGCATTTTTCTAAAATATCTCTATCGGTAATTAGAAGGCACTTGATAAAAGTTTGCAAAACTTTCACAATTATCAGTTGTTAAATTATGCCTTTTATTACAGGGAAAAAAATGATGTCCATATAGTTTCGAAGAATGAAAAATGCTTAATATTTTGGCGACAAAGTTTCGAAATATCAAAAGTTGGCATTAAGATAACGTGAATCATAGTTATCAACATGTAGCATCATAATTCAGTTAATTAACAAGCCATACAATTTGAAGCCATCTACCCAATTATTATCATATTTATGGCCAACAATATTATAAAAGTAATATACTGTGTCTACTAATGACACAATAACAATAAATATTAGGAGTATTTAAATCAAATTATCATAAAAATCGTATTGTTAGTAGAATTCCTTTTTTGTTTTTTGGCAAACATATTGTTTAGCAGATTTCAATCAAAAATATAAACATTGCCATAATTTCCAGGGTTGAGTGTTATATCACACAAAATTAAGAATTACAATGGATGGTTCTGAAATCTTACGGGAACATATATTTTTTACTTCGTCCAAATTTTGGACAGCATCGAATCAATCTTTTGTTAAAGGGCAATATTGTATATTGCACAATATTAGTCCGAGTATTCCAAATACTAAAGAAAAAAAATAGTGCAACTTTATTTTAGTAATGGCATGTTTAGTCAATTTTATTTTATCCTTATTTTATTCGATTCCATAAACCAAACTTGCTATAAAATAATCTTAGGAGTCCTTGAATATATATATATATATATATATATATATATATATATATATATGGTGATGATGATGATGATGATGATGATGATGATGCAAAGTTAAAAGAAAAATACGAATGAATTGAAAAAGAAAAAATATAATAAACAAGACTACACAAAATTTATACTTTAAGACGAAACACAAATGACAAAACCGGATGACATAACGAAAAAAAGTTTGGTGCACTTTATGTTCGCAAACGGTACAGAGATAAAAGGAATTGGCCAAGACACGATATCGTACAAGAGGTTTGGAAGAAACCCTTAATTTTGTAACTAATTACCGGCTTTTAGGTCTACTAAACTTATTCACCAGACCTAGCATAACTTCATATATTACTTTCTATGACCGGTCCACTCTAGCTCCAATAAAGAAGAAATGTTATATTTTTTGGAACCATCTTATTGCCCGTTCAATTAGTACCATGTTCCTTTTGTCTTTGGTTTTTTCCTTTTGCATGCAATACAAACTAGATCCAGCAAAAATCATGAGTGAGAAAGTTTTACTTACACCCACAAACTTTTCTAGCCTATGTCTTGCTTCACGATGCACCATATTTTAACAACATCATACATTAAAGAATGTATATTTAGTATTAAATCCAAATACAAAATGGAACTTTTTGATGCTGTAAATAGACGACAAATATTGTGTAAATGCTGCAAATAGAGAATAGAGTTGCCTTCAAGAAGATTATGAAAATTACACATAAGAGAATGAAAATTCTATCTGTTTAACATGCCACAATCACCAAGATACAACAATGTTACATAGAAACAATAACATTATCTTATATTTGTATAACTTTATATAGCGTTTCTATTCAAATCATTGAAAGGTTTTGTCATAAACCTATTTGGATGCAACTCTAAATGTTTACCCTTTAATATGTAATTTTCCTTGTATCTCATAAAAAAATATGAACAAACATCAATAATATCTAATTTTAAGATTTTTTTCTACATTGCACACGAATATTTCTAAGTATCATGCATAATCGAACTTTTACTTATCAAATTATGTACTTAAAACTTGAAGTTATCAAATTCCATATTTAATCTAACTTGTACTTGGCAATTGACTACCCTCATTGTCTTTAACGTTTGTCATGACAATTAATCGTTGGTTAGAGTTTAAACTATTAGATGTACTAAATATGACATGTAAAACTTCAGTTAAATACAAAATTTAGCAATTTGGAAAAACACTCAAAATTTGAGTAAAGTTGCTGACATTTTAGAAGAAAAGGGGGGATACTTTTCTTAACCAGGCCATGAGTTCTCTTTCCCCTATCATTGCTATCGGTGCTTCTCTACCTCTACATGTTGTTGTTCTTTATTTCCCGAATTATATAGTTCACTAATCTTCAGCTCAAAACTAGTTAATGGCGAAGCCAACCAAAGATTTAATAAATCTTCTTTCTGACCCAAAAATTATTAATCGATAATTTGATATTTAATACATATCACAATTTCCTCCATGTTAAATGCATGATGTCCCCATCATCTTCCATGACTAATATAAACCTGAAGATTCCGAATTGGGTCAATATAGGCATACTAGCTTCGTCCCTAATCACAAAACTATTGGTAAAGAGTTGGCTTTGGTACCTATGATAGCCTATGTATTTGTAGTCTCACATAGATTGTGGTAAAGAAGTTGTATTACCTTTTAAGGCTAATTATTGACTACTGAGTTTTATGTTAACACTTATTAAAAACTTTAAGCCACATGGTCGAAAAAGGTACTTTAATGTTTATTGGCATAATTATTGACTACTTTTGACTTTAACATTACAAATGGTATTAAAGACAACCTCTATTAATAGGTAGATTTAGGGATCATTTTGTTCCAGTTTAGAGAAGGAGTTCGAGGAGGATAAAAAGTGTTATTAAGGTATGACTTTTAGTATACTTCTAAAATAGCATATAGATTGGGGCACTAGGAATAATCTAAATTGTACATGAAAAAGGGGAAAGAATTGAGTCCAAATATAAGGTTTTATGATGAGGACATCACATGTATCAGGGGATTGAGGAGAAGAGATTTTGACACCCCATTTGTTTGTAGTCTCACATGGACTGTGGAAGAGGAGTTGTATTGATTTACAAAACTAATATAATGAGTGGCATGTCAATGCTAATTAGAAACTTTTAGGTCAAATTGTTGAAAAGACTCTTTATCATTTATCGGTATGGTTATTGATTACTTTTGGCTTAAGATATTGCATTGCATAACCTATAGTGCACCAACACACAAAAGTAGTCAATGTTTAAAGCCAACATATGATTGATGGGTTTTTTAAACCACTTATCTGATGATTTGATATATTATACTTTGACCTGATCAACAGTTACTAATTTTATCACATTTGCGTGAGAATTTACTCTTGAGGCATCACTATTCTAATATACCATATATTGGATGAAAAGGTAAAGAATACTTTAGATGGGAAATTTACTTATTCGGTAAGGAGTATTATGCATAAGAGCTTATGTATAAAAAAGAAAAAAAAAAATCATGGATCGGTGGATGTATGGCTAAGACAAGGAAAATGCCAGAATGCGAAATAACTTAACTAATTTGCAGAATACGTACCATAAAAATTTCATTAGGTTAAACTTTAGCTTCATATTTTTCCTAGCGCAACCAATGAACAAGCAATATTATTTTATCATTTTAATGATGGAGCTTCACAATATCCAATGTCTAAAGCAAAAAACAAGAAGACCAACGAGGCATGTTCAACTTCGCAAAAACTTTTCGTCCTTGCGACGCAGCATTGGATATTAGATAGATAATTTTGTACTTTTTACGAAAAACGTTTCTTCTTCAAAGCATGATGAGTCCTTGAAAAGCTTCCACTAACAACCCTATAAAGGCAGCTCCTTTTGCAATAGAGATGCCATTCATTTTATTAGACAGCCTAGCAGGTTTCATGCAGAGAACCTTCCCCCAATTTCGCCTCACCAAATGAATAAAATAAAGCTACAGAGAAGATCTCTCCAAGTTAGAGACTAGTTGAGCTTTATAATAGAAAGGTCATCTTTTTAGTTGAATGTTAATGTTTCTAATGCCCACCACCCTCATGAGATCATATGTGAGTGGTGTTGTAGAAATAATAAATTTTTTTTTAGTAAGTAAATTTATCAAATATCTGAAAGCACTTGCGACTTACACTGATATGAATTTCATAATTTCATTTGTAGGCCCTCTTATTGGCCACATCAATCACAAATTCCACATATGATAAATATTTGTCTAAATTACATACTCATGCATTTCTATATTTTCATTTTTTGCATTTTATATACTATAATTTATGTTCATCTGTAAATATTAATCATGTGTTAGTTTTTTATAGACCTATAATAATTAATTTAACAAAATATAAATAATATGATCAAAATGATAAATAAATAACAAAAATACCATCCCAAGGCAGTGCAGCTCACATGCGTTACCGTTGGGAGAGAGTGTGGTGGGGGAAGGGGTCATTTGACCTCGTGTAGGTAGTGGTTAGTCACCCCATGGCCTTTAGAATAGCCAGTAAGGATTAGTTTGTGTTACCAAGTCTTGGTCTGATCACAATTCGAAAAGGGCAAAAAAGAAAAAAAATAAAAAGAAAGGGAATTTGGAGAAGAGCTCATCGGATTATAGGATTCAACCATCTATAATAATTGGTCTTCTAAAATTATTTTTTTTTTAAGTTTTTTAAAATTATAAATCAATAATAGAGATTTTAAAAAAAAAAAATAACCTTACGCGATATTTTAAAAATTTAAATGATAAGATTTATAGCTTTAAAAAAATTTAAAAAAAATTATTTTTAGGAACTCAAATCCGATCAGATGATGCGTTCCTCATCCTGCAATATTTTTCTCTATCCAGTCCGATGATGAATTCCTCATCCTACAATATTTTAATCATAAGCGAGGGGAGAGTCTATCTCTATCTACACGCTGGCGCCTTAATGTGGCTGATAATCATCTTCCACTCTATCACCCACAATCTCAAGATTATCCACTTTTGAACAAGGTGACGTGTTCAGAACACAAACCCACTAGTTTTTCATAGTACACACAAAATTGTACTCTCTTTATCCAATTAAAGGTACTTGACATGATTGGATGACCATTACATTAAGAAAAATAAAATGGAAAAAACAATATTTAGTGTACAATCATTGATCATGTTACACAACCTCGCACATATCGTGTCGGATACTGATGGATTTTTGGAATATCAAGATTTATATTTTAAATACACAAATTCTAGGGCAATGTAAACGTGTGTTGAAAGATGTTGTTTAGCCCTCACGCGTGCTTCTATGTACTTGGGGTGCCCAGCAGCGGAAGTCCCCACCGCTAGTTAATGACTCGCTATGTAACACCTTAGCTAAAACTCAGAATAATGTATTACATTAAAAATGGAATAATAAAGATAAAAGTGAAATATAAAAATAAAAGAAAATGATAAGTGATATTATAAGCTAAGGACATAGTTGATATTTGTAAAAATGAATGAGGAGAGTTTGGACATAAGAATTATCCATAAATCCTTAGTATATAAGGCCATTAGACATTCACTAAACCACCTTTTAGCTCTTCTTCTACACATGTAGCTCTATAGCCTAGGGTATTGTGTAAGCCGTGAAGAGGAAGACAAAACATGGAGGACTAGCAAGATCAGATTGGAAAAAAACTAAAGTAAGGCTATAGAATGCCTTTCTATTGTAGAATTTTTGTGGATTCTTATTGAAAACTTACTTTTCCTCATAGAGCAACAACCAAAACAAAATGGGGAAGGTTATTTGGGAGTTCCACAATGGATCTTGGGTGGTACGATTGAGTTTAAGGTGGAGTACTCAAGATAAGGTTTGTGAACAACCTCTTTATTCAAAGATTTCAAACAAAACCACTTAAAATTCATTTTTCTCCTTAAGGTGGTGAATTAAACAAATTCTAAACTATATGCTGGAGTCTTCATAGCGAGTTAGTGGTGGTTAAGGTGTGGGTTCTTAATCTCCAAAGGAAAGAATCCAACAATTTACTTTATGTGCATTATTTCTTTAAGTTGTGTGAGTGGTGGAAATTGAGTTGTGAATCAAGTTGTAGAAGTATTTAAATTTGTGTTTTTGTGCAGTATGGAGTTATGTTATTGTTGGGTTGACAAATTGGGAGTGGTGGTTTTCAAGATTGATAGAAGGAGGTAGAGCACTGAGGGATGAAACGTCGCTGTAACCTACAGAAATCTATAGATTGTAGCTTAACATCCAAATACTAGGGGCAAAATGCTCCCCTTCGACCATGGCATCTAAATGCGGCTTGATGTAGCATTCACATGCCATGATCCCTATTGCATGCAAGGACATTTCTTTAGGTTTCTAAGTGTTTTTCAGGCATGTTTTCCTGTCCCAAAACATTTCTAAATGCGAATCGATATCCTAAACATATCTTAAATCAATCTAACCTTTCAGTGATCCTAGGTTCCTTTAGTGGTACAAAAAGCTAGTGTAAAGTGGTTAAGTTACCATGAAAGAAAGTACAGTTAGTTTACTTCAGAAACTAAGTAAGTGTGTTGTTTCCTATATGAACAGATTATGAGGCGCTTAATTCAAATTCTGAGCAAACTCTTCAGTCGAATACGGGATTTGTATGCTGCTTGTGTATATATAGGATTAGTAACAGTTAATGAACTTAATCAATATCTAGCCTACATAAGTGTGTTGTATATGCTTGGTTAGGGCTAAGGGACTGAGAGGACCAAATCTTAAGGTAGTACCCCAATTATTTTAGTGCAACGGTATCCCAATTGAAGTCTTACTTTGAAATGATTTGAGCAAATTAAGTGTTTCTTAATCTTTAGGGTACTGAGGACGACCCAATACCAATACTTATATGTATGTGCATGTGTGTATGTGTATGTGTGTGTGTGTGTGTGTATTGTGTGCCGGAATCATGAGTCATTCCAAGTTTCTAAACACCGGTATTATGTTACTTGGCAAACCTAAATAAAGATAATAAATTGTAGTTGTTGTATTTAGTTTTTTTAAATTAGTTAATGTGTGTACTTGTGCATTACTGTATGAACTTACATATGTGTTTGATACCATGTACTGAGCTATTGCTCACCCCCTTAGGACCTTATTTTTAGATGCTAGAATATATCACAAGGACTATAGGGATTACTATAATGAGTATGGCTATTTTAGTAAAGATGCTAATTATTATGACTATTATTTTAACTATAAGGATGGTTTAGCGTAGTTGTTATAGGATTGCTAATTTTGATGGATCGTGTTGTCAAACAGTTTGTCATTTATGTTTATTTTGTTATTTGGATCATGAGAAGTCACTTAAGACTTCTCTTATTGGTCTTAGTCTTTTGTTGTTAGATCAGTTTGAAGAATTTAAGACTTAAGTTGTTTTCACGTTTCTCGAACAGATATTGTTGAACTATGTTTAAGTTTTGCCTTCACTGAATAAAATAAAGTGAGAAGTTGATTCTTTAAAATCATTTGTGGGTTAAGGATGTTATAAACATCTATGTTATTTTGTGGAGATATTGTGAGTTAGATGATTTACATTTACCAAGAGATGCTAACATGTTGAATTTAGATGTTTAACGTGTCAGTAGATTATAGGAACATGTGGCAAGTTGTAATTTTCTAGGTTTTGGGGTATTACACTAACATTTTGTTTGCATGCAGGGATATAGTACACCTATTTGATCTTCTCCAATTAATGCATCAACCTAGAGAAAGTAATAGCATTGCTGATCACATGGCTAGCTTAGGCCATGGTATGGAGGAAGATGATCTGATAACTTTTGTTCCTCACCCTAGTGTTCTCTCCTTTTTGTTGTAAAATATTACCCTTATGTTCATACTAATCTAGCTAAGGATTCAGGATAGAGGTCTCTGTAGACACCTAATTTTTACCCTTCCATAGTCTTAATTTTTATTTTTACAAAAAGGGTCCTAATTCAAAAAAATAAAAATTAACAAATAATGAAAATACCAAAAAAATAAGAAAAGGAAAAATTATAAAGATTTCATAGATTTTTAGGAAGTAATTTATATTAGGAATAATTAGTTTAATGTTAGTTTTAATTTTAGTTTAGTTAAAATTTTTTTTAGTGATTTAGATAGTTTAAATATAATTTAATTGTAATGAATATTAAGAAATAGGTCAACAGCCTGATGGATAAGTAGCGGAGCGCTTGGATGGATTTAGTTGGAGGTTATAGGTTTGAGTCTCTATAGGCACTAATGTCTTTATTTTTCTATCTTTGCAAAAGAATCATATCTAATTAAAAGTTTAGCTAAATGAGATTTGAATCTAGTTTAATCGCATAAATTAAGATTTGATTTGAGCTTTATAAAAAGAAGAGAACCACAACGAAAAGGGAGATCAGCTTGATAAAAAAATTGAAAAATCTGCTCTATAAAAAACAGAAGCAGCAGCATCTCCATGCCTGCTACACATTTGAATCCAACAGCAGTAGGTCCAAGTCTCATTGTCGACATTCCACGGCCAACAGCAACAGCAGCAGAAGCAGTAGGTCCAAGTCCCATTGCCGACGTTCCACGGCCAACAGCAACAGCAGCAGAGCGTTCCACGCCAAACACAGCAGCCACACACATACGTTGAACTTAGCACCAACAATCAACTCTGCACGTCGCTGATCAAGTCTCTGACGTACGCCCTGATCACGGCAACTGCGGCCATACGCGCACGTCGTCAACAATCTGTGCATCCTCTATTAAACGACACCTGAACAGCAACACCCACGCAAGGTCCAAGCAGTACTCCACCGAATGGCTGTCCATGATTGCGCATCTACGACGTCTACTACTGCAGCACTCTGCATCACACGCATACAACAGTCGCGACTCCATCGTCCACTAATCAGCGACGCAGTACACCAACCACTCAGCACGATAAATCATTGCAACCACAACAGTAGTGGCCGACACCACACCGATCATCAAGCTTCACCCCATTGGCCAAACTTACAGCAACAGAAGTTGCTCAATCCTCTTTGACCGCATAACAGCACCTGATCTATAACACCGCAGCATGCTACAGTCGAGCAACAATTCAGGTTTAATTTTGATTTTTTTTTATTTGTTTATTGTTATTTTATTTATATAATTTACATATTAGGAGGTTAGTTTTTTTTTTATCAAAGTATATTTTAGGATGTGATTTTATTTGAGCGGATAGTTGTTTAATAGTAGTAATATATATATAAATAAATGTATATATACGTATATATGTTGGCTTAGGATTTTTTTTAGAAATCCTTACATAGAAAACTATTTTTAGAAATAAAAATTAACAAATATATTTTAAAAGAAGGTTGTGGTATCTTAGAGAGTGTTTTTTAATCACTTGCAAGTTGGGACCCCTTTAGATTTTTTTTTAAAAAATAAATCGAATAAATTAAAACGTAAACTTGGATGGTTTTCAAAATTAAAATAAATCAACACACTAAATATTTTCTAAAAGAACTACGATCGTCTGATCCCGACTAGCGGGTACGTAGGCACTTTTAGGGCGACGATAAAATATGTAATTTTTATAAATTAAAAAATCATTTTGATATTGATAAAATAAAGAAAATCTTTAATTGACTTTAGACGTCTTTTCCATAGTTTAGATGTTTTTTTTTTCATAGTTTAGATGTTTTTTCCATAGTTTAGATGTTTTTTCCATAGTTTATATGTTTTTTTCATAGTTTAGATGTCTTTTCCATAGTTTAGATGTCTTTTTCATAGTTTAGGTTTCTTTTTATGATTCAGACATCTTTTCTATGATTTAGATATTAAGGCATTTTTTCTATGATTAGGAAATTTTTTTTTCTTTCTTTCTTTCTTTCTTTCTTTCTTTTTTAATGTTTTAAGCATCTTTTCTATATAAAAGTTTTATCAGGTAGAACATTGCATATTTCATAAAATCTTTAGGGTTTTTCTTGAAAATAAAAAAATTATCACTTAGTTATTTTTAAATAAAAATTTTAATTTGGCACTTTTCAAAAATTAGGTTTTTATGTTTTTTTTTTTTATAATTAGGAATAAAAATTAGGCTTTTAAGGATTTTTCTTAATAAAAATAAAATGGTTAATAAAAACCCAAATTCAACCAATCATTTTTTATAAAAAGAACTAACACATTAAAGTTTTCGGAAAGAACTACAATCATCTGATCCCGGCTAGTGGATACGTAGGCATCTTCGGGGCGACGATAAAATTTGTAGAAACTTAGGTTCTTTTTTCCTTTTGATTTTTATTTATTTATTTTTTAAATATTATAATTAGAAAAATAATACTAATTTCGACAAATAAATAGTAGTACCCGTTAGGGTTTAATAGGTTAGCTCCCGAATTCAGAACCCTCTGGTTCTTTGTTAAAATTGAAATCAAAGACCGGTAGCTAAATCGTAATCAATCTACTCAATTGATTACGGTTTCTTTTCTTTTCCCGATTTTGATCGGGTGACGACTCCAAAAATTATTTTTAATAAAAAACCAGAATTTCTCAATTTCTTTAGTCGAGGATTAATATTAAATGGGTAAGAGTTTAGTATTAATCAAGAAATGAGAAATTAATATTATAAACAGAAAAACCAGAAAATCAGACTCGACAGTCTCTTTTAATGTATAAACTATCAAACTCTAATGTATAAGTAGATAGCCTATAATTATACTAAGTAATCTTTTCTTATAAATGAAATTATCCAGTAATCTTTTCTTATAAATGAAATTATCCCAATTTACCTTAAAAAAAAGTATATGTTTGACCCAAAACATAAATCTTTTAATTTCAATAGTTGAAATGAAGTAGAAATAAAAATTCGATATAAATTTTAGATTTTAAACCTAAATTTCCTTTTTTAGTGAAGCCCCTTTCTATTTTAGACACCCAACATGTTCAGTCATTTTGTTATTTAATATAAATTATCATCATGCTTATGAAAAAAGATCTACTTCCAAATGTAAAATATGAGTATCATAAACTTATAAGTGTGGAAATAAGAAATAATATGCAATTTTTTTATTTCTTTAGCGTATCTACTTTCCATGTAATTTAGATATTCCATAAAAATCCCAAGTTTGTGAACTCTTACTCCATTTTTAGGTAATTAGACTTTTTTTAAAAAAGAAAGATATATTTTATTTACATCTCACATAATATCAATCTAGGTTTCACTATTAAATACAAAACCATTTAGAACATTACTATTAATATCATAAAAGATAAGACTCTAAAGAGAGAATGGAGGGTTCAACCACTAATTCAAGGGACAAATCTTACCCTCTCTCTTAGTGTTTAATGCTATTAATCAAATGCTAAATAACTAGATATTTTTTAAAACAATGGATTTGATTAGCAATTAACCTTATCCCATATCCTTATCTCTCCCGGAACTAGGTGCCAACCCTATCCCTAAAAGCACATCCACTATTTTTCTCTCCCCTTCTTTCTCAAAATTAAATGTATACGTGGTATGATATTGTTAGTCCATGTAATGAACCAATTAATATAATAAGACCCTAATCCATGCTAATCCTAAATGTAGCATCCAGTTTGATCTAGGAAACAAAACAAAGGTGAATCTAATATATTCATCAAAACCCAAAATGCCTTATATGGTTTTTCTCATTTATTCCTAAGTCCCCTTCTTCGTTGCGATCAAAATTGAACTGAGAGTAGCAACGTAACTAAGGAGCATAGAAATTACCAAATTTAGGCTAATAGTGTAAATACAATAATAGTATCATGTACAAAATATTGACAATAAACATTGAAGTAAGTACAATGAGTAGGAAGAATAGTTAAAACTCACAACAAATATCTATTATCAATATACATAGAGAACAACAAAAATTAGAAAGGTAGAAAAGTTACAACAATAACATTAGTGCTTTGTATCAAGGAGACTAGCTATCTTGAAATAAGTCACTGCATATCATCATCATCTTTCTACATTTACACCCCAAAAACCCTTTTATCCTTGCAAAATCGCTATTGACAACCTTAATTAGTGATATGGCAATTATATGACAACATTAAATGTATACGAGAATTAATTACAAGTAAAGAAAGAGACAATAAACATTATCTATACAGTAGAACACTAGATCTATGATATTTAATGGCAGTTTGTTGATTTACGAACCCTAATTAGAGCATAAGAGAGAGAGAGAGAGAGAAAGGAAAGAAGAGGAATTTACCTACAAAAGTATTTTATAAAGAAGAGAGAAGGAGAGTAACATTGAATTTTGCATTTTTAGGTTGATTTGTAAATGTGTGAGGATGGGAGCATGCACTTAGGTTTGGGCCTTAACATTTTCTTCATTTTCAAAACCTCAATCTTATGTTTTTGCAATTTTGCATGGCATGTTAGATTTATCATTATAAGGTGGACATTCCGATTCTCCAAAATCACATTTGTATTCATGTTTTCTCATAGTGATTATCTACTTATACATTTTATCAAATGGACCATCTAATAGTAACTATAGTTCAAGATATTGTTGCAATCACATTCCCAATTACAATATTAAGGTTCGATCTTTTACCCTTAAACATAGCATAACACCTAGATATTACTCATATTTAGTAATATTTGATGGAAGTGATGTAACAACATTAAGCAATACAATAGTATCTCTCTAGCTAAATAATTATATTCCTTGTGTTCTCTATATCTCTGTTTTTATCTATTATTGTTGCCTTTATCCCTTTTGCTTTCAATTGTTTAGTTTATAGCTACAACATGGTTTCTCTCATAAAGTTGTAATGGAAGTCATAGTGGAAGTGTAGACACTGTTTGATTTAGGATTGGAAGGAATCAAGAATGACATGACTGAGAAAAAGCGAAAAAGGTTTTTTTTTTTTTATATTATGCCACATGTCCATTTAATTTTAAAATTGTTCACATCATAAGAAAAATGACTAAAAACTTATTGGACCTAATTCAATTTGTTTTGTCAATGTATGCACACATTAAAATGTCACATAGGCAAAAGTAAAGGTTAAGGACTCAAAAGAGAAGTGGATAGTGTTGATGACTAAATGTGTGCATATATACATATATACATACATACATAAGATTTATTTTGAAGATTGAAACAAAAAATTTCATTTTTGCCAAAAAATAAGAAGCTTGATTAGGATGACATGTGAGATCTCATGACATGCCTAAGTTTCCTTTCTCTCAAGTAGGGACTCCACCGAGTAGGTCATTACAGGTTATCCAACTCGCATGACCCGATAAAACCTTACAGGATCTGATCCTATAAGATTTTGGGAAAAATTTTAAAACCCTATATGTTTTTAGATCAAGTTTTGGGACTTAAGAAAAATTCAATGAAAAACTTGAATCCCATAAGAAATAAAATATATAAAACTATATATTTAATATTAGCATACTGTATAGTGTGCTATAAAATAATAAGATTGAATTTTGAAAATGAAAGTAACCTTAGTGGCCTATATATTACTTTTGATCCTAGAAACCAAAATGTAATGCAGCAAATTTTGGTTTTACACTTCTTTTAGGCCTACTTTTTGTTCCAAATATCTTATGACTATTAGTATCTAAAGTTTACAAAATGAGGGACTCAATCATTCCTAGCAACTTCTGATACTAAAGTGAAGTACAAAGCTTTATTCCATAAGCCTTGATTTGATGTATAATGTTGTTGAAACATATCTTATAAGATATTGAAACATATATTAAGCACATCAATGGGCTGTTTACAGGTTTTAAACAATACATACAAGGGTAGATTTTGGTTATAGTATAAAAACCCTACAAGGTTTTAGAACAGGATTTAGAAAACTCTACAGGGTTACAAGTTGAATTTAGATTTTACAATAACTATCTCATACTCGCCCCGATGGCATCCCAGGTTAGTTTTCTCTAGCAAGAAATTTGTTATAGTAATCATCCTTTTAATCGCCTTAGGTTTTAATCTCACTTGGAGAAATATAATTCAGCTTAATGTTTAAATTCAAAAGATGCATATATATATATATATATATATATATATATACATACATGCATGCATGACCCTAACTTATATGTCCAAAGATCCAATCTTATATACAAATTAAAATGTAAGATAAAACTTGATTGGAGATATAAATTAAGATTATGGAACCTAGATAAAAACATGGTTTATAGATAAGTCTCATAAGAATTTAAGGTTTGAGAGCATAAACCTTATGGAAACTTAAGGAAAAAAGTTGGCTAAAAAGAGAAGGGGAAAAAAAGGGTGTCTTGGGAATAACATGGTTAACCTTCGACATACTTCAATAGTATAAGCCTTAGAAAAAAATTATGTACCTAAGTTTGCTGGATATGTACTATTATGCCTCGAAGCGGCAGAGTCGTAACAGTCCTACCGTATAAACCATTTTAAGATAGAAGTTGGCTTTACAATCGCTATCCTAGACCTAATCTACACAAGGCGTCCATGACTAACCTGCTTTGAAATAAATAGTTTGTAATTTAAATAAATCATTTACCTAAGAAAGTGAGAATATATATATATATATATATTAAAATGCAGTTATTACAATTAACGTTTACAATATTTCTTCGTAATATATTTCCTAGTTATTACATTATTCAGAAATAAAAAATTCTAAAATAAAAGCTTAGACCTTAAAAATATATGTTTGTTCTTCAAATGTTTTTCCTCGCTCCCTAGGATCCAGCAGTTGTTAGCTTTAAAGTAGTTGTATACCGCTTCTTAGCCAGCATCTGCACGACGTCTATAGGGATGTGAGCAACCACAGCTCAGTAAGTTAGGATGGAGGATTTAAAACTATACCACAAACACAAACAAGGTTATCAACCAAATCATAATGCCATCGCACGTTTAAGCAAATGACATCGCACAACGTTGTCCGACCCGTCATGAGATTAGAGAAATTGTGCTCGCTCTAATCTAAGTTAAGGAGTTGCCATTAATGCAACAGCTCACGACCAAACCCAAGCTTGCAATGGAGACACCGCTCCTCCTGCGACTACCTTCGAACCATTGACTCCACCCTCGCCGCGACCTCCTCACCTGTCACTTAGTTCGACTAAGGATGAAAAAGGGACCATTATGCAATCCTGCGCTATCCCTTTCAAAGGGATCGGTATTTGGTCGGAGAATCCTAGGTTTCCCATAATGAGTTGCTATGCAAGTTCGATTTATGTTTACAAGTCATACCTTTGTTAAGTTCAGTTTAGGGTGATCAATTATTTCATACAAATCATACAATACAAGCCAGAATAACAAACAAAATCATAGCATCACTCATAATCAAACACATGCACACAACCAACTATCTAACAAGCACAAGCAAGTATAATCTTAAGCCTCCAAAATACAGTAACGTATTAATTCTAACTTACCTCAACTCCTTACTCACTTACTTGAGGTCCGACTTGCTCAAGCCATCGCCGATCATCCCTATAACACAAACGTAGTTTCAGTTTTTCATATAACTATTATAAGTTCGTTTTATCCTATAATGCTTATTGTTATGTTTTGTTTAGGATTTAATATACCTAATTATCTAGGTCTTAAGTCTTTTACAATTATTTTAGGTTTGGGGTTAGGTTCGGGTTCGGTTTCCGCATAGATTTCTAAATTAGGTTCTAGTTCAATTTCTAAGTACTGTTTTGTACCTGAACCCTAGAAATTCGTTTCAACTCATAATGTGAAATTAATCACATTACTTCTGGATATCCTAAATACCATCACTACCCCTAGTCAGTATTTTATTCCACTCGGTACACTTAAATTCTTATTAGTGTACTGAATTTACTCCTGATGTAAGAAATGTTTATATTTTTCATATAATTACATAAATTTAAGTTTTCTATCAGTTTTATTATATATCCCTATTATTTATATAATATCAATTTTTATCCTAATATTTTCTATTTATTATATTTTCAATAATTACATATATGTATATAATACACATATAATATTTCTATCACTCTAATTATCATCTCCCAACATCAATTATTATTTCAAAGTGTCTAAATTGATCATAAATTAGATTTTATACCTAATTACCCTAATTTACAAAATTAACTTAAAATTTCATATTTTTCCTTATTACTCATTTACTACATAATTAACCTAATAATTACATCTAACACCCTAAATGCTACAAGTATCATACTTCATCAGATTTCAACATCCTAAAACATATAATTATTCACTAAATCAGTAATTAACCATCTAATTACTTAATTAACCCTAAATTACCCATTTTATGCCTCATTTTAAGGCCTAAAAAATTACCTAAAATTTTTGAAAATTAATTTTTGAAAACAGACTTCATAGCACTTTTCTATATCATCTAAGTAGTCTACATAAAAATTTTGGGTTCAAAACTACACTCTTAAGGTCATTTATTTCTAAATCGAAACATATTTAGTTTTGCATGATTTCTTAAGGACCATATATCATGGGACATATTTTCATCAAAATAATATTTTTCCTAAAAACTGCATACAAAAATATTTCAGAATAACAAAATTCATAATTTTTTAAGAATATTTACTATTTTTACAAAATTACACAAAATCGAACTTATTGGTATGAGTGGCTCCGGCCGCCGTGGCCTTATCAACTGATCTAGGCGCTGCCACCACCGTATGGTGGTGATAGCCGTTCACTCCCAGGTGCTCGTCTGGTGTGGGTTCCCCTCTAAGGCCCTAATTGTACAGTTTTCTTATTTTTTTTTTCTAACCCTAATTTTTCTCTCAATTTCGTCTTTCTCTATTTTTCTCACTCTCCAAACTAACCAAATGAGCTTCTGAATTTTTCTTGCTATTTATAGAGCTTTAGAGAAATTATTGTGCATTAATTTGATTGGACAACTATCTTATTTTCTTTCAATTTTCTTTCAATTTTCTTTTTGTGTTGTTCTAATTTAATTGGCTAATTTTTTTCTTATTTCCCCCAGCTGCCACAACCTATATCTAGATCATTCCTTATTTTTTCTGATTTTTCTTTATTTTTCCTTAATTAATTATGAATCTTCTTTAATTATTTAATAAGTTTTTAACCAATTTAAGTAATTTCGCGTATTTTTATCTACACGTAAATACATGTAGGGTACATGTGAACATTTCTAATTATTTTTTTAGGTCATTCTATAATTTTTAGTATACATATAATCTATCTCTAGTAATTTATTAGTTATTAAATTACACTTTTCGCCTTTTCTATAATTAACAATTATTGTACTTAAAATTTGAAAATTTTATAGTATCCTATTTTATTACTTATTTTCTTAAATTTAAATTTACAGGGTCATTTTTACTAATATTTCTAGCTTTACTTTATAATTTAAGCCCGATCGGATCTTTCAACCAATCGAAACCTCGAGTAGTTAGTTGTGGGGCTTACATGTACTATAAGAGCTAAAAAATATTTATGTTGATGTAGTGCACATATATGTATGTTGTGTTAGGATGTTGCTACATGGCAATGTTGAGGGTAGAATTACACATATCGGGGTTACTTTGGTAGTATTAAGTACTTAGGTTAATGTGCTTTTAGGGTTATAAATCAAGTTGTAGTGAGTTGTCAAAAAAGGAAGTTGAGAAGAGGAGATGGATAAGGTGTTTAAGGCATCATGTCACATATGGATGGTGTTGCTTAGTGTTTGTAAGTAGTGCACTGTTGTATGTAAGTCTCAGTACAGTTTGCAATTGCTATCCTACTAATTTTTGTTATTGTATTATTGTTGTTTTTTCTATTGTTAAGGTTTTTTCTTGCTACTGGTTATTGTCTATTTTTGCCAGGTACTACTGGTTGCTTGTTATTTACTATTGCAAGATGCTATTTGCTATTAGTTACCTACCGTTTGCTGCTGGTGCATGTTATTCGCATGCTCAAGTTGCAATTTGCAACTGTTAAATGTTGTTGTTTGATGAGGTTATATGTAGTGGTTGCTAGTTTTAAGATTGTAGATGGTGTTGTTATTCGCTAATAGTGGTGATGTTTTTGCTGTTGTTGGTTGCAATTAGGAGGTAGTAGTCGATGTTGTTTCGGGTGGTTGAGGCACAAGTGCTATTCAATTGTTGTTGTTATGTTGTTATTAAAGTTAGTTGCATGTGTTTGTGTTACTCCATCCATTAATATATTAACTATTAACATCGTAATTTTTCCTTTCTGGTTATATAATTATATTTCGTATTTTAATTTTAGTTTCACCAAGTTAAATAAATAATTCAATAGTTTGATGGTAAAACTAAGGCTAATATCTATAACTATTTAATAAGTTTTAGTATAGATAGTTTAACTTATCAATTTCCACCTAATGAGACAGATACGTATTCACCATGTGTGTTGCTTATGATTGTTAAGTTATTAAAATTTATCTAATAATTATCTAACTAATTGGTTGTTTGATATACTAACTGGCTCCACCTAAGTACCCATAGTGATAGAAACTTAAGAGGCACCCATTAATCAGTATATAAAGATATTCTTGGTAGAGTTGCATATTGATATGATTCAGATAAATAGGGATCCATGGGTATTGGAGCCTAAAGTGGTAGTTCACAATATATGTATTCTATATATAAAGCATATGGTAAAGTCATGATTACCTATATACTGTTTGCTGGACTGAACAAGGATAATTAAATGGACTACTTGTGTTATCTATTACATTTATACATGTGACCTTGTATTTGACTATCATGCACATATGTCTTCGGTACCTACATGTTAAGCATTAGCTCACCATTTGAAGGCTTTCTTTTTCAGCTGTAGGTATTGAAGACTGCTTAGTTTACATTGAGCTGTTTGTAGATGATGTTCAAAACAAGCAGGATGTGAAGTATTTGTATTATTATAATTACTAAAATTAGTAGGATAGGATCTCTAGTTAGAGACTGGTTGTTTGTTGTTGGGTTGCTAGTAAAGATGGGACTCTCCATGTTTATTTCTGTTTTCAATGATGTATAATGTGAAGATAGGCTCCAATTATGGTTCTTCTATTTTAGATGTTCCATTTGAGTCTAGATAGACTCCAGTTTCCATTATATTGCTAGTTTTTGTTGATTTCCAATGAGACTTATGGTTTGTAGAGTGGATTGTTTATACCACTTAAACATGAGTTTGGAAGTTTCTTTATAGGTACTATGGTTATAGATAGGTTTTGAGCCTTAACGTGTCATTACAAAATAATGACACGTAGTAAGTTATAACGTTTCAAGCTTTGGAACATTACATGCAATGAGACTTGAGGATAATTCTTATTTCTTAAGTAGATAAATCATACATTATGTTTAGCAGCATAATAGGGACCTTGTACCATGGAAATCGGCATGGTATGACACAAAAAATCTATTCCTAACAGCTATGCGTGCTTCTTGGCACATGTGATCAACCATCAGCTTTTATATATTGTTATGTGCTTTGCACGGATAAATGTTTCTCGAACATAAGAACATTGTGGCAACAAAATCCGACCTTTCTTAAAGGAGAACTGGTGATAGTTCTTTACAAAGGCGAAGTGTAATAGATGATTCTGCCAAAAGGAAGTCGAACTTCATGCAAACAAAATTGATGGGTAACAATTAGAGATTGCAACAAACCATTTTGTTCAAAGAAAGTCCAACTTTGTTCGAATGAAGTGGCTTACATCTAAAGAATGTCATATTTTGTAGCATTTTGTTCGACATACTTCCATTAATTTTGCATCACTTATTTCCTTTCTAATGTTTATGAGATATTATAGATTGTAATTTGGTATATTTTAGTATAGCCAATGTTATTTAGATATATTCAAATTACTAAAAATTAAGAATGATGTTAGTTAATAATGATTTTGACTGTTGATCAATACGCATTAAAAGGGGGCTATGGCTATTGTAATTTTCAGAATATTGAATTACTCATTTCTATCAGTCAAACATCCTGTGACTTCCTCTTTAATACTCATAACTAAATTTATGGGTAGAGGCTAAGCATTTTAGTTTTATTGATACCATATTTGTAATAGAGGTGGGCGCAGTTTAGTTTATAATTTGGTTTTTCATAACTTTAAACCAAACCATAAAGTTCGGATTAGGAATTATTCCAAACCATAAAGTTTCGGCTTGGTTAATGGATTAAAATATATTTTCTAGTCTAGAAAAATGCATTTACAAAAATTGAAGCCACATATGAAAGGTATTGAATTTGTTTGGTAACAATAAGTATCGATATAATATTAGAGGTTAATAAAATCAATATTCATGCAAGTAAAAAATTTCAAATGTTTATTAGTAGTTATTTTCATTATAAAAATAGCATATAATATAAATTTTGAGTTAAACTATATATAATTCATAAATTATGGTATCAATACTTATGCATTTCAATAAATATAAATTAAAAATTTTTAAGTGCTATATTTTAATAAAAAAATTATTTGCAAGAAAAATACTGCTATATTTTTTATAAAATGGTTTAGCTTAATTTTACATATTGGTTTAGACTATCCTTTCAAACTAATTATAAGTTAACGGTTTAGTTTAGATTAGGAATTTTTCAAACCAACTTATATATAAAAAAAAAAAATCATATTTTTAATTTGGTTTAATTTATGGATTAGTTTAACTCGATCGATCTTTTTTACACCCTTGTACAACGATTTTGCGGCGAATAGCCGGATAATTATTGAGTTTCCAAGGACTTCTTCTATTGTTTAGTTTTACACCAATCAATCTTTTCCGAAACTTTCACTCGTTTCCAATTTCCTCGTTTCCCGTATATTTTTCCAAGTACGAATGTCTACTAGAGCAATCGTCAGCACATTGCATACAATATACAAGAAGCACCTGCCCACAATCTATGATTTATCATCCTTGATGCAAACAAGCCCTATTTCTTTTTTCATTATTGGTTAGGTTTAGCTGAATTAGCTAATTTCCTAAAAAAAAAAAAAAAAAAACCTAAAAGTGTTACATGGTTTGTTAGAGCAACATTAATAAGAGGTGCTTCACACATGCGAATCTTTTTTTCCTTTTGAGGTCCTTAGGCATTAACTTGGAATTCTGTAAGAAGTTGGGATGAATACTAAGAACTATAAATGCTCACTTCTTTTTTTTTTTTTTTTAATTATTGGAGATGCTTTTATTTTGTAATATGGGCTCTATAAATAATATAAATAATTTTCAAGGATATCTACTTAAGAGTTTTAAGAATAAAGTAGAAATATATATAACACTTTCACTTTGATGAATGGAATAGAATTATAATAAATTATGAGTCATTGTATATTGATATTCACTAATTTTATTGAGGGTATTTTGGGAGAAAAATCAATTCTAGCATTGAATAATTATTCATAGTATGAGTAATGAATAACTAACTGTGAGTAACTATTCAATATTTTTTTATAATATGGATTTTTTATGGAATGATTATCACTACAAGCTTAAAATGCGATTAAACACAATAATAGCTATTCCCTTAAAAAAAAGGAAATAAAATCATTATTATAATGAGGAGAACATACTATCTAAAAAGTTATCCTTAAAAACTTAACATGGTATTAAAATCTCAAAAAACCCTTACCTTATACTTGGTAAGAGGGAAAGAATTAGGAGAGAAAAAATTAGGAAGGAAGGAACCAAAGAATAAAGAATTTAATTCCTTTATACATGTTTGTTTAAAGTAAAGAAAGAAAAGAAATGAAAACTATTATTTCTAAAGATAAAAATAATATAGTATTAAGTCATTAAAATATCCATAATAATTCATAATCTAGTCAACTATGAGGATAAAACAAAAAATTTAGCCGAATTTTCAAATTCGCTATGCTTTTTGTCCATATTAAATGGGAACAAATTTTAATGTGACTCATGATTTATTCCCTTCTCATCTCTATTCCTTCCCAATTTTCTATCTTACCTAACAATAGAAAAGTAATCAAATCCGTGAAATGTATGCCCGACCATTATTTCTCTCCCATTGCGCTCACATACTAGCATCGCACATCTTGAGTGTCGAACTTGAGACTAATCTAAGTATTTGATTTGATGGAAGTAGACGTAAGCACAAGCATCAAATCCACTAATTAATCCTCTAACAAATTTGATGGCCTACATTTTCCTTTCTGATGAGGCTAATATTCTTTAGACTTGGTTATATGAAACAAACACTCATTTAGAAAGGTAGTTGTTGATTGTGGTTGGACTAACTAGGAGAAGAGGACTAGAGTAGAACTTGGTTAAAGTAGGCTTAGGCTTCATCTCATGCTCCTCGATACTTACAAAAGCCCTGGTGGGTATAGTAACAAAGGCTCTTTGACGCTCAAGTTAGCAAAGAGGACCAAGAAAAGATGGGGACAAGCACTCAAGACCTAAGGAACTGTGCTCGACCAGTGTGTATATGTAATGTATGTGATGTGTCGAACTCAAGCTGTGGCTGGTATGCTATGATCGGCTTAAACACTAAATTTGCAACTTATGGACTTGACAATTGTAGGGGTTTCCAAGTGTGTTGGCCATACTACGAATGTCAAACGCTCATTAATGAGCTGCGATGGAGCGTAGATGCTAAAGACAAAAGCTAGGCTAGAATGTTAAGGAAAGCATTGGTTGATTCTTGATCAGGGACATGTTAAGCTTTGAGCTTATGCTAAGCAACTAATGTTTGCTTGACAATCGAGGTGTAATCTTCTCAGAAGAGTATTATTTGGCTCATCAAGCGTACCATGGTATAGAGGATGGGCTCGCTAACAACTCACGTATCCCTTAGGATGAGCACATGACTTCGTAGAAAGGTCTCGAAGCATTGGATGAGCTTGCTGTCTACTTGAGCACACTTCAGTGTCCTTCATGATGGGCCTTAGTCCAGGCAAGAATTGGGTGTCAACACTTGTCCCCCCACTCTCCTCAGCATCTAAGGTACGAGGAGAGTAATTCGAGCTGGGGGCTAGTTCAATTGCTTAGATCATAACAGACAATGCCTTTGGTTAGGTTCATTTTCCCATATACTAAGTTCTTGCATGATTGATGTGACCGGCAAGTTGCTTGATGTGTCATGATGACTATCCTTAGGAAATGTAGTGCCCATTGATGGCCTGTAAAGAGTAGCTACGTGTGTGGGGTGACATGTTGTCAGGCTACGTTATAGATGTATATGTGAAGATTGATTGGGGCCTTTAATTAAGGGAATGGGGCACGTAGACAGTTGAGGTTTAATGCACATCCTTTCATGGGTTCATGCCTCAAGAGTGAGAGAAACTATTCGCCTTCTCTACTTATTTGTCTATATATAGAGGGGAGGGGAGGTCTGCTTAATTAGAGGAGACTCTGCTAAAATTTCTACTTGTAAGCTAGTTATTTTTCCTCATGTGCTTCCATTCCTTATTAACCATTCACAATGGCTTATTAGAGCACAGTAGATAATCAGAGTGAGTCTCCCCATCCTTCTATTTCGAGGGAAGTAGATAAAGGTTGAGATGACTCGTCCCGAATAAGGGGTGATAGTCCTACTTCCCCCAAAATGGTAGCAACGACAAGAGAGGAAGATGGGGTAATATTGTCCTAGGAGGAGAGGAGGGAGTATACACAGTGATGATCCAGTGATGTATACTCCTCAAATGGTGAGGAGGATAGAGTTAAGCAATTGTTGCGGACAACTAACATGAACAAGCATGTGTGTGCAGTGTTCCTTATATGGTGAGTGAGGAGAAGTTAAGGCTGGTTAGTTAGGCAGTAAGAGCAGTATTCGAGTGGTGAGTAAAGGTGTCTATGGGTAAGTAGTGAGCTTATGATTTAGGGGATGATCAATCATTCAATATTTATGTGAAGCCGTTTGAGTTCAATCTTTGCCTCCCTTTTTTAGAGTTCTTCATGTACTTTAAAGTTGCTCCAAAAAGTAAAAAAGGGAACACATGGATTTAACTACTTGTGTTTGAGGCATTGTGCATTTAGGAGTTGCGACGGCTGACTACAAAACTATTTAGGCACTTCTTCCATGTAAAGAGGGTAGCTTATAGGTAAGTATACGCTATTACCCGAGGTAAGGCTGTAGGTATTTTTAGTAAGCCACCAAATAAGGTTGAAGGATAGAAGGATTTCTTTTATTGTGTTCGTGCTCCCGAGTCAGTTGGTTTCCTAATTGAGTGGAGATGACCTATTCAAGGCAAGAAGTTAAAGGCTTTGGGAGATGAGGATGTAATAACCAGCATCGAGCTATTGAATTTAGTGGGCTGGAAAAAACTGAATCCTATGTTGATATGCCATAAGTATAAGGATGGTGCTCCATTGTTTGGGCGTAGAGATAGGTATTTGCGATGTTTAGCCAAGGAGGGGTGGTTGGTTGTCTGCTATACCATGTTGCCTTGTTGTTGGAGTGGGGGACATCGAGTTGCTTGTCTTTGGCTTAGTAAGTGTGCTATCTTTGTTTTATTGTGTTTTGCTAATGAATTTGCCAATTCTTTTACAACTTTAAAACTCGCTACGAAGAGAGTAAGGGTGAAGCTTCTCACTATGCAAAGTAGGTGATTTGATGGTGCTTTAGGGCTTAAGAATAAGAAGTAGCTTGCGCTAGGAGGGGAGGGGGAGACCTTACATTGCCCTTCCAAAAAGTCTAAGAAGAAGAGTAGGAGGCCGCAAACACTTCCCAAGGTTATATAGCAAGGCATTTGTGATGTGTCAATAGGGGTATCGTTAAGGACTTCAAGGCCAAGCCAAATGGCATTTGGTGGTGCTCCGATTCTAGAAGTTTAGACTACGGTCACGGTTGTCACACAGGGGCCTCTAATACAAGGTGCTCAGGTGGATGCGGAGTAAGAGAGCTCAGAGTGAACTCCTCAAAGTGCTGGTGTGTGTGCCATCGAGATCCTTGATGAAGAGGACGTCCAGCCTTTAGTCTATTGTTAGAGGCCAATAGCACTTGTTCAACCTATGAATTGGCTTGCCCAGAGGTTTGAGTAACTACAAGTATGGTTCGAGTGACTTGTTACAAGGAAGGATGACATGGACGCCTTAATAGAATTGCCAAGGTAGCATAATGAGGTAAGCTACTAGTATATTTATGTTGAAGTGTTTGGCAATAGTTTGATTAGTAACTGTGCATTGTACTTGTAGCTATGTGATTTGATGGATTTCATTCTTACTTACAACCAGTCATACCTTCAGTTGGAGGTAAGTCAGGCAAGGGTCGAGGTTGAGAGGCTTTAGACGGCGTTAGAAGAGGAGAAGAAGGTGCATGGTGACTTAGCCATCGCATTCAACAATTTGGAACACCAATATAAGGAGCTCTTCGAGTAAGTGGGCAAGCTAAAGGATGACCTGAAGATGGCTAAGGAATCCAGCAAAAGTACTGAGGATAAGCTAACTGTTAAGTTGAAGGCGAGCAGAGAAGAGCTACACAAAGTGTAAGCTAAGTTTACTAAGAGAGAGTCCAAGCTCTTGAAAGGTGAAGGGTTGGCATCCAAGGTCAAGCAGGATATCTTCTTAGAAACTTTGGATGACCCCTTAATCAAGAAAGCCATCACCATAGTTGGTTATGCAATGGTGGAAGAGGTACAAAAACAGGTTCGGCAGAACATGCCTAATGTGAATGTTTCCTTCCCAAATTGGTTGGGAGAACTTGAGGTTACTACTAGAGGTGGACTAAGTAGCAAATCATCTGGTGACTCGTCAGGAACTTCAAACAATGGCTCGAATGTAGGCCTTGAGGAAGAGCAATAACAGGAGTAGCAGCAGGTCGAGGATGCTTAAAGCATCTTTGAACTTTTTTTTTTTTTTTTTGTATTGTCGATTGTATGGGCAATGCATACCCATTTTTTATTTTTGTAATCTCATTTTGGTAAGGGGTTAGGGTGCCGACCTCCCTTTATGTAAATATCGAAAACCTCACTAGATGAGATTTCTCATAATTTTCTCTTATTTCCTTTCTCTTTTCCCTTGGTTGCTGCTTCTTGTGTTTTTACTATGGTTGCGTACTTAAACTCCGTTTATTTTTTGTCAAGTCTTTTATGCCGACGATGATGTTTCTCGAGCAAACCTATGTACCCTATTCCCTTGCAAGATTACCGGAATTCCTTATCTTTGAGTAGGTGTTTTGTACCTACTCGTTGGTATTCATTTATGGGCCTACATGCTTGCTTGTATACTATTACTTTACATTCATTCTTAATCTTGTCTAAGTGTTTTGTACTTGCAATGATGTTTACTTGTAGGTTAACGTATCTTACCTCTTAAGTAGATTATGCTTCTTTAGGTTATTGTAAGGGCTCAACGTCATGAGACAACGAGCTAGCTAGTATATCTTGTGGTGATGTTATAGGATCTCCTTGGTAGGGGAATTTTGATAAGGTAGATCTTTGTTGACATAGGCTATCATCTTGATAGAGTTTATTTTAGGCAACATGTGTTCCTAGCAAATGGAATGCCTTAGGCAAAGTGCTCTCCAGAAGATATTTAATACATAGGTGGTGTATGATTAATTCCCCAAACGTCGCTCAGGTTCCCAACGCATTGGGGGTTATGTAATGGCTAACGAGTGTATGGCTGGGGACTTCCCATAACTTTTATATAAAGGTTACGTGAGTCCTCACCTTGCTATGCCAAACACCTAGACAACGTAGTGGGGTATAGATGAGAGTTAGCAGAGCACATCCAAGGTGATCATGTTGAAGGACGGAGTGCTTAAGTTGAGGAGGAGTCTTCTTTAACCTCTTCTTTTAGGTCGTGATCATAAGGTGTGGACAACTGCTCAACAGCAATTGGTAGATCCCGAGCTATAACTAGAACACATACATAGCTTTTCGGTCATCCCCTCTTTTTGTCCCAATAATAGCAAGTGAAAGCAAGGGGCTCAGGCATAACCCACTGCTTGTTCACAGTAGCCTCACTTTGGGGGCACTCACCTACATGAGGTTCTGGGTGGCTTTTACACTCACTATCCCAAATGACCCCAAGCAAGTGAGGGCAGTTGCAATGATTACGGCAGCAGAGAAAGTCTTTTCTCTACCCTAACCTATAGACCGAGGCACTCGTAGGGAATCCTTTACTTTGTGAGTCCTCAGGTTCATGTTAAGTGAAGCATCAACCTTTCTTTGTTGTCAATAGGGCCTCGATGGCTCCGTGCTCTAAGTGGAGTAGCTGGATCAACTACCTCTACTATGGCTTTTGTAGAAGAGAGGCTTTGAAGGTGGAGTAGGGACCTTCACTTAGAGGTTAAGTATCACTGAGACCCCTACAGTTCGAAGCTCGACTTATGGGAGCATAGGGAGGTAGTCACAACTATCTCTTTAGAACTCGTAGGCCTAATCAAAGTTGAGAGGAGTTTTTGGAGAAAAGCTCTAAGAAAGAAGCCGAGTCGGAGTCGAGAGTAGCCGTTGAAGTCAAGCATATTGCTATAGTATAAAAAGTAGCCGCAAGCCTTTGTATTGTTTAATTTTCTTTCTAAATGTAATCGAGGTCGGTATGCTAACCTATTAAGCTTTGTACTTCATCTCATTATCCAAATAAAGTTTCTCCCTTTTCTCTCATCGCTTGTTGCTTGCTTATTTTGTTTTCCTCTGCTCTTCAGTTCCTACTGCTCAGTTTAACTCAAAATTGTGTTTAGTACTTACAACAATAATGTCTAACATAAGGAGGTGTTCAGGGATGAAGATTGACCCAAGAATGGAGACTTGATGTAGATCAACACCTGAGAGAGGTGCTCGTAGTGTTAGTGTAGGGACTAACTTGGGCAAAGCTTAGGGATGAAAATCGACCCAAGGTTAAGGGCTTGATGTAAATCAATGCTCGAGAGAGGTACCCGTAGCATTTGATATGAGTCGAGCCAAGGATTGACAAGGCTAGTTGCAAGGGATGGGTCTAAGTTTATGGAAAGCTTAAAAATGAGGATGAGAAGCGTACAAACAAGAATGAAAGTAAACAAGCAAAACCTCGAACCACTCCAAGGATACGATACATTAAGGAACTACTAAGGACTCACGACTTAAGACGATATGACGCATAAGCTGATCCAATAAGGGTACTCGCTACCTAACCTTACTTAAGGGTGTGGATAAGAGTAAAGTAAATAAGCAAATAGATTGCAATGCTCAAGAAAGGAGAAGTATATTCAATAATCAAATGTATATCGTTTGTGACTACATTTACAATGGGTATTTACACCAAAAATATTAAGGTAATAGCTATAAATGGAAATAACTAAAAAGGGTAAAGTCCTAAATAAGTAATGTACAAAAAATAGAAAAGGGCATAAAGAGAAAATCAAGAATAGCATCCGTCTTATACGAAGGATTTTGTCATAAGGGTACTAGAACATGTGGTGGATAGTTAGTAGTCGTGCTCCTGGCAAAACAGACAAACTATACGGGCAGTTTGGTTGTTGCTAGGTAATGATGCCAAGCCGAGCTAATAGTTTAGTAATGTCGAGCTAAGTAGATGACTCTTCTGAGGTGAATTTAGCTTGGACATACTCAGCATAGCTTAGATTTAGTCAACTGAGCAAACGGTTGGATAAGCTGAGCTATTGTCTGAGTATACCCATGGTCCGCAACCGGAGACTATCAATAAGTATAAGAAGGTTCGGCTTAGCCAAGGCATCCAGTTAGCAAATTGCAATAGCTCAAATTCCTTAGTTGTAAGGCATAAAGAAAGAACTTGTTTGGCCATGCTCTCTAGTCTACGGGCTCGGGTCAGTGGTTTAGTGGTCTAATTCCTATCAGCGTTAATGTAGAAACTAACTTAGGTAAAGCTTGAGGATGAAAATTGACCCAAGGTTAAGGGCTCGATGTAAACCGATGCCCGAGAGAGGTACCTGCTGTGTTAGCAAAGGAACTAACCTGGGCAAGGCTTAGGGATAAAAATCAACCCAAAGTTGTGTTTCCACCGTATCAGTGTAAAGACTAATGAGGGAAGGTATGTTCGAAGATGGAGATTGACCAAAGACCATGGTATAGCGCAACAAGTATTACAAAGAGTAGGAGGAGGAGAGAAACACATGCAAGAAACTTCATCAATTCATTAAATTAACCACGATCACAAGTGCTTTTGATTCTCATCATTGTACTTAAAGAAAGTAGGGTCTTAGATTCTAAGCATTCTATGCCTTAGGAATGGATCGTCCTTCTAGTGTCTTGAGCTTGTAAGCACCTTTTCCCACATCATAGACCACTCACACAAAGTCTTCCCAATTAAGGACAAGCTTGCATGTCCTAGATTACTTTGATTTTGTCAGGATTGACTTCCATCCCTCGATTTATGACCATGAAACTAAGGAATTTTTCTAATGCAACTCCAAAGATGTACTTTTAGGGGTTAAGTTTCATTTGGAATCAACAAAGGGTATGGAAGATCTCCCAAAGGTCATCAATGTGATCTTTCTGGTTTTGCTCTTGGCAATCATGTAATTGACATAAACCTTGATGTTGTTGCCTATTTTTCGTTTAAAGATATGGATGACCAGCCTTTGATATGTAGCTCTAACATTTTTAAGACCGAAGGGTATTACTTTATAGCAATAGGTCTCAAAATCCATAACAAATGATGTGTGAACTTTGTCTTGGGGAGCCATCTAGATCTGGTTAAATCCCAAGTAGGTGTTATCGAGCTTGGTTTTTCACCATCCCAATTCTTTTATAAAATTAGATTTCCTTTAAACCAATTAACATTGAACTCTTACCCATTCAATACTAATCTTTGACTAGGAAAGCAAACCGTTTTTTTATTATATTCTTCGAAAACATCTTGAAGTTGCCACCAATCGAAGTCGGGAAAAAGAGTTAAGTTATAACCAATTGGGTAGATTAATTATAACTTAGCTACTAATCTTTCCGTAAAAACCGATTTTTGTAAAACGATTTTAAAATAAGAGATCTGGATCTGGGGGTTATGGTTTTTAAACCCTTACGGGTACCATTAACTTCCTAAAATTAAATTTAAACTTAAAAAGCCACCTTTTAATTTTAGAAGACAAAACTCAGTTTGTTAGTTATTTTAATTGGGTAAACAAAGTAATTTAAATTAAAAAAAAATTATTTTTTACCATTGTCTTGTAGGTGCTTATGTACTCGTTATTCGGAATCAGACGTACGTAGTTTTTTTCGTAAGACTTTAGTGGGTTGGTTTGATTTTAATTTGAAAATACGCTAGATTTACGTTTTTAGTTTAATTTAGTTTATTTAAGAAAAATTCTAACGAATGTCCTAAATTTTATTATATATATATATATATATATATATTTGAAAAGTATAAATGTAGTCCTAATTTGTAAAGAGTTAATTTATTTTTGTTTATTTTTGAAAACTTGATTTTTTTANTTTAGTTTATTTAAGAAAAATTCTAACGAATGTCCTAAATTTTATTATATATATATATATATATATATATTTGAAAAGTATAAATGTAGTCCTAATTTGTAAAGAGTTAATTTATTTTTGTTTATTTTTGAAAACTTGATTTTTTTAATTCTCAAAAAAAAAAATTTATTCTTTAACTTACTTATTTTAGTTTTATTTTATTTTTTTATTATTTCTACTTATTTTTATTTTTATTAAACTAAAAATAAATAACTAAATAAACTACTTTTTTCTTTTCTTTCTTTCTTTTTCCTTTTTTCTTTCTTTTTTATTATTACATTTACATTTACGATAAGTAAATGAATAAATAAATAAAACAACAACAACTAAATAATAAATAAATAAATAAAAAAGAAACTGGACTTTGGATGTAGTGGGCACGCGAGTTAGATAGGTTAGTCGCGGATCAAATTGGGTCAACTGAGGAAATTGCCTAAAAGGGGTCACGGGTGTAATCGAGGGGCTTTAGTTGATCATGGGCGTAACGTGGGGGTGGATGGCTACTGTCTTCAACCGCTCACAATCATGATTAAGGAGTACAGTAGTTAAGGTTTTCGGTTGGTGATGCACGTCGTAGTTAGGGGGCACGGCCGTAGACGAGGGTGGTTAGGTTCGATTTCTAGGAGCTTGGGGATAATGGCTAAAGGGTGAGCTTAATCTAAAGAGCTTCAATTCGAAGCTTCTCTTAGAGAGAGAAAGACGCAACTAGTGGAGAGAGAGAGAGAGAGAACTCGAATTAGTGTTTATAAGTGGATTCTAATGCTCGTGTGAAGTTGTATGTATCCAATGAGCTCCCTCAACACCCTTTTTATACTCATAATTAACCCGGAAACTAAGGAAAGCTTGAATCACATTTGAATGCAAATTTTAGATTTTCAGTTTTTTTCCACTTTTTGGAGCTTGATTTGAATGCTCATTCGATTGAATCCGAATGCGTTCTTGGTACTAATTCACAATAGGTCATGTGGAGGATGAAATTGTACCATTAATTAGTGTGTTTCAGCAAGGAAAATGTATGAAATTAAGGGCTAAAGTAAGGGGGTCTAGTCTATTCTTAGCCGGGAAAAGTGGAGGAAATCAAGGGAAAAGGAGGGAAAACCAAGAGAAAGAGAAGGAAAGTATTGACGTGGCGTACGTAGGCCGACCCAACCAATCTTAACTTACCACATATCATGACGTGACACGTGGTAGCTGACGTAACATGCTATGTGGCTTGACACGTGGTGTCACATCAACACATCATCCAATTCGAAGATGTCAGGTGTCAAGACACGTAACAGTCCCTGATATGATAAAAAACAAAAAACCTTGTACATGCCTTCACCAAGATTCAAACCTAAGACCTCTAAGTTTAAACCCGTGCCAAGTTTAAGTATTTATCCATTAGGCTGTTGGTTTGTGCTTTATCCATATGTGCAATTTGCACAAATGGATCGAGTTAACTTTAGCTAAATTCAAATCTAAGCCTAGGCCTAACTATCCAACTTCTAAACTTATTTCAAAATTAAAAAATCTAACCTAATAAAATGTTATTTCCTAAAATCTTTTATTTTTTCAATTTTTTTGTAATTTTTCAATTTTCTAACTTTTTTCAAATTTTATTTTCTAAATTTCTTCTTCTTCTTTTTTTCTAGATTTCCTATTTTTTTATATTTTTTCCAAATTTCTTAATTTTGTATGCTTTTTCTTATTTTTGTATTTTTCTAAAATTCTTATTTTTTCTTAATTTCTTTATTTTTTAGGTTTTCTTTAATTTCCTATTTTTTTGTATTTTTCTTAATTTAGGACATGTTGAGAAAAGAAAGAAATAAAATAAAATAGGCAAAAATTGAGTATCTACAAGCATTTATGAAACTAAGAAGTGCGTAGCTAGACGTCAAGTCGATAAGTTAGTCTATACACAATAAGGGAAAGCAATCCTTAAGGCATGCCTTATTAAGGTTTGTGTAGTTAACGCACATGCACCACTTTCCATTTGCTTTCTTGATGAGCACTATATTAGCAAGCTAGGTGGGATATTTTTTCGAGTGAATGAATCTTACCTTAAGCAGCTTCTATACCTCTTCCTTAATCATAACCTGAGGTTCTAAGGCGATGTGTAGTTTCTTTTGCTTGACAATGCGGATGGTGGGATTAACGTTTAAGTGGTGAGTAGATTTCGATATGTAAATGATTCTTGGCGTGTCTTCTAAGGCAAATGCAAAGACATTTGAGTTTTGCTTAAGGAAATTTGTAAGCTTGGCTTTGTCTTTATTTGGCAACTCAACTCCTATTTTAGTTATCGTGCCAAGGGCATCGAATATGTTGATTTCTAAGGTTTTTTCTATAGGCTCTCCCCATATTAAGCAAGCAACGGAGTTAGTAGATTTGTTCATGACATTATTTTTGGATTAGGCTTTAAGGTAGAGCATCCTGGAGAGAGCCTGGTTGGCTCTAGTCTTACTTACACTAATGGGTGTCATGAACATCGCTTTGAGGCATCTTTAGCTCATAAGCATGTCGAATTTCGTGATGCTTGGTCTGCCAACAATGGCACTATATGGTGACCATATGTCGACAACGATGAAGTCTATTGACTGTGTAGCAACGTATTTGCCGTCATCTAGTTGAACAATTAAGGTGATGATTCCCTTAGTAAGCATTGGTTTGTCACCTCCGAGCCCTATAAGGTCGTGTTTGTATGGCTTAAGGGTCTCATTAAGTTGTTCTTTCATTTGCTCAAAAGTGTTGTAGAAGAGTATGTTTACAGAGCTCCCGTTATCAACAAACATCTTGGGGACATCGAAGTACTAGATTTCAGCGTTTATGATAAGTGCATCGCTATGTGGTAGGTCGATTCCTTATTCATATGTGTCAGTAAAAGTTATTGTTGTGTCAATCTTTAACTTCTTATTTCTTATGATGTGTACCTCATGTTTAGCTGTTAGGGCTATATCACTTGAGAGGAGGCTAGGTCCACCGAATATGGTGTTGACTTGGCCTTGTCATACCCTTTAGTTCTATTCATCCATGGAGGCATTGGGTTGTTGATTATAGTGTTACTGTTGGTGATCTACTCCATGGCGCTAGCTTAGCCGTTGGATTTGGTTTTTCTCATCTGCAACAAAGTGGTCAATGAGGCCTTATGAATAAGGCCTTTAACTGCATTCTTGAGGTGACGGCACTCGTTCGTATTATGTTCGTATGCCCTATTGTAGTTACAGTATTTCCCTAAGTTTGCTACCTTTAGCATTTCACGGATGTTGGGTAGTTTCGGAAGTTGCCCTCAGACCTCGTACAAGATTTCACTAAATTGTCGAGTCAGGGGTGTGTATAAGGTGTAGTCCTAAAATGTGTGCTTTTGCTTCTCATATTTTTCTTATGTAGAGGGTTGCGATTTGGGATCGTAAGGTCCCAAGCAATTCTTTGCTTAAATGCATGTGTTATTTTCCACTTTAAAGCGAGCTTTGATGGTGTCTTCTTGAGCAACATATTTCTTGGTAGCCTTCATGAATTCATCTAAGGATTCAAGCTCATCCAATGACATTGCGTTAAAGAGCCTTCCGTTAGGATCTCTATTAGTTAGGAGTGCTTGTAAGGTCATTCCCCTATCCAGCCTGGAGACTTGCAACTTTGTTCGATTGAAGCACTTGAGATATGCTCGTAAGGTTTTATTGGGATGCTGTTGAACATTGTAGAGAATGGAAGAGTCTCTTTGTGGGACTCAGGAACTGAGGAAGTGTTGTTAGAATCTACTTCCTAAGTTGTCAAATAAAGTAACAGATGCCTCAGCAGCGGTGTTGAACCAAAGCAAAGAAGCTTTTGCCAGCATACTGGGGAAGGCTTTACACATGATGGCATTTGAGAAGTTGTGGATGCTCATCATTGTTCAAATGTGGATGAGGTAATCATCTAGATTGATGCTGCCATCATAAGTGTTTAGATGTGGTAGCCTTGCACTTGAAGGGTGTGTTTCTTCAAGGATTAAAGGGATAAGTAGGCTTTTTGTTGGCATACAGTGCGACACCTGTGCGTATGATTCAACTTTCTTCTAATCATGCATTCTAGAGGTGCAGCAAATGCGTTCATTAAGCTCGTCCATGCTCATGTCTTCATAGTCTTTTGGTGATGGCCTTGGTGATAGGCTATCAATTGGCTTACTTATCGCTGTACATTCATCTTCCTCATGTGTTTTGCTACAGTTACGATTCAGCCATTCATAAAGATCTTCATACAGTTAATGATCATGCTAAATCTGCTTACGCAAACGCATAAGGTATGTGGTGCACAAGTCATCATTTTTTATTGGCTGTAAGGAGGAGTCGATGGTTGCCTCTTCGTTTGGACTCATTTAGATGCATTTTTTAGTAATGTAACATCTTTGCATAAAGCTGTAGTAGATTCATGATTTTTTTGTTTTCTTCAAGCATTTATTAAACAAGTGACCCAAGCTCCTGGACTTTAATACTTTCATTTTAAGGTGGTGGAAGTGTTTGATTGCCTCCATGTTGTTAGGAGGTGTTGGTATACTCCATGTGGGAAGCTTGAGGGTTATTGTTTTTGCTTTTAGCCATCATTGTTATGGTAGTCTAAAACGGTGAGTAGATCGTAGTTAGACCAATTAGGAGAAGAGAATTTGTGTGGAGCCTAGTTAGAGTTGGCTTGAGCTTCGTCTCCTACTCCTCAATACCTACAAAAAAACCCCGATAAATATAGCCACTAGGGCTCTCTAACGCTCAAGTTAGTAAGGAAGACCAAGAGAAAATGGGGACGAGCACTTAGGACTTAAGGGATCGTGCTCAGCCAATGTGTGCATGTCATGTATATGATATGTCGAACTCAAGCTGTGAGAGGGAGCAAAAAAGGAGGAAAGATCTTTTTGAGAGAGAATGTTTTGTCTTACTTCACAGTGCTTAACGCCTTTTATGCAAGCCACCTAGACATATGGCAATCAAAGGTTTGTTTATACTAACCGCTAGCAGACAGTGTGCTTTGTAGTAGAGACTAAGCTTTACAGCGAATGGTATGCTATGGTCCGCTGAACCACCAATTGTACAACTCATGGACTTAACAATTGTAAGGGTTGCCAGATGTACTAGTCGTACTATGGATATCAGATGCTCATTAATGAGCTACGATGGATAGTAGGCGCTAAAGACAAAAGCTGGGTTAAGATCCTAAGGAAGGCATTGGTTGATGCCTGATCTGAGGCAAGTTGAGGTTCGAGCTTACACTAAGCAACCAGTGCATGCTGACTTAACAATCAAGGGGCAATTTGCTCAAAGGATTGTTATTTGGCTCATCAAGCAAGTTGCGGTATAGAAGATGTGCTCACCAACAACTCATGCATCCCTTGGCATAAGCACATGGCTTTGTAGAAAGGTTGCAAGGCATCGGACAAGCTTGTTATTCGTTCGAGCACACTTTAGTGTCCCTCATGATATGGGTCTCGCTTGTGGGGCCTTAGTCCAAACTAGAATCAAGTGTCAACAGTAGTTATATAAATATATCTCTTCATTCTTTCTAAATATTTGAAAATTAATGTATTTTTATAAGCAATATATATATATATATATATGTGGTTAATTTACTTAATTCTTTAAAGATAAAGTAATTTATTTTGTCAACTACTATTTTTAAAAACACATAATATGAGTACAATATTCACTAATATCGATTAAAGTACCTAATAATAGATAAAATTTTGAGATGCAACAATTTTTATCAATTGATGCACGAATAATTATCAAATTTTCAATATATCAACTTATGATAATCCATGGTTAAGTTGTCTCACAAAGGTTGCGAAAATTTATAATACTAGTTTATAAGGTCATGATAGTGAATACACAATCAACATATGGTTACAATTTTTGACAAAATTAAAATGAGCTCATTAGTATATATTGGCTTAATTATTTATTATTTTTTATCAGGGATATTATGAATAATATCAAAACCTATCTCCTGTATATGTATTATGATAGGTTATTGTATTAATTTATAAAATCATAATAATGAATATCTTATCAATAAATGATTATAACTTTTAAGCCAAATTAAAATGAGCTTATAAATATTTCTTAGCTTGATTATTAACTGCTTTTGGTCTGAAATGTTATACAATTTGTGCACGACCGCAGGTGAAGCCTTTTCTATTTCATGGAAATTTACAAAACTCCGTGGTCCTGGGAAGTTGGAGCCATTGACTGTTAAGTGCAGGTCTTCATCATTGTGAAGGATTTGTAACTCAATAAGCCCACCGCCACAACTGTGAGCATTTCTTGGAATTCAAAAGGCAAGAAGAAATGAGAATAGTGATGCCAAGACGAAAGAGTCCGCATGACCTTTTTTTTTTTTTTTCATCTAATCGGATATATGACTTCTTTTGGGGTGCAAATTTTTTCCACAATCATCATTTTATTTACTTTTCTCAATTTTTCTTTATTTATATTCTTAAAATACTATCACATGTAATAAGTAACATAACAACATCAGGATGATATTATCTAATATTTAAAAAATTTAGATTATCTAGAGAATGGTGAATGAAGATCATACAAATCTGATTTTTTTTCCCCTTGAATAAAGAAACTATGAACTTTTTTATATTACTGTGACATCATGACATATTGTTTATATGACGTTTGAGCTAATCACTCTAAATTATTACGATAAAAGTTTATAAATGCACCTTAACTCAATGTATGATATGGTATATCATAAATGGTATTCATGTTCTCAATTAGAAAGCAAACACGTTGAATGTCCCTTCATTCCTAATGTTTAAAATAATCACTTTGGTAAGATAAAATTTAATTAAAAATTAAAATATGGTCAAAGTGTTATTGTATCCAAATGGAGAGAAATAATAATGAGATGCATATTAGAAATTTTTTATACATAGTAGCGTGTCTTATAACACACAAGGGACACTATCTAAAGATATAAAAACTTAAATTATTTTTATCCAGATAGCAATGTTGGACGTTCAAAATGAAGGAAAATTTCATATAAATTATTTTTATCCAACGAATTTTAGGGAGCACATGTCAAAATATTTGTCATCTTTCTTCAATGTTGAGTCTGCACTCATCTAGCCAAAAGCAATCAAATATATAAATAAATAAATAAAATGTCTCTGCCGTGTACCATATTTAGGCTTCAAGATTTTATCTTAACTATGCCGAGGTAAAGGTCAACACAAACGCTAATAAACAGTTATAATGCAAGTAGATGATGGGAGCATGTTATTTTTGCATTGCAATCTACTTATTTCTGGGCAATTCTTTGCTTGCTTATTTGTACTTGCGCCAGATTTGCTTACTTGTACACTTCTTTTATAGCATTGACATCAACAATTCTTTTAGACCTTAATCAAATCCTAGGCAAAATCTCTCCTTAGGACAAGTGTGTCGTAAGGATTTACAAACACGTTTGCAGTAATGAAGGAATTGATTGCGCTGAAGAGTAAGTCTATGTTATAGCCCTTCCTTTTACAAGGATCGGACATGATTTGCCTTTCCTTGCCTTGCCTTGCCTTGGAAGGGTTTTGAAAGTGGAAATAGACATGATGTCCTAAGCACGTGTCAAGAAAAGAGTAAAATGTGTTTTCCCATGTTGTTGCTAATTATGGGTATAAAGAGATTTAGCTCATGGGTATAAGGAGATTTAGAAGTAAACATCCTAAAATAGTGAAAGTTAAAAGGAATTTTGTTATGATTAACTTCCATTCAATTTACGGAATAGAATAAGAAAGGAATGGAATTAGAATTCTCAAGAATAAGATAATGGTATAATACTTATTCTTTTGTTTCGTTGGATTAAGAATAACTTAACAATAAATACATAATAGAATTTTATAAATTAAATTATCTTCAAGCCATTTTCTTCTTCAATCAATCCTAAACTATACCTGTGGTAGTGGTAGAGGTGGTGGTAAGGGCGCATGTGGTGGCAGCAACAATAACGGCGATGACATCGATAGCAGTGGCTATGGTAATGATAGCAACAATAGGGATGGTGGAGATAGTGATGGCAATGGCAACAATAATGGTGGTGGCAACAGTGATATGATGGTGTTGGCGATAGCAATAGTTATCACGTCCTAAACTAAAGAGTCATAACAGTCTCACTATGTAAATTATAAATATAGATATAATTTACATAAGGCATTTACTACATTTCCGCTTTGAGCCATCCAATTATGAGTCTATAAATATCAACCTGTGATGTAACCTTTCAAAATAGCTTCGAAAAATAACCTTGTGGCTCAAATGATTAAGAAAATCAAGCTTTATAAATTATTTAGAGTACAAAATCTCAATTTCAACAAAAAGTTCTAAGAAGTAAATTGATCTAAGGAAATAAAGCGATTAGTAAAGGATTTATAAAAGTTCATAAGTTTATCGAGCATAATATAGTTGAAAACTAGAGAGTCACCAATGGAGACTATTAGTTTCCTTATAAGTTAATAAAATTGAGAGTTAAATAAGAATTCAGCCAATGTGTCTTGAATCTCGCTCCGCAACCCTGTTCTCTAATCTTTTAGAACTTGGAGTAATATAAGTAGTTATATGAGAAACCTGTAAAACAACTATAAGGGAGTAAATGATAACTTATTCGGTAAGTGATAACTTATTCAATAAGTGGGACAGAGACAATAGCACATATTTGACATAGAGCAACCAAGGTTTTCAATCAAGTTTAGTTAAATGTTATACATGTATAATCAAATGTCATTGCATGACGTTATCTAGTCCGTCATAAGATTAGAGAAATTGCGCTTGCTCCAATCCAGGTTGAGGAGTTTAATGTTGCGCATTTTGTGAATCAAAACCAAATTAGGGCTTGTATAATAGAGAAACACGCTCCACTTAAGACTTTACTTCAAACCACTGTTCCCAACCATGTCACGACTTCTTCTCCTATTACTTAGTTCGACTAAGGATAAGGAGAGGGTCATTTCAACTATCCTCATCAAAGGATATGTATTTGACTCGAGAATTCTAGTCAATTTCCCTAATGGGCTGTGATATAGGTTCGGTTAGTAGTTAAGCCAAGTTTGTATTAGATTGCTTTTGAGGTAGTCAAGCAATTTTAGATAGTCCAAAGCAAGTAATACCATAATACAACCAATAAATACAATCCAACACTCCATACTAGCAATAAAATATGCAAACACACATACTGTGCATGTATAGGCTACTAAGTTATAATCACAAGCAAGACACATACTAAAGCCTCCAAGTACTATTAAGTAATACTTCAAAGTGCGATGAAGTATTGATTCTACTTACTTAGAACTTAGTTGCTCGCTAATTTGGTTGTTTACTTATCTCGCCTTCAAGAATTCCCTCTATATATTTAGTCAATTTATTATGTTAGTAATTATATAAGACATGGGAGACCATTATTGATGTGTCTCTAGGGTCATAAATACAAAGAGGCACAATAACGGATGAGAACTAAAAGAAAATAAAAGGGTTTAGCAAACCCAGACAACTACCAATCGGATATAACACACCAATTAGTCCTACTCAGCCTACAATTCACCAAATGTAACTCATCAATCTGAACTATAGGGTCACTCTCCACTACTCCTTATTAAAGGGAATAAATAAGAGTTAAGATAGAATGAGAATCTTAGGTTACTTAAGAAAGAAACTAGTAATATTCAATAATGCAATGATGTACTTGCATATAAGTAAACGAGTTTTATATACTAGCCTTATTAGGGTTACAAAGCATACATGGAAAAGATTGTCATGCCCCAAATTAGAGAGTCGTAACAACCTCATCATGTAAACCAACCTAAACTATAAGCTAACCACTTTAGCCGCTAACGCAAGTAAAGCTTACACAAAGTGTTTACCATTTCCTTACTTTGAGCCATTCAATTCTGAGTCTAATAAATATTAACCTCTGATTAAATTTTCAAAATAGCTTTGGAAAATAAACTTATGGCCTAAATGATCGAGAAAATCAAGCTTTATAAATCATTTAAAATAAAAAAATCTTAATTTCAACAAAAAGTTCTATGAAGTAAATTAATATGAGAAAATAAAGCGATCAGTAAAGGATTTATAAAAGTTCATAGGTTTAGCAATATTCTTAGTTGAAAACTAAAGGGTTATAAACAGAGACCCTATTAGTTCCTTTATAAGTTAGTGAAATCAATAACTAAATAAGAATTCAACCCATTAGTCTTGAATCTCACTCCTCGCCCCATTCTCTAATATTTTGAAACTTGAGTAGTATTGGTGATTTTACTAAGAAACTTGCAAAACAACTATAAGGAAATGAGCATCAAGTTTCTTAGTAAGTGGGACCGAGATAATAGCACATATCTAACACAAAGCAACTAGAGTTTTCAAACAAGTTTAGTTAGATGCTATGCATATACAAGCAAATGTCATTACATAATGTTATCCGATCCATCGTGAGATAAGAGAAATTACACCCACTCTAATCAAAGTTGAGGAGTTTGAGGTTATACACTTCGTAAATCGAAACCAAACTGGAGCTTGTGTAATGGAGAAACACACTCTGCCTAAGACATCACTTAAAACCACAGTTCCCAACCTTGCTACAAAATCCTGTCCTATCACTTAGTTTGACTAAGGATGAGGATAAGAGCGTTTTAACTATCCACATCGAAGGGTCCGTGTTTAGCTCGAGAATCCTAATCGTTCCTACTAGTGGGTTGTGATACATGTCCAATTAGAAGTTAGGCCAAGTTTGAGTTAGATTGCTTTTGGGTTGATTAAACAATTTTAGATAATCCAAAGCAAGCAATACTATAAAACAACCAATACATACAATCCAACACTCCATAATTGTAATACAATATTCAAACACATACGTTACACATGCATAGGCCACTAACTTATATTTACAAGCAAGACACATACTAAGGCTTACAAGTATTCTTAAGTAATACTTTAAACTGCGGTGAAACACTTATTCCACTTACCTGGAATTCAATTGTTCACTAACTAAGCTTGCTGACTTGTCTTTGTTGGTGATCCCTTGATATTCATCCTAATTTGGTACTTTATTCAGCACATAAATTATGTAATATTGCTAATTTACTTGTCTATCTAAGAATTAAGTTAGTTAGTTGTTAATGTATTATCCCATGTCATAAGTATTGGAAGTTCAGAATGGTGTTATAACTTTATTTTACTTTTGTTACCTTTTGAGTTATTCCTTAAGTTAAGATACCCTTGAAATATTTAATTGGAGAAGCTTCTAAGCTATCTTCTAAACTACATGGGTGTTGAAATTCACAACAGATTCAGCCTCTGAGTCAATTTTTGAGGTTAGTAAATACCCAAGATTTTCAATAAACACCTTCTGATATAACTTCTGAGGGTTTACATATCCATAGCTACCCCAAATACTGCCTCTGAATTACCTTCTGAATAAATTGTTGAGTATATAAGAAATTGAATTTCCTAACAAAAGATCATCTAAGATATCTTCTAAGTTCGGCCAGCTTTATAACTTCAAGGAATCTACCTTCTAGACTTTTCTCTTAGACCAGCAACTTCAAAGTTCTTAAGAATATTCCCTTTGACTTATCCTTTGAGATTCCTCTGTTTCACCACTCACTTATAATCTTGCCTCTAATTCAGCCTTTGAGTAAATGCCTAATAGAACCTTTGCCCTTAACTTCCTCTGAGTTATCCTCTACCTTCATTCAATACCCTTATAATCGATTCATTGGTCCATTTTCTTCTAACTTCAATTAAGACTAACCAAAGTAATACTTTAATCCATACTTCACAGCTTCATTACATCCAAATTCCTTATATAACACATCATCATTCACCAATTTCTCAAATTTACACTCCATCAAACTATACATTTAAGGGCACATTGTTGATTTTGTATACTCCTTCCTTCAAAACCCAATCCAGCAGCTCTAGTATATAGTAAATACTCCATTAATCACTCAAACTCAGAATCCAATTGAGGTCCTTACGAGTAATACATTCATTTTTCACCAAAAATACCATTTTAATCATAATTTAGGGCTAAAAAATCATGTAAAAATTTAGAAAATATTGGTTTAGGATATTTCATAGAAAAATTTTGAAGTGGAAACTATGTCATGAGCCCTATTTATTTTAATATTAAAAATTACTCGATTTTATCAATTTCTTAAGGACGTATATCATAGCTACTAAATTTATACAAAACGATATTTCTATTATATTTTTCACACAAAAATATGTAGGAATCATTTTTTTGGTAGAATTTTCTGGGTAGTATTTATATTTTTAATAATTTAATGAAATTCATACTAAAATAGAACCTTCACCAGAAACTAGAGCTTTGGCTACCTATTTATCAGCCAAGCTAGGTGTAGGCCACTCCTTGTAGTGGTGATGCTAGTTCATGCCTGGCAACTACGTACACCAATGAACTCCTAATTACTTAAATTTGCACTTGATTTTGTAGAATTTTTATAAGTTTATTTCTTCAATCCTTTAAACCTATGATTATTTTTCTTAGATCTTGCTTTGCATGTAGAACGATCATACAGTGAGTTCCAAAATTTTTTAGAGCATTTGGTTATGTTTAGGAAAATTTCTCTCTCCTCCCTTCCTAATTTCACCTTAAATTCCTAAGGAAATTGCATGTTAATTTTATCTACTCCCCACCACATGTCCAACATGGTTCCATACACCTACATTTAGTTTAATTCAGCTACCTTAAGTGTTTTTATATATTTTTTTATTAATTTCTATGAATTTAATTAGTTTAATCTAGCTTAAAATGCTATTATTCAATCGTTTTAGTTAATTACGGGTACATACATATGCTTGAAAATTATACAAGACACATATACATATATTCTATATGTTATTTTATGTCTCATAATAATTTTATCATATATATTATTTATCGCTAAAAGTTTACAAACTAACGGAACTTATTTTATGCGTTTACGATAAATAATACATATATAGTTAAATTGCACTATTTAGCTATATTATTATTATTTTATCATATTTTTAACATTTGAGTCCACGGGGTGTCTTGAACTAATGTTTCGAGTCTACTCGTAAATTTTTAAGTTATTTGGATTAATTTCACTAACGCCCTAAATTACTCGCTTGAACAACTAGATGAAATTACAAGGCTCACAAAGACGAAAGGGTGATTTACAAATATAATACATAAAACATGCCAAAAAAAGGTTAAAGGATGTTCTATAAGGAAAGAGTAACGAATTCTTGGAATGTTGTGCCAAAAGATACGTATCAAGGGGTGGTTGGAGGCTTGCAACGTAGTTGGCTAAGTTGTAACGAATGCTAAGGTCGCTTGGTAGTCATAGGATCCTACTCAGATGAAGTTAGAAGGGTGTCATCAGTTAGAGCTGACCCGGTTAGGTTTAGGTCATAGCTCAGGCTATGAAGAACACTTTGATGCTTTCTTAGTTAGGTATCTCGGTAGCTTGACTCTAATAGAGGTCTAATGTTAGTTGGCTAAGGAGTTGTCTAGATCATCGTATGGGCTCAGCAATAGATATGGCTAGTTAGCATGTACACTAGACGAGTTAACTTGATTACTTAGCAACACAAAAAATGTGCTGGAACTTATGAGAATTCAGTACTCAAGTTGGCAGTATTGTAAAATATGGAGATTGGAATAAAGACCCTCATCCTAAATGGGGTTTCAAGCTAGTGTTCTCCGTGTGAGTTGTTATAGTCTTCTAGCTCAATTGCACATGACTAGTCCGAGAAGTTGATCCTATCATCTGCTTAAAGGTCGAAAAGATTTGTCCTCAAATCCGAGGTGACTTTGTGCTCTTGTTCTATCCCAACATCTGTTGTGCTTTCTTTTATTCGATAGGAAATCAGGTTAGATACATTGAAGGTGGAGGAAACACCATAGTTCTCGAGCAATTCAATCTGGTAAGTGTTGCGATTGATTATCTTTAGGACTTTGAATAGACCATCAACTCGTAGAGATAGCTTAATCTGTCTCAAGTGCAAAAATTGTTCTTGATTGAGGTGAATTCATACTAAGTCTCATGGTCTGAAAAAAAACAATTCGGCAATCACAACTACCAATCTCTTATTATCTCTAGTTGAACTTGGCAATCTTCCTTGCCACATACTAATGTAGTTCTTCCAATTCTTGGGCTTGAGTGACTCCAAATTGACTCTCTTCAACAGCTGCAGGGGTATCAATCAGATCTAGGGAAACAATGGGATTGAGGCCATAGATAACCTAGATTAGAGTCTTCTTAATGATACTGTGGACAATTCGATTGTATGTAAACTCAACAACTAGTAGAAACAAATCCTAATCTTTTAAATTCTTTCCCACAATAACTCAAAGTAGATTTCCCACATTTCTGTTCACCACTTTAATCTAGTTATCAGTCTAAAGGTAGATATTAAAGCTAAACACAAGTTTAATTCCAAGTCTTCTCCAAAGAGTCTTCAAAAAATAGCTCAAGAATTTTGTATTTTGATATGAAATAATGGTTTTCAACACTCCATATAGTCAAATAACTTCCTATAAAAACAAGCCAGCAATTATATAGAGCATTGTTAAATTGATAGCACGGAATGAAGTGTGTCATTTTGCTAAAGCAATCCACTATAACAAAAATTAAATCTTCTCCTCTAGATATCTAAGGCAATCCTAAGATAAAGACCATGTTGAGGTCAACTTGAGGTGAGGTTGATGAAGTAAAGGCATATATACTTTATGTGGCTCTCTCTTTCCCTTAGCCCTCTTACATACTTCGCAACTACCGACTACCTTATGAACATTTTTTGCCAGATTAAGCCAATAAAAGTTTTCTTTCAACAGGTTGCCTATTTTAGTCTTCCCAAAATGATTAAATAATCCACCACTATGAGCTTTCCTAACCAATAGCTTGCGAGTGGAACAGCTTGGTATACACAGCCTTCTATCCTTGAATAGATAGCCATCCTTGATATAATGTCCTCCAACAGTAACTCTTTTTCTGCATTGCTCAAGAATAGGACCAAAATGGGGGTCATGAGCATACTGCTCGATGATAAGTGAAAATCCCAATAATTTTGTCTGTAAGGTGGTCAATAAGGTTTGTCAACGTGACAAAGCATCTGCGACCACGTTGGCACTACCTTTCTTATGTCAAATTATATAGGAAAAACCTTCCATAAATTTTAGGCACTTAACTTACCTTTGTGAAAGTTTATTCTGACTCTCAAGATGTTTTAATAACTCATGGTTAGTATAAATTACAAACTCTCATGCCAAATAGTAAGAGCTTGGAAAAGAGAGTACAACTCTTTCTCATATACGGAATAGTTCAATACGACACCACCGAGCTTCTCACTGTAGTGCGCAATTGGTTGTTGTTCTGACATCAAAACTGCATCAATGCAATGCCTAATGCATCGCATTCCAATTCAAAGGGTTTGTCAAAATCAGATAAGGACCAGATAGGGGCAGTAATGAGCTTCTTTTTAATCTCCTTGAAGCTCTGTTCGGCTCGATCATTCCATCGAAATCCTTCACTCTTCTTAGTTAGCTCGGTTTTAGGGGCTACAATTGTACTAAAGTTTTTCATGAACCTTTTATAGAAAGAAGCTAAGCCATGAAAACTTCATACTTTAGTGATATTCTTCGGTGTTGACCACTCTAACATAGCTCGAACCTTTTCCTCATCTGCTTAGATTCCTTCTCTAAATACTACATACCTTAAGAAGACAACTTCACATTGACAGAATATGCACTTATTCAAGTCCCCATATAACTTCTTAGCTCGTAAAATATCAAAAACAACTTGGAAATGTTGAACATGGTTGTTCAGGTCAGCATTGTACACCAATATGTCATCAAAGTACATAACCACACTTCTTCCCATCAGTAGACACATCACGTGATTCATAAGTCGCATAACCAATCATTCATAGAGACTATGCCTCGTCTTGAAAGCAATCTTCCATTTATCACTAAGCTTCATGCGAATTTAGTGATAACCACTCTGCAAATCAATCTTCTTGAATATTTGAGCACCATGTAACTCATTTAACATGTGATCAATCCTCAATATTGGATATCTGTACTTGACATTAATTTGATTGATTACTCGATTGTCGATGCACATACGCCATGAACCATCCTTCTTTGGGACTAGCAGAGCTAATACAACATAAAGACTCATGCTCTCTCTCACATAGCCCCGCTCTATCAATTCATCCACTTGCCTTTTCAACTTAGTAGTCTGCTCAGGATTCATTCTGTAGGCAGGCTGGTTTAGTAGGATTACACTTCGCTATAGATAAATACAATGTTCTATGCCTTGGACTGAAGGTAGTCCCTTAGGCAACTCTTCAGGTAATAAGTCAAAAAATTCATCAATTTATCTTTTGAACTCATTAAGAACATCTTCTAGATTTCTCATCTCCAACAGTCTTCTGATCAATAGGGATATAGGCTCATCAACCTTTTCAACAGCTCGAAACTCTCTTTAACTCATCAGTAAAGCTTTCTTCTTACTAGCTCAGGTTAACTAGTTATGGGTCTCGTTCACCTAGGTTGGTGTCATGGATTGCAGCATAATCTTTTTCTCATCCTTGACAAAGGAATAGGTGTTCTTATATCCATCGTAAGTAACACATCGATCAAATAACTACGGTCATCTAAGTAACAAATGTGAAGCTCCCATGAGGACAACATCACATACAGCTTCATCCTTTTACACATTCCCAACACCAAAAGGCATGGATACTTGTTCTATGATATGTAGAGCACCCTTATCATAAAGCCAGTGTAGCTTGTAAGGTCAAGGATTGTGCAACAACATTGGTGCAAATGTTGCACAATTGTCCCTTAATGATACACTTTGTATGGAATAAATTCTCTCTTTAGTCTTCTTCGGAGCTTGACAAGGAGCTCAACACTCATCTTAACACTAAGGTCATCACTTGTCCGTGGTCGACATAGACATAAGTCTCTTCTTCCTCTTTAGCTTCAACTCTTTCAACATTCTTCTCCTCCTTTAACTCACTCTTGTCGATGTTATCCTCTACATCTCCTTAAAGCACCATGGCACGTCGATTTAGACACTTAACAATCATGTGTCAAAACCTAAGCATTTAAAGCACTTTACCTCACTTGTCTTCCATCCAAAGGTTTGTCCCTTCTCATACGTCCTCAAGGTTGGCTTATCCTTAGTTTGGCTCTGCTAGCTTGCTCGACAATCATCAAGTCTATCATATCTTTCCTTAGCTCAGGAGGGTCTCCTTAACTTAACATGAACACGTTGGTGCGAAACAGGAGCTTGGAAAAATATCAGCCTAGGTCAACTCGAAGTATTTCTTCTCTATTTTTCAACCCTCTGCACTACCTTAACGACCTGTTCCAATGTATAAAACCTTTGTACTTTTACAATGTTACAAATCTCATATTTAAGTCCAAAAATGAACCTCGATACTATATGAGCCTCCAATTTATCCATGTCTACTCAAATCATTAGTATTTGAAATTCTCTCATATGGTCATCAACAGATTAGCTTCCTTAGTAAAGTTCCTACTACTTTGCAAATGTGTCTTGTAAGTATGTCTTAGGCACAAATCTCCCTCTCAACAATCTCTTCATCTATTTTGAAGTTCATATACCTCATCTTCCATCTCTTGCTCTAACCACATTTAGATTTTTCCACCACATAATAACATACCTAGAAAATTCAAGTGTAGTAAGTCAAACCTTAATTGCATCTGCATACCCATAATAGTCAAACGTTTTCTCTACTTTCTCTTCCTACTCTAAATATTCATTTGCATCTCCACTTCCATTAAAGGGTGGGATATGGACCTTGACATTGTCTAGTCCTCGAGAAACTCTGCATCTTCGCTCTTATGGTTGATAATACTCAACCTCTTCTTCTTCCTTTCTATACTCTTTTGCATCTATTTCCTCATCATCCTCCTCAATCTCTTCCAACTCCAATTGTTGTCGAGTAACTCAGTTTGCAACTCCTCCAACTCGATGGGGTCAAATTGGATGATTAGTTTAACCACCTTGGCCATATTGTTTCTCAAGAACATTCTCTAGTAGAATATGATGTGGTACACCCTATGGTTGCTGTCTATTGACTAGTATCGTGGTAACTAGACTTTTAACATGATTAGTGAGTCTATCAAGCTTATCATCAATTGACCCAGGAGTGTTACTATTATTTTGACCTCAAACAGCATAAGTACGACGACTCTAATCACCAATAACACATTGAACACTTGAATCCAACATAAGGTAATACTTCTCTAATAGATTAACAACACAATACATAACAAACACTTCTACTCACTACTTAAAACCTCACTAACACACTCTAGCAAGTCTAATCATCCAACACTCACTCAAATACAACAGAAATGAACTTGCTCTGTTTTCGTAGTGAAAAATAGAGTGTAACAAAGTAACAATAGGAACTATACTTACCAATATACGAACCTTCACTTCACAGCTCACAACTTCGAAACTTACTTCACTCAAACATACTGCAGTAGCTACGAAAGAAACACAGTAGCCGTTAATAGCAAATACAAACCAAAATTTCACCGTAACTTCATAGCCTCCCTTTCGGAACCGCGCTCTAATACCAAGGAAGTTTATACGTATTTAGGGTCATACATACAAAGAGGTACCATAATAGATGAGAACTAAAAGAAAATTAATACCTACTCGACTTACAATTCGTCGGATATAACTAATCGATTCGAACTATAAGGTCACTCACTACTACTTTTTGCTAAAAGTAATAGATAAGAGCTAAGATAGAATAAGAACACTTAAGTCACTCAAAAAAGGAACTGGTAATATTCAATAATGTAATGATGTGTCTACATACAAGTAAATGGGGTTTATATACTAGCCCCACTAAGGTTACAAGGCATACAGGCATACATGGAAAAGACGGAAGGGTAATTTACAAATAGAATACATAAAATATACTAAAAAGGATAAAAAGGATAAAGAATATTATGTATAGAAAGAGTAAGTAATCCTTAGAATGCCGTGCCAAAAGACACATGTCAAGGGGTAGTTAAAGGCTTGTGTAATGAATGCCAAGGCCGCTTGGTAGTCATAGGATCTTACTTAGACAAAGTCAAAAGGGTGTCATTGATCATAGCTAACTTGGTTAGGTTCAGCTTAGAGCTTAAGCTATGAGGAACACTCTAATCCTTTCTTAGTCGAGTGCCTCGGTAGCTTAACTTGGATAGAGGTCTGATGCTGGTCAACTAGGGAGCTGTCTAGATCATGGTATGAGCTCAGCAATAGATATGGCTAGTTGGCTAGTCGGCATGTATGCTAGACAGGTCGGCATGATTGCTTAGCAACTCAAAAACTATGCTAGAACCTATGAGAACTTGGTGCTCAGGTCAGCAATAATGTAAAAGATGGAGATTGGAAAGGGATCCTCGTCCTAAATGGGGTTTTGAGGTAAAATTCTTCGTGTGAGCCCTTATAGTCCTCTAGCTTGGCTATACGTAATTAGTCTGAGAAGTTGATTCCTATCAATTATTTGCTCATTCCTTAGAAATTAGGTTAACTTAGAACTAAATTTATATGTGATGATTGTAAAGGAATTCAATTTGCAATCCTTTGTACAGTATACGGCGACTGCCATGACTAGCCTCCTCAGGTTATGACAACTTTATTAATTTTTCAATCTAAGCTCCAAAAGCTACATGTACACATACTTGATTATAGAAGTTTCATACTCAAAACTCACTCAATCTTGATTTTACAAGATTCTCAGTTACAAATAGAATACAAGGTACTATAAATAGTCACATAATATAACAGCCACAAAAGAGAATACACAAAAGAATACACTGAACCTTTCACCCTCTCTTGAACTAAGTGTCATCTTACTTACTCTTGAGCTACTCTTATTTAGCTCATTCGAGCATAGACTAATGGCGAGTGACCTTTGACCATACTTGTGTATCATATCAATTGTGACCAAAGCTCGTATCAGGCGTTAGTGCATCATATCCATAGTTGGTACACGGGGACCCCTTGTTCACCTTTGACTATTATTTACTTTTCAAGCCATCTTGTGGCTTAGACCCATCCTTTTGGTTACGCATGATATTGGGCTTGTATGTTCATCCACGAGTTTGTCTCATCTTAATATCAGAGCTTGGCTACATTTAGAGCTGGATTCCACTACTGTTCCCTAATTTGATTACTAGTCTGCGAATATTCTAAAAAAATTAATTTTTAGAAAAGTTGAACCAGAAAATCAGGTTTAGGGGATAACCTATTAAGACTAAGTCACCATATGAAAATTAAAAAAAAAAAATTGATAGGCTTTATTTTTTTAATTTTTCTAAAAATATTAAAAATATATCTAAATTCACAAAATGTAACTAAAAATAATTTTTTATTCATTTTTATTACGAATTTTTTTTAATAAAAAGGGAAAAAGTTTTTTTATTTTTTTAAACGGTTGTCTCAAATGTGCCTATATACCCACTAGTTTGGATTAAACTAATCGTAGTTCTTTTTCTATAAAATTTTTAGTGGGTAAGTTATTTTTATTTGGAAAACCGAGCCAAATTTACATTTTTTATCAATTTATTATTTTAAGAAAAGAAACCTAAGAAATCTAATTTTTTCCAAATTAAATTAAAAAAACCCTAACTAACTAAATATCTTTAAAAAAATCAATTTAAATCTTTTTTTGCTTTATTTTTCAAAACCTCTATGTGTCAAAAAGCATCTTTCCTAAATCCTAACAATAAGATATAATCTAAATACGTTTATTAAAAAAAAACACGCAATCTTGCTAAAAATGTAATTGAGCTAAATTTATTAAAAATTGAGATTATCTTAAAAAATACGCAATATGATAACAATAAAAAACTGCACTAAAAAATAAATAAATAAGTCAGTAAAAATAATTAATTTAACTAATAAAATAAAATTAACAAAATAAGAAATTTTACCTACGAGTCAAGTCGCACATCGAACACTGTTTTTAGATGGTCACAGGCATGATCAAAGACATGTTGGTTGCTATTTGCACTCATTACAGGTGTAATCGAAGGCGTATTGGTTTCTGTTTCCACTTATCACAGGCATGATCAAGGGTGTGTTGCTTCTGTTTCCACTAATCACGGGTGTGATCGAAGGCATTGTTTGCTGTAGTCGTGTGTTTGTGTATGTAGGCTATATGAGTTCAAGATTGGATTGCGTCAGGGGGTCACGAATTTGGTTCGATGAAGTTGTGGCATGTTTGTTTGGCTTTCATGGGGCATTGGGGTTGGCAATTCGAATCAATGGGTGCTTCCACATTAGATTGTGCAGATTGTCTCGACGTTGTGTGCAAATGAGGGACAACGGAGGGGATTAGGGGACATGTGTGTTGGTGAGTGGATTAAGGACGTCAAGGAGCTATTGGTGTGAAGTCAAGTCGGCGTGTATAGATTTGTTGCTATCAATGAGGGTATACTATATGGGTCTTCAGTCAAATTGTGGCGTTGATTAAGCAATTGTTTATGTCTTGTTGATTGGGTCAGGGGGTCAACACAGTCTGTGCTTAGATTTAGGTGTGGAACGTAGCAGAGGATTAGACTTAGTAGTGTAGTGTTTATTCAGATGTGGCGTGGACAAGTGAATATGGCCTATGCATGTCTTCTTCAGGTGATGGCGTGGCAGGGGGTCAGTGTTAGTTTATGAGTAGCTATGGAATGTGCGGATGAATTGTGTTTAAGGATCAGCAAGGCGTGTTGCAATTGTTAAAATAGTGAATATGTGTTTTGTAATTAAAAAAAAAAAAAAATCATCAACGTCACCTGCTAATTCATAAACCCCAAAACTGAATCTTCTATATCGTTTTAAATATAGATTTGATTCCAATTAAACCAAGATACAGAAGATATAATTTTAATTCTTTAAAGATTTATCATATCTTCTAGAAACCCTACTTGGGCTTTCTATTTTCCCGACCTGGCCCGAGGGGGGAAATTGTGCATAGATGGGAGGACAGTAAATAAATATTATGTGGAGGATGGCTATTTATTCCGAAGGAAGAAATTGTGTGTGCTAACTTGCTCTCTATGAGAATTATTAATTGGAGAAACCCATAGTGGTGGACTCTCCGAACACTTTGGAGAAAGGAGGACCTGTGAACTATTGAATGGCCGATTCTTTTAGTCGAGAATGCGAAGAGATGTGCATCGAGTGGTCGAAAGCTGTATTATGTGCAAAAAGGCCAAGTGCTAAGCCGAACAAGGGAAAGCAATGCCCCTACCTATCTCGACGAAGCCATGGACAGAACTAAGCATAGACTTTGTTCTCAGACTGCTGAGAACTGCTCGGGGAAAAGATTCTATAATGGTCATCATGAATCAATTCAATAAGATAGCACACTTCTTGCCTTGCACCAAAACTAACGATACTTCAGCTATTGTTTCTCTTTTCTTATAGGATGTTATGTAGATACACGACGTGCTGGGAAGTGTGGTCTTCAACAGAGACCCGAAGTTCTTAAGTCATTTCTAAAAAACCCTATGGCATCAACTGGGAATCAAATTACTCTTCGCATCTCATGTCACCCCTAAACCGATAGCTAAACAGAGGTGATTAATCATACTTTGGGTTCACTGCTCGGAGCTGCAGTAGGGAAGAACTTAGCTAATTGGGACATCTACTTATCGGTAGTCAAGTTTGCTTATATCTGAACTGTACATGACACCACCAAGCAGACCCCCTTCGATGTGATCTATAGATTCAATCCCAAGTTGCCCCTCGATTATGCCCCTGTACTCGTACCTGCACAAAAGGACCTCAATGCCTCGGCCATAGTACAATCCATTCAACACATCTATGACAAGGTCACTTAGCACATCGACCAGGCTGCCAGGAGAATGCATGAAAAGGCCAAGGGTCGGTCAGCCAAACAATTTTAGTCGGAAAACTTAGTATGGCTATACCTTAGCAATGAGCAGTTTTCAAACAAAAGGAAGAACAAGTTATCTGCAAGAGCGGAAGGACCTTTCAAAATCCTCCAAAAAATCAGTGACAACGCCTATAAGTTAGAGCTACCTAAGGATTATAGGGTTTCTGACGCATTCAACATTACTGACCTCAATCCATATCACCCTAACAAAGGATTGAGTGAACACCATTCAGATTTGATCCCAAATCCAAAACAACCTAGAGGAAATTATGAGAATTAAACTACTGGACTCTTGACCCGTAGCCGAGCCCAAGGACTAGAGGGGCCGGTACGACGAATCCTCATGTTCCAACCAGCCCCTGCCGAAATCGAATACTTACTTGTCAAGTCACCTCTAATGTCGTGCTGTATGACTATCCTTTATTCTGTGGTATGCTAAGTTAACAATTACTCTCTATTTCTAAGTCACTCAATCACTTGGCCTCATCCTTGCCGAGAAGCCGAGAGAGAGAATCCGGACTAATTAAACCATCCCTACTTAAACAAACCCATCTGTCCATACTTTTTATCCGCATCTCCTAACAGCCCCGCCAATGCCATATCGCTATGTGTATAGTAGCATATGTAGAATCTATAATACCAATGATTATTTTCCTTATATATTCATTTTTGCCCCTTTGTAATATATACATTACCCCTTTAGGAAATACCCTTTTTGTCTTTTCCCTTTTGGGCAAGTTACTTTAGTTTGTGAGTATAAATACCCATGTACTTGCAGTTACAAGATAATCAGATTACATTTAATACACTTAAGTACTTTCTTCCTTACGTAAACACTACTTGTTTACTCTCGGCATCACTCTTACCCTTTTCTTTAAGTAAGGTTAGGTAACGAGTAACCTTACTGGACCAATTCGTGCATCATATCAAATTTTGTCGTGAGTCCTTGAAAATTCCTTTAGTACGTCATATCTTTTGGAACTATTCATGGGTTTTTACTTACTGCTCTATTCGCCTTTATCGCTTTTCGTACCTTTCCCCATTAGCCCTTTTTCGAGCTTTCTAAAAACTTGGACCCATCCAGCGACTAGCTTTGTCTGTTCTTGGTTACAGTTCGCACTAATTTCAACTAGGCAATTTGGTCTTGATACACCTCAACAAGGAATGATTCCCAAATTTGAAGAAGAGCAAGCTGTCTCCTAAAGCCAATGGACCATTCAAAGTGCTTGAAAAGTTCAATCTTAATGCCTATAGGATTGAATTACCCAAAGGATATGGCATCTCAAACTCGTTTAACATTACTAACCTTCAACCTTACATTCCCGAAGACGAGCAACCTAAACCTGAACCAGATTTGATCCCAAATCTCAAACAACCCAAAGGGTATGACAGGGATCAACGACCGATTACACGTTCTCGAGCCCGAGGGCTCTCTCAGGTGGTCCGCCGAGCTATCGAGGTAAGTTAAGCGCTGAGGAGCAGTGCTTGCCCCAGTCTAATCTACCGAGCTACTTCACTCTCCATGATATCCAAGGTGTTGTCGAACTAACTAGCTATCATGTCAAACCAAACCATCTACTGTGCACTAATCTAAGTGCCGAATCTGAATACAGTAATCTCTACAGTACCAAGGCCAAACTAATAACTATTAGGAGCCGACCATCCAAGGCTAACCTCAATGTGAGCTGTCCTTGAACCAATTACAATCCAACCCCTTCTGACGCCAAACAAGCCTGAAATAGAGGCCTACCCCTACTTAGAACATGCCATTGTCAGAATCATAAAGTAAAAAGATGCATGCACTGTCCTTTCTGACAACCGTACTGTCCTTTCCAACAAATGATGTTCGCTGCATACGATTTTGTGTTTTCCCTATTGAGTATTTTCCTTTTATTTAGCAAATAGGAATTCATTTTTTGTAATTATCTATAACGTCAAACTTGCCCTAACAATGTACTATAAATAGTTACATAATGTAACAACTACAAAAGAGAATATACAAAAGAATATGTTGAACCTCTCACCCTCTCTTAAGCTAAGTGTCCCCTTACTTACTCTTGAGCTACTCTTATCTAGCCCATTCGAGCGTGGACTAGTGGCAAGTGACCTCCGGCCATACCGATGCATCATATCAAGTATGACCTGAGCTCATGTGAGGTGTCAGTGTATCATATCCATCGTCAGTGTATCATATCCATCGTCAGTGTACAAAAACCAGTTACTCACCTTCAACTATCATTTACTTTTTAAGCCATCTTATAGCTTGGACCCATTCTTTTGGTTACACATAATATTGAGTTCATGTGTTCATCCACGAGTTCGCATCACTTAGTAGAGTGAGAGTTCATAATGAAACTAACTTCGAAGTCAGCCTTTGAATTTGATGAGTATTTAGTATTTCTTACAAATTATCCCTTGAAGCAGCTTTTGAATGCTCACATGCATATATTTTCACTTCAAGTACTCTCTAAGGAACCTTTTGAACCAACTATATGATCTACTCTATTTTAGATCTTCTAGCAAGATATCCCTTAGGTTACCCTCTAAACCACATGGGCGTTAAAGTTTACAGCAAATTTAGTCCTTGAGTTAATCTTTGAGTTTAATAAATATCCTAGATTCTTTAATGAACATACTCTAATACAACTTTTGAGTGTTCACATATCTATAATTACCTCCAAATATTACTTTGAGTTACCTTATGACTAAAATGATGCATCTACTAGAATTTAAATTTCTTAATAGAAAACCCTCTAACATATCATCTAAGTTTAATCAGCTTTATAATTTCAAGGAATTTATCCTTTGAATTATCCTCTAAAACTAACAACTTTGGAGTTCTTAAAAATATTCCATCTAACTTAGTCTCTGAATTCCCTTATTTCACCACTCATTCATAATCTTACCTCTAATTTAGCTTCTAAGTGAATATCTAGTAAAATACTTGCCTTCCATTTCCTCTAAATTTTCCTCTACATAACTTCAAATTACATACAATTTATTGATTTATTCACTTTCACCCCAAACTTTAGTAAAAATAAACCAAGTAACACTCAACCAATACTTCTCAATCTCACTACATCTCAATTCTTCGTGTTACCCATCTTCATCCACTATTTCCTCAAGTTTACATTCCACCAATTATACATTTAAGGCACATGATTGATTTTTCTATATTCTTTCCTACGAAACCTAATCCAACAGCTCTAATAGACAATAATTACTCCATTAATCACCTAAACTAAAAACTCAAGTGAGATCCTTAAAAGAAATATACTAGTTTTTACCAAAAATACCACTTTAATCTTAATTTAAAGCTAAAAAATCAAATAAAAATTTACAAAATAGTTTTATGAAAAACTTTCACATAGTAATTCAATATTGGTTTAGTATATAGTTCATAGAAAATTTTTGAAGTGGAAACTATATTGTAAACTTTATTTATTTTAATATCGAAAATTGCTCGATTTTATTGATTTCTTAAGGACATATATTGCAATTACTAAATTTGTATAAAATAATATTTTTCCTAAATTTTATATCTAAAAATATGTAAGGAATTTTTTTTTTCATAATTTTCTAAGTATTTTTTATATTTTTACTAAATTACTTAAAATCAAACTAAATAGGACCTCACTAGAAAAATCTAACTCTAGCCACCAATGGTAGCTACCACCTTGTCAAAAGCCCAAACGATGAGTCTATTGTCACTTAATGGTGGCTGTTTGTCCCAGCATCTCCCTATTCACACACACGCCGTCTTACTTAGATTGCACTTGATTTTTATATATTTTCCAAATTTCCCTTTTTCAACCTTCTAATTCTCAATTTATTTTTTCCAAATCCTCTTTTGCATGTATAATTTTCTAGAGAGAAGTTTTTTATTTTTCAAAGCTTAGTTGATTGAGAATGAATTTTCCTTTCTCTCTCCTCATATATTTTTCCCTTAAGTACTATACTTAAATTTGCATGATCACTTGATATAATTCCTAAACACCTGTCTTAAAAATGCTCCACACCTGTCTAAGTAATTACCAACTTAAGTCAACTGCCCCTCTAATTTTATTAATTTTCTATGCATCTCTTTAACTCTTTTTGGCTTAAAATGTTAATTGTCAAGTATTTTATATATATATAATTACACGACATATATGTATATTTTTCACGTTATTTTATTCCATAATAATTTTATTACATATATAATTTATTTCTAAAAATTTATGAACTAATAAAACATATTCTATACGTTTACAATATATATTGTATAGTTAAAATACACTATTTAGTTATATTATTATTTTATTATATTTTCGAATTCTTAATCCACAAGATACCTTCGACTAATATTTCAAATCTAAACATAAATTTTTAAATTATTTAAATTAGTTTCACTAGCATTCTAAACTAGTCACTCAAAAAACTACCTAAAATTACAAGGCTTATAGTAGTGAAATTACAAGGCTCATAGTACCAATAGCCAATGGCAGCAAAAGTGGTAACAGGAGCAATAGCAATAGCAACGAAGGCAATAACTTTTCTCAAAGAACCTCAATTCCCAATTTTTAATAATTAGCATTCCTTTAAGAATTGCAACACAAAGAAGTAAGCATTAAAGAATAAAAAAGGAGTGAAATTGAGATTCCTCCAAGTCAACGTATCCCAAGAGTGGGGAAATAGATAGATTAAATCGATCTTCGTTAATGGCTGTCACGAACATGTTTGAATGAAGTGTTTAGTATCTTCAAACAAAATTAGAAGTTCTAATATGAAAGAAAATGAATACATAATAGAGTGTCCCAGTAGCCATATATAGGAAACTTACGTATTTCTCTTCTCTAACAAACAAAATAAACTTGGGCCAGAAAGATTACAAATAGAGACACCAAATAATCTGCCAGAAATAATTAGTACTAAAAAGAAGCAAATGACTATTTGTGTCCGAAAAGCCTATAAATCACACGAACTACCATAAGCTGAAAGATAGCTAAAAGCCAAGTTGCTTCACCCAGAAAGGAAAAGGACAAAGCTGGAATTGGAACAAGATTCCAGCTTTTCGTGGCTTGAATTCCAGACAGACATTAGCAGAAACACATGATAACAAAAAACGCCATAAAAACTTTCTGAACGCTGGGGATTCTGAAGCTCCTGATGAAAGGGATGAAAATTTTTGTTTCGCATTTCAGATCTCTGGTATGCAATTCGAGAGACTTTGTTACGATATCCATGACACATGCAACCTGAATTACGAGACAAAAAAGTTCTAGAATTGCCCCAAAAATGTTAGGCTACAATTAGCAGCAATTATTACTAACAATCTAGATTCCAAATACTAATCACAGCCAGTACCGCAATTGCAACAAATCAGGCTGAAGATGCCATTTAGATAAAAGCTGCGAAAGAAAAAACATACAGACCCTAATTTTCTAGGAATCAGGAGTACTATACATTGCTCCAACTGGCCAGTTAAAACAAATGTCAATATACCAGAAACTAAACTACTAGCTAGGAATCAACCCTCCTTCATAAACATTACATATTAATATTAAGTAATGATTCATCCTACAAAATAGAATGTGTAGAGTAGTAAGTGATAAAAATGGAGATTTCAGAATCTCCTTTTTTACATACATCAGATAGACACAACTCAAGCATTTACAATAGCTTTCCCATTATCTGGCTCTCCGGATCATGGAAAAGAAAATTGAAAGGTCAATCTTATATTTGAAGAAGGGGGGAAATCTCAAACACCTATATGAAATTTCCAATGTACAGCTAGCTAACTCAAAACAGCACACCAGTCTTTGAAAGTACCACCTGCATAGCCGAAAATAGAAGCAATCCAAAGATCATCCACCGCAAGTCAGTTGATTCCTCAAGGATTGGCGAGACTCTTGAGCACATTCAGATCATCCTTCCCATCAGCATCGGTTGAGTATTCAGTTTTAAAATGCAACGGTCCTGCTTCCATCTTGTTCACTTCTTCCCGTGTATATACAAAGATCTTGCGGACCATGCCACAAAATTCCCTTCAAGAGGACATACAGGTCAATATGAAAAATTACGACACGTTCAAGAAATTAGATTAGCTGTTTGATTAATTGGTTTCAAATAAAAAAGTAGGGAGATATTTAAATGCTTACTCCCATGGATCGTCTCCAACTTGCATTTTGTCACCCTCATCATCAGTGAAAAACACCAGCCATTTCTTATTTGGAGCAACTAATTCCCCATTAAACTCAAAAATTTTATCCAGCTCAGCTATCAGTTCATTGTAGCCAGTAAACTTGTTCAGGTCTACAGATCTCCCTAGTGCACTTCCCTGCTTGTGGACCTGTACAACAAATGTTCATATATTGAAAATGCTGATATGGAATGAAGTTATAAGACAGATCTTCTCTAACAGAAAAGCAGATATAGAATACTCGGAAGCCTCTACTCAACCTTAATGCAGCTTCTGCTAGAACCAGCTTGATGCTTTCCCTGGATATCTCTATTCATTTGCTCCGATGATTCAAATGCTCTTACTTGTTTATCACATGCAACCTCTCCCAATTTCAAACCTCTGCTTTGACTGATTGGTAGTCGAGAATCCACATTATGCAAGTGATTTGACTCAAGACTGCATCGATCAGGTTCATGCCCACCTGGTGTTGTAGGTTTACCCAAGAGGGGGAAGCCAAAAAGCTTACAATTGTTGGTTGTGTTAGATTTCACCAGCCTCTTATGCATAAGTGGAGGATCGGATTGCCTACTTGGTAGATTCACATCTTCAACAACAGGTGGCGGCAGCAATGGTAAAAGTAATGCTGCAGAAAGACGGCCATTGTCATTTGCACATATCCTGTCATAGCCATGAAATGTTCTCTCACTAGGACGAATTTGTGGCTGCATCTTGTCAACTTCAGCAGGAACCTTCAAGCCAGATTCTGACATATTTAAATGGCTTGAGTCCATCATTGATAAGGGAGAGATTGGCCAGTTCATTTTGCTGGCTATATCATACTTTCTCGAATTGTCAACATTATCATTCTTCTGGTAAAAGAAGGGAGGGCAGAATTTGTAAGGGTCTTGCAAAGTTTGAGAATCTGATACTAAATTCATAAATCTTCTTTCCTGCCCCATTTGAGGAACCCAAACTTGTGTTGTATGTTTTCGCTGGCCAAGGTTCATACTATTTGAATTATCATTCCGATATGCAGTCCATATGGCATGGTTTAAGGCAGATCCTGAATCTTCATTAGCAGAGAAGATGCCCTCATGTGTCGAGAATTCTTGACCTTGCAAGGCCTTGGAAAACCCTTTCTCCACTGGCGATTCTATGCTGTTTTTAGAAGAACCTGAATACATGATTGAATATTTGAAATACAAACATAATAAGAAGGAAAACAATTTTGACGGGAAATACCATCTAAATTCTTGAAAGTATGCCAAGATCGCTTCTACCTTCTCTAGTTAGAACAGAGCCATCAGTGGAAGACACCATGTTTGCACGTAGCCTCTTCAATCGTGATGGTGGCAGTGGCTCTAGTGGAGATGCCACAGCAGGCTCTATATTCCATGGAGAAACTCTTTCTGGACGATGAATTGAAGAAACTTCATCCCACCGAACCTGAAGAGGCAGAAAATATATCAGCAAAAAGAATGGCCACTAATTGCACTTTATATTGCCATCTCCAACTTGTTACAACCTTAAGGAATCTCCATTTTGATCCAGACCACCTCTCAGGATCAGCATCTTCAGTTCCAACAACAGTACCTGAGAACCTGGTTCATATGGAAAGAAGAACATCAGCAAATCTATTCCCTCCTTGTAGTTCCTATGAATAATTCAATCTAGATTAAAAATTTATCAGTCTAAGCAAAAGCAGGTCCATACCTCTGTTCAGGAGCTTCATCACCCTCAAACTTCATTTTGAATCTCATGCCAATTGAACAGTCAATTTTGACAGACTCCATATATTTCTCAAAGGGAATAATAAACTCTGCTGGGCTTGTCCTGTGGAAATGATAACAGAACAGCTTGGATTAGAGAAGTATTAGCTTAAGAAAAGGGTTGTTTCTTATGATGGCAAAAAATCATCTAAAGGGTAGAAGAAGTGTAATCTAGCTAAAGCAGCAGTAAGGAAATGACAGAAAATGGGGTGGAGGGAGAGGTGTTTTCCAACATTTCCCTATTAGCAATTCCCAGGAATAGCATGTTGACATAGATCTTCCAGTTTAACAGTATAGCATGCTGCACATTTGCTTCTAGCAGGCAAGTGGAAGCCCATAAAAGATCAACACTTTAATACCAATGATCCACAATCAAGCTTCCAACTTGTAACTCTGCCTTCTCAAAAGCCCAAAGACTAAAGCAACTTGCGTGTTTGCTAAAATATAATCTACTAAATACAAGGCTTCGGAGAAACCCTCTTTTTTCTACAAATAGAAATATCAACAGGACATCAAAGAGCACAAGGTTACACATGTAGAGATGATAGGCAACAATCATTCTATATGTTTTTAGATACGTAAAGGAGAGATGAACCACATACCTTGGTTTGTAATACACCGTAAACAATGTGCCAGTAGATATTGCGTGCAAAGCAGTTGCAAGTACCCCAATATGCATACTGTGACTAGGCATAATTGAGGATGGGACATTGCTTAGTTGCCTCATAGCACGTCTAACTCCTACACGAAGTTCCCCAGTTTCACCTCTACAAAAAGTAGAATGTTAATTGCTCATTAAAACTACTTGTCTTTACAGAAGTTAAAAATATATCGGTCTATGGATAGTTAACACATACCGAAGAAAAATGAAAGCATCTCCAGCAACAAGTTTTTTTGAGCTGACAAAGAGAGACCAACCACTTTGAAGAAGATGCCTTCTCGGTTGCCCTGGCATTTAAAGACCAAATACAGCTTAGTAAGTTGACAACAACAAAAACAAACCTACTGATCTTTACAGTCACAGTATATTTGTAAGAAAAGATTTCACAGCATTAAACAAAAAGAAAAGGATAACACATATATTTCTATAAACTTATTAATATCAGCCATGACTAAAAACTAGAAGCCAGTTTGATTTTTTTAACTGAAAAGAGTGTAGAAAGCAATCCTAGTTCTGTATATCCCCTGAGAAACATCTTCATGAATAATTGCCAAACATTCAAGAAGGATGAGTGTGCTTAAAAGCACACGGAAATCTACTATGTCATTCCTTAGAACAACTCCAAGTTATTATGTAAAAGTGCAAAACCTCCACCCATTTCTCCAGATTCCCTGAACTTGCAGCAATGATGTAAAACTAAAACTTCTTTTCCTCTCCTTTTTTTGGGTAGGGTAAAACTAAATCATTGCTGGTTGGATTTTGCAATCATCCACAGAAAATGTGAGAAAACCTCAAGATAGAGCACAAAGAGTATATATACAATATTTACAAAAAATTAATGCCAAAATCCATTCCAATTCAAACCAAAATCGAGAGGTTAGATAATTTAAGAATGGCATTTACCTCGGAAAATATGGCGAAAGCACCACTCAGTTCCATGCAAATCCTTGGCTACCAATTCTTGAGTTGGGGGTTGCTTAGTCATATCCTGCTCAGAATTAAAAAAAATCGAATCACCAAAACACTAACTCCTCTGCATTATTTTGATAACCAGTAAATGCACAAATAAACAATAAGAAGACTAACAAGAGGTGGTAGGCATTCATCTGCATGCCGTCTCAAGACAGAGAAACCGCCATGGGTGCTTGTATCAGAAGCTGTGAGTGTCTTGCAAAATGAATGAACTCGGGGACGAGGAGGCTGTGGTGAAGCAATTGCATCTTTTTCCACCATATTCTCATCTTGCTGCCATTGGAAAATCACAGAAACTAAGGCCCATAACAACCATATATCCTTACCAAACTAACAAGTTTATCAACTAAAACAGACAGCATACTTCTGGAAGCGGAAGCAAAGTCACTTGTGCAAACAACTCATCAGTGTCTGGTTCAGCCTGCAGCAAAAAAATCCACCTCACTACTCAAACTAGAAACTGCAGTTCAGACAATATGATCATATACAAAATATGAAAAAACATTCCGGCAAGAATCACCTTCAAAGCAACATTGATCACCCGGCAGAGTATTTTCGAGGGAAGATTATAGGCTGGCATTTGCTGATCAGCAACTTGATTCGTTGATGCCTCAATCTATATCCATACAATCAACAAACACAAACAAAGTCTTAATTGAAAATCCAACTCCAACACCTAGATTACTGCAGAAAAAGTTACCCTTAACCACCCCCCACCTCAAATTCCTTTTTCCCTCCTTTTTTCTTTACATAATACTAATAATGGGATGGTAGATTAAATAAAGAGAAAAGATGAGATGAGATGCAAGAAGTTCTTACTTGTTCAATATGACCCTGTGGGAAGTAGAAAACTAAATCACCTTCACGAGGTACGGTAACTAAAGGACCAGCACATGCATGCCATAGCTCCTTGTACAACGCATCATCACAACCTACAAAGAACAAGAACACAAAATCACTGAAATATTTCTCTAATCCCAAAGGCAAAATCACAAACTTTACTCAAGTAAAAAAGCAATATCAAGAACTCACCCTTCTTATCTCTACTATTGGTTCCCATAACAGAACCCTCAGAAGAACAAGAAACCATCATTATTATCAAGGGCTAAGACCCAGGATAAGAAAATAACAAAACCCTAAGGACACAAACTCTTATATGTAGATCGGTATATAGTATATATCCAAATCAACACAAACAATAGAAGACTAAACAAAAACCTAATTTTAGAAAGACCCAGAAGCAATTACTAAAAGGAAAGAGTAGCAGTAGTAAGAGGAATGAATAATAAGGAAATTGGAAAGTGTGTGAAAGAAAACCATAGCTTTTTGGATCAACAGAAATTGGGGTACATCATCACAATCACTAGTGGCTATTGTAATCTTGTTTGATGGGTCTTCTCTGTGTTTTCTCTCTGCTGCAACTGCAACACACACAAACATTTCTTCAGTAGTAGAAGTACTATTGGGGGCAGCCATTAACTATTGGGGTACTACAGTCTAGTCTTGTTTCTGTGCGTGTGGGTTTGTGGCCTTGAGGTCAAGACCACACCAATATTACAAAAAAAAAAAAGAAAAAAGGAAAAAAATTGAATTAAGTCTCTTTTTAACCTATCTTTTGCGTCAGATCCTATTTTTATTCACTTCTTTGTCATTTATTTTCCCAATTAAAATCTTGTTTTAAAAAAATGGTCCATTAACGGATATTTGATACAAATTAACAAACTCAAAGTAGATTTTTTCTTTCTTCTTAAAACTTATTACACAATTTATGAAAGTACAAATTAGTTAAGATGATGTAAAGAAATTTTTTATCATTAATAAATGCTCATGAAATACCAATTAACAAATTTAATTAATTCCATCATTTATCCTTTTTTACCTCTAACTTATCCTTATAACTAGGTATGATAAAATAGTGAATCGTAAAAAAAATTTTATAATTGCATAAAAATTAAAAGAAAATTATAAATAGATTTAAAAAATCATATAAAAGATTAATTTTAATAGTGGGAGTTTTTTTTTTTACCTAAATCTAATACATTGTAGTGGTGATAGAGTATAATACTTTCCTTAATCTTTGAATTCTACAGATTTAATATGTTTATTTCATAATGTTAGATTTGCAAAATAAATCCTGTGAAAATACTTTTGTTCACTTCAATATATGCGAATAATAAAAAAAGAAAAAGGAAACACATAATACATATTTGACAGGCGAAGAGAAGTTGTCTTATGTGGGGATGAATATTATACCGAATATATAGGGAAACTTTATTAAAATATATACTGGACGGGATTATTAGCCACATGTTAGTAGGTAACCGGTAGTTCCGGTAAACGAAGAGGCCCAATAATATGGTCTCGTAGTCGAATGGTTCACCGGCAAACGTAGATGTATCGTCCATTTGTAGATAGAATAAAAGATTATTCCATTGCCCTCGGAAGTGTTAGGTGGTGAACTGAAACACAATGTCCTTTTGTTACATGTAACTAGGGTAATGGTAATGTAACAGTCCCTAGTCCCAATCCCACATAAAGTGCAAATTACCTACACCGCCTTCGGTGTGGGCCTATGATATTTCGCATTTTGACTGCGTCCAAATTAAATTCATCCATTAACTTTGGTACATCTTATTAATTCTTTTTTTATTAAAGATCTTACGGCTTATGTACTCGACCGCGCAGACTTTAGTACATCGTATTAATGAACTTAGATATGTGTTTATTGCATTTTTAGAAGTAATATCTACATAATGTGTGTAAAGGAATGGTAGAAAACGGAATTAGATAATTTAGAATGGAATGAAGGCTGGATACAAAATTCATTTTTATGTTTAGAGGTGGTGATGGAATATAATAGAATAAAATGATAGTAAATACTTAAATAACATTACTTATTGAAGATAAATTTAATTATTGTATATTATAATTTTTTTAAAGATTAGAAAAATAATTTTAATTAATCATAATTAATAAGATAAGAATAAAATCATAATTCTATCTTCCTAAAGGAAAAATTAAATTTCTTCTTAAAAATAGAATCGTTGATTTCTTGAAATCACGATTCTAACTTTAAAATATAATTCCAAGTATGGAGAGTAAAAATGAAACTCAAAATCATAAGTTCATTTTGTCATATTTTTGTGTACCAAACATAATATATTAATTATTTAATGATAATACAAATAAACAATTATATAACATGCATGGGCTTTTTATTACTATCCATACAAGTTTTCCTCATATAACGATCCTATGTAAATAAATCGAGCATGCAACTAGACAATTATGTCTTATTCTTGTCGATGCTTGTTAAATTTAGATATGTGAATAACAAGACAATATAGCAATAATTAACAATTGAAATTGATAAATGTGTGTAAGGGTTAGCGATTCATGATAATAATGCATATTTACGTTCAAAACAAATATGTGAACAAATACAAAATAAATAGGGTATAAAATTTTACTCATACATTACCCTATATATATAGGTTTCCTAACTTTTAAACTCTTAAATCTACTCTATGACATCTAAGAACCATTCTATACCTTGTCTACAGAATATTCTATAAAACATGTAATATTTTTTCCTAAATTTAATAAGACACATTTTTAATGATAGAGTCTTTATGAAAAATATATTCATTCATTAAAGAACAAACTCATGGAAATAAAATCTTAAGACAATACATGTTACTTTTATCTTTACAATCCATAGAATGAAAAATAAATTTAATCCTTTTCAACGATAGATTTCCAATTCCTGTTGGACAAAACTTCTATTAATAGTAGCAAAATATTGTATACATTTAACTTATTTTAATAAACTTATCGAACAATAATTAATAATATACATTGTATTGACATGTAAGCTAATAAGTGACAAAATCTTTTAAGACTAAAAAAAATGTAACGATATTCTATTTATAATTTTTTTTTAGTCTTAAAAG